>CM060266.1:1272296-1294796 GCA_030684275.1 Acipenser oxyrinchus oxyrinchus
ACAACGTCTCACCCGAAAGACGGAGCACAAGAAGGGTAAGTGACTTGCTCAGGGTCACACAGTGAGTCAGTGGCTGAGGTGGGATTTGAACCGGGGACCCCCTGGTTACAAGCCCCTTTTCTTTAACCACTGGACCACAACACACTATTGATCAACATTGCAATTAGTAGGACTCTGATAGAACTAGCTTCTCACAGTGGCAACACATGACCAATTGATAACGTCCCATTCAATCGACTGATTCTAGTCAGATCGGATGGCCATGTTAGTCAATTAAACTGGCTTCAAATGAAAGCATGAACAAATCACATATGATGTCTCTAAAATATCAATTCCAGTTCCTTTTAGAATATTTGTGAAATAATAATAATAATAATAATAATAATAATAATAATAATAATAATAATAATAATAATAATAATAATAATAATAATAATAATTTAAGACATTATTTAAAAAGTGAGATCCATATCAACTTGCTTGTCAACCTATAATGATCACACTGGACTGTGTCACACCCCCAATAAATAGATGAAACTTCTTAGCAAAAGCGATTCCACCCATTCTCTTATATAACGGTGTCGTTAAGGCAATATATAGCCATTCTGACCCACTTGTGTAATCAAGCTGAAATAACATTCATGGGATTAACTCAACTCGCAGGATACGACACTCCCAATTCACTTTCTTTGTAGAGATTTTGTTTGCTCGTACACCAGATCTACAAAGCTTTAGGGATCAAACTTTAATGACAACGAGGAACAGCTCGATTTCCTGTGAAAGCCCTTTATTAAATACAAATAAAAGATTTCAAGATGTAAAAGGAACTATTTGTACAGTACAGGTAAGCAACAATACAACAGTTAGCCCAGCTTAGGTTTTGCAACGCAAACTGTAAAATGCAATACAGACGAGTAATTGACTAACTGGATTTAATAGGTATGGTAATCAGTGTGTGAGCCACAGTCAGCGTATCAGTGCACAATTTAGTACATTTGATTTTAAAGTACTGGATTGCCAGAAGTGAATGGCGTCTTTTCATGATCCAAAAAAAAAACAACGTTTAAGTGCCTCAGTAAAAAAAAAAAAAGCGATAAAAAACCCTAAAACTATTTAAATCTCTAGACAGCTCCAGCCTCTAATAAGAGAGTCGTTAGTGTGCACACCTCTAGAGGCAGGCCTTATTTACCTCGTAGACTAGGAGTCTATAAAAAAAAATGCCTACAGCACCCTCCGATGCATTTTGACACTGCTGTCACTTTCACAGGCTTTTCTGGTTGATGACGTGCCGTTAGTTGGGCTGGCCGCCTCCACCGGGCGTGGCGCTGGACTCGGGTTCCCGTTTGGGTTTAAGGGCGGCGTCGGGGCTCGCCTCGAAGCTCTTGCTGTCGACTCCAGCGCTGGCTTCCCCCTCCTCCCTGGCCCCCTCGTGGGTCCGGAGGTGCTTGGCGAGGTGGTCGTTCCTCATGAAGACCCGGTTGCAGACGGTGCAGGTGAACTTCTTGGCGCCCGTGTGGGTCTGGAGGTGTCGCTGGAGCTCGTCGGAGCGGGTGAAGCGCTTGCCGCAGAAGAGCCAGTTGCAGACGAAGGGCCGGTCGCCGCTGTGCCAGCGGAGGTGGGCCTTCAAGTGCGAGGTCTTGGCGTAGGCTTTGCCGCAGCCGGGGATGTGGCAGTTGTGGAGATGCTTCCTCTTGCCGTCCTCGTTGACGCAGGGCCCCAACCGCTCTGCCTCCACGCAGTTTGGGCAACGGCAGGCTGTCTGGCTGGAGCTGCGTGGCACGGACCTGCGGTGGCTCTTGGGCCTGTTGCCCACGTCCACGGGCTCCTCCAGCTGGTGGAGTTCCTGCCCCGTGACGTCCAGTTGCTTGAACCCATCCTGGGTGTAGAGGTGCTGGGTGGCTGGGGGTTGGTGGGAAGGGGGTCCGCAGAGCTGGGGCTCCGCGTAGGGTGCCGATGGGGGCTGCAGCCCGCCAGCCTGGGTGGAGGTCTGGAGGCCACCTTGGACGTTCTGGAGGTCCATCCAGCTTGTGGTCCCTGAATGGAGGTCCCACCAGGAGGGCACGTCTTCGGTGCTCCCACTGGGGTGGGTGGGTCTAAACCAAGCCTCATAGGGGTGGGCCATGGCCGTGAGCTCAGTGAAGACTTTCGGTAGCTGAATGTTGGAGTCCTGGGAAGCCTGCTTCTGTGAAACGTTTAAATTCTCCACCGGGTTTCGATCATAACATTATATCACAGCTTGGAGAGGAAAAGATCCGGTCGGGAAGAAGGAGACAGCAGACTCCAGCGACTGGAGGAATCGTTCAAGTGGTCCACAAAGCAGTCAAGTTCTTTCCTGTTGAAGACAGAATAAAAACAAACAGCAAGATTAGGGGTCGAGATGTCTTTTCATGACCTCTTCCTATCCTAGCCACCAACAGCGCTGCCTTATTATTATTTGTTTATTTAGCAGACGCCTTTATTATTATTATTATTATTATTTATTTCTTAGCAGACGCCCTTATAAGAGCAAGATAAATACAATGACAAGTTCAAGCAAGTACAAGTGTGACAAAATACAATTCAATACAGCAGATAAGTGACAGTGATAGTTACATCAAGATATGATTAAATACCAAATACTACAGTTTAAACATATGGCAGGTTACAGTACTCTGAAGTACAGGATTAAATGCAGTAAAGTAGGGGGCAGGTAAGAGTAAGTAAAGCAAATTTAAGGAAGGGTGAAAGTGTCCCAGGGGGGAAACAGAGGAGTTCTACAGGTGCTGTCTGAAGAGGTGAGTCTTAAGGAGGCGCTGAATGTGGTCAGGGACTGGGCGGTCCTGACATCTGTAGGTAGGTCATTCCACCACTGCGGAGCGAGGGTGGAGAAGGAGCGGGCTCTGGAGGCAGGGGAGCGTAGAGGAGGTAGAGCCAGTCTTCTAGTGCCGGCGGAGCGGAGAGGTCAAGTGGGGGTGTAGGGAGAGATGAGGGTCTGGAGGTAGCTGGGTGCAGTCTGGTCAAGGCATCTGTAGGCTAGTACAAGAGTCTTGAACTGGATATCCAAGGCGACTTACAGAGACTAGGGTGTGTGAGCTATGCATCAGCTGCAGAGTCACGTACAACAACGTCTCACCCGAAAGACGGAGCACAAGGAGGTTAAGTGACTTAATCAGGGTCACACAATGAGTCAGTGGCTGAGGTGGGATTTGAACCAGGGACCTCCTAGTCACAAGCCCTTTTCTTTAACCACTGGACCACACAGCCTCCGCGTTATAGCACCTTAAAATGTATGTATTTGGTAACATAACTTTAATTAAAATAACAAAACACCCCTGTGTCTGTCTGTCTCTTCATTTCTCTGTCTGTCTGTCTGTCTGTCTGTCTGTCTCTTCCTTTCTCTGTCTGTCTGTCCAATGCATTTACATGGTTTGCCATCATTCATATTATTACAATGCATTCTCTGGGTTAGTTTATCTGGAAGGCTTTGGGTTTTACTTGATTAATCTGCCTTTCTTTAAAAGGGGACACCAGGGCAACGGGCCAACTGGAAAATTATGGAAAGCGTTATCTTTAAAATAATTACATTAAAAAAAGCTGTGATAACGGGCCCTATTCACGTAACGTTAAAGATTTAGTTTTATTTAGTTCTATTTTTTTAATTTTTTTTATAAAAGCCTGTTCCGAATAATTAAATGAAGCGCACCGTTCACAAAAACAAAACAAAAAACAAACAAAAAAAAAACAAACAAAAAAAACTTGGTCTTCTACTGTTTGAGAAAAAGTCGGAAGGTTATCCAGTACAGAATGTCATTTAAAACGATTTTCAGTCAAAACGTTTGACTTAAACTCTATTCTTCCTTAAAAAAACATTCCTTTTGGGCATTTGTTGTCCATTTTCCTACAGCACCTTGTGAAACTAAGTGGGCAGGCCTGCTTCTCTTTTAGAAGCGGTGTATTCCGTCAGCTTTAGCATCTAAACTACGTCAAGGAGCGGCCTCCCTGCGTGAGCTACAGAACAGCAATTTAAAACGCCACGGGTTGTCGTCTTGATTCATTAAAGTGTCAACAGCTGTCAGTAACGCCAACAACGCTTTACAGTCTTCGCACTATATCAAGGAATTTACTGCTCAAGCCTTTGCATCGACAGTCGCCTCTAACCATTTCCCTCACTGCATTGAATGTATACGGGGTGTTAAATCGAGATTGCTGGAGCGCAGTGCAGTCAAAGCCGGCGATGGCTTTGCTGTTCTGGAATATATTTTCTGCACTTTTTTTATTCGCACGCTACTGTCATTAAACACGGATTTAATTACAAAGAGGGTTCTTTTGTGTTCAGTGTCAAACCTCTCTTCTGAATGCTATTCAGAGTGCATTTTACAATAAGCGGGTTAAACGGGAGCCTGCGGTATGGGTGTATGTGGTCGACTTACCTGCGTGTTGTTAGGATATTGTTAGGAAATTAGTTGAGAAGCGTTTGTCGTGGTACTTGCTTAAGGTCAACCTGTGTTCTTTGTAATAGATCAGATGCACTGACAGAATTGCATCATGCTATGACAGACGAATTCCGTTCATAATTGGATTTTTACACTGTGAATAAAGTTAGTTTTAGCCCCCAAAACGATCTTTAAAAACTTTTAAAATTGAAGTAAAATAAAAACTAAAGTTAACTTAAGTGTGATTGCCCATATTCACAAAACTTGTTGTTTGTTTTAAGAAACGTTTTTATTAAATGTGTTTAGCACCATTCTTTTAAGCTTATAAATAGAGACATTAGAGCAAAATGGGCTTTAAAAAAAACATTCCTTAAAACAGTAACGTTTTGTGATTGCGTTTTGGTACAATTATGCTAATGAAACGTTGAGATGTGGGTTTGTAAATTTCCCCCTCATTTGTCAGAAGGAAACCAGTAAAATATATGAAACACGTTTTATTTTTCATCCCACAAAAAAACGTGTGTCGCCAAAATAAATAAATAAATAAATACATCTATATGAATGTATTTGCAGCTTATGTCTGACGTGTTTACTTACCACCATGTTCAGTAACTTGTAATTAAAATACTTACTCCTGAATTTACAACATTGATAAATCAAAAATGTGATCAGTTTTATAATGTTCTAATGTGTTATAATGTTAGCTTCTCAGATTTGAAGGCCTCGGGTCTTCCACAGCCCCCCTTATAACCAGAGTCATCACGGTGCTAGGTTTCCCTAATCTTTAACCTGTCTCCAACCTAGGATATGTTTTAAAAAGGGACTTCCCAAATCTCAGCCATGTGCCATTAACAAAAGAGAGTTGCCAGCGCAAGATGCAGCTATGGGATACTTCTTAGCAACAGAAAGAGATTGAAAGAAATCCTACCACGATCCTCTATAGGTGGAATAACATCTTTAACAGTAAAACTAGCAAGAAACTACTCAGAATCAATCGTGTATACAGCCAGCTTGTTTCTTTGCTCGTGTTGTATTCTTAATCTGACCTGATGGTTTTCATATGCTATCCTACCCTATCCTATCCTACCCTATACTTTACTATAGACTCCGATTGAAGAAAGCACAGTCACAATGTAGCATGTTCATAGCGTGTTTTACACCGGCAACATATTTAATTAGTTGGAAAGTACTATTTTGGTAAATTCAGCTTTGTTCTCTTGCCCCATTAGTGACGTATGCAAACGGCTTTGAAAGATTATGAGTGCAGCTTATATATATATATATATATATATATATATATATATATATATATATATATATATATATATATATATATATATATATATAGCGATATGAGAATTTCCTGCAATTGGTACGGCTTTTTTGTGCCAAAAAGTTTAATGCTACAGAGCATGTTCACATAAAAAAGGCAATGTTAATTAATTTATAAAAAAATCAAAACAAAACATACATTGACAAAAGGGGGGAAAGAATACAGATCCTAAAACTCCTTCGCTTACCTGCTAGCTGCTGCTCCCAGCTTGTCAAGTGATGTTCTTTAAACTTTTGAAAACAACGAGGAACAGTGACACGGTGGAGTGACAGAAAAAGACAGGTGAAGACTCCTGGTGTATCCGGCGGGTCTCAGGCTGTGATCCAGTGATCCTTATCCACAGTCTCTCATACAGTCCAACAGCTGACAGTGTGCTTTCCCCGAGTCTGTGTTCTTGAAACTTCTGCCTGTGGCTCCTTCTCTTCATACTGCTTTCATCACCTGCTTTCCGT
This sequence comes from Acipenser oxyrinchus oxyrinchus, assembly GCA_030684275.1. NCBI lineage: Eukaryota > Metazoa > Chordata > Actinopteri > Acipenseriformes > Acipenseridae > Acipenser > Acipenser oxyrinchus. Next base: position 1,278,494 of record CM060266.1, read on the forward strand.
ACCTTTTCCCTCCAGAGTGGCTCCTCCCACTTGTCTGGGTTTAACCCTTCCAGGTGCAATTATACCTGGGTAATTAGACTGGAGCAGTTCCACCAGACACCCCTGAGCCGTCAGCTACCTGAAATCTCAAAGTATTTAATCTTCTGTTTCACTTAGAAGTGGAGTCGTTTTAAAAGGCTTGTGGTTTACCATCAAACATATGGGTGAATGTATGTATGTATGTATGTATGTATGCTTGTAGGTATATGTACAGTAGTGCAGATTTAGTAACACCTAGATGTGTTATTTCTATTCTTTACATTCCTACCTGCATGAAAACCTCAGGATGTGAGAATTTCAATTACCGATCAGTAATCAGTGATATAGAAACAACAGGCTCTCATGTATGAAAATGTTACACCACTTTGTGCTTTAATAAGGCATTTTAAACTTCTAACAAGTGCATTTTACCACGTGTGACTCTATATGTTCCTTTTCTCTTATTATTTTAAATGAATTGCCTACGTGGTCTATTAAAATCATCAATGAAATGAGATAATCACTAATTTGCCTATATTGACAAATATTTTCAGTTCCAGCGGTTTGATTTCATATGCACAACAAATCAAAGCGTCAGACGCATCGGGAAGTTCTAATAAATGTGTTTGTATTCGTATTAGTAATATTATTAATATGGTCATATTTTCTATTTATTTATTTTTTATATATATTTTAATTTAACCCCTTTGGCCATGAGTTCTTCTTATTATTATTACATTTCTAGAATTTCTTTTAGAACAGTTTTAAGTGAAGAAAAAGTTGCCCTGATAAAAATCATACATGCATTATAAAATAGATAGATTTATAGGAAACAGATAGGAAATGAAATGGCACAATTATGCATACATTGAGGGAAGGGGATACAACTAAATAGCAATGCTACTTTGTATTTTATACAATATTTTCTGATGTGGATCATTTCAAACCTCTCTCTCTCTCTGTCTCTCTCTCTCTCTCTCTCTCTCTCTCTCTCTCTCTCTCTCTCTCTCTCTCTCTCTCTCTCTCTCTCTCTCTCTCTCTCAAATTCAAATTCAAATTCAAAGGTGCTTTATTGGCATGACCATTATTTACAGTATTGCCAAAGCAATGTATGCACAGTACATCATCTGAACATTAAATAGACAATAACACTGATGAGAATAATAATGAGAATAATAATGGTAAACAAAATAAATAATAACCACGTTATTAATAATTTAACAATAACAACAATGAAATATAACAAGATTTGAACTCTCTCTCTCTTGTGAGTTTATTAAGATAGTGAGTTTTCAGTTTATCAGTGACGTTTCTTCTTCATGATTCTCCTTGGATATAGAGAGCTGTTTGCTTTTCTTTAATCCTTTCTCTCTCTCTCTCTCTCTCCCTCTCTCTCTCTCTCTCTCTCTCTCTCTCTCTCTCTCTCCATCTCTCCATCTTTGGCAGGAGGTTCTAAGCAATTCCCAAAATATGATCTTTAAAACCAGAGAAAGATAGATGATCAAATTCCATCTTCATACAATGATGAAAACAATTCCACGTCATCGGGAGTGGATCTGCAAAGGTTTGATTGAATAGCGCAGAATTAACGCAGGTCATAAAGCGGCGGTGTATCTCTGGACTGAATGCACACAAACTCTACTTGTCTCCTAAGTAGAATAGACAACGGTAAGCCAGTTTTGCATGGAGTTTTATCACAGTAAAAAAAAAAAGCACTTCTAAAGTTTGTTATGGTCTGATACCAACCTCACAATGTTACCTCACAATGCTACTGAAAATGCAGCCTCGTGGCTACTTCTAAACTATGGCAATAGTTACAAGTCATGTCTAATCAGACCTTAAATCAATAAACATGATTCTGAGTCCAAGATTATCTTTGGCAGACGGAATTTTTGTCTTAGTTGCAAATACTTTTTCAAGTGATGTGATGTGAGGATATGTTTATATATATATATATATATATATATATATATATATATATATATATATATATATATATATATATATATATATATATATATATATATATATATATATATATATATATATATTATATTTCAGTCATAGACGTATGTAAACTCACCAACAGCTAAGTAGAAAAAATATATAGAGCTCAATTTAAAAACAAACAACGCTTTTCTGTAACGAAACATATTCTCTAAATGTAGGAACTATACTGTATATATGTACAGCTGTCTTGCATCACCGATATAATTCATTAATTTGAATGAAACCCGCTGAATAATGTTCTGTTAACATATTCTATACTGCTTGTGTCTTGTAGTTGTTTTTACTCTTATAGGTAACCATACTCATGTTTTTTTGTAATTGCTCTTATTTGAAATCGTTTTTATCCATTTATTGTACTAACTACATGCTCTTAATGGAATCTTAATGCAAATATCTTTGCTATCAGTTTAACTGCTCTTAGTTGAATTTGCTCTTAAAGGTCATTATTTACTGTATTTTTTTTTATTTTGCTCTTATTTGTATTTGATCTTATTTTCTACTGATTTTACTGTGCTTCATGATTGCTCTGATCTGGAAGGTGATATTGTGTAAGGTGATATTTTGCAATGTGATACTTTGTATTGTGATACTTTGTACAGCTGTATAAGGGCGTATGCTAAGAAATAAATAAATAAATAAATAAATAAATATTATGAATTCTGCTTGTAGTTTTTCATATACTTAACGAAAAACTGAAGAAAAAATAACTTAAAATGTGACATTTCGAAAGCTAACATTAACTGTACTTTTGCGATATCATTTTTTTTTTGTTTATTTGATGTTAAATAAAATATCTAAATTATGTTCATATAGTTTTATATATATATATATATATATATATATATATATATATATATATATATATATATATATATATATATATATATATATATATATATATATCACAGATAATGCGCACTGATCTGCAGGCTCGTCTTTTTTTGGTGTCGATGGGGGGTTTAATGACAGTATAGTGACCACGTTTGAAAGACTCGGATATTGACCAGTGCAATGTAACGCGTCCGGCTATTTGGAATACACTTTCTGCTCAAACTTCAGAATTTTTTTAGTTGATTCATTTAGGCTGTGCATTTTGCTAAACATTACTACAGTATTTACAAGTGTCTGTAAATAAATCAGAACCCCCCCCTCTCTCTCTCTCTCTCTCTCTCTCTCTCTCTCTCTCTCTCTCTCTCTCTCTCTCTCTCTCTATATATATATATATATATAACCAGTAACAAAATAAAATATTTCAGTTATTTCCTGATTTTTTTTTTTAGAATAGTAGGCTACTGTAAGTTTAATAATGCACATCCATTAATTGTATTTATATATATGTGTGTGTGTGTGTGTGTGTGTGTGTGTGTGTGTGTTTGTGTGTGTGTGTGTGCGTGCGTGCGTGCCTGTGTGTGTGTGCGTGCGTGCGTACCTCAGTGTGTGCGTGTGTGTGCCTGCGTGCGTGCGTGTGTGTGTGTTTTATTGCTTAATTACGCCGTGAAGGAGCTTCAAGAGCACCGTTTAATCAACAGCCATCCTTTGTCTATCTCTGCTTTTGCTAAGCTGGTGCTTGTTCGGACTTGATCGAGTGCATTGACTTTTTCCACCCAAATCTACTCGGTGCTGAAAACAACCCTTTGAATTTCAGCGGAAAGACGGCCGCTAGGGTGGGAGCACTCTTATAAAAGGTTACCACGGTATTCCTGCTTGCTGTTTCCTATGCTTTTCCCAAGCTTATACCATGTGTTTAGCATAGCTTACCCTGGTTTGCCATACTTATTAAAATGCTCTACCATGTCTCTTACAATGCTTAACTGTGCTTTGCCAGGCTTTCGCTGTGGCTTATGCTGAGCTTTTACTATGGATAACTTTTATAAGGACGGCGACGGGGAGTGATTGCAGGTTCAGTCACGGTGGAGAATCAGTTGGTTCAGTTAAACAATAATCAACAGGGTTGGAACAAATGCCAGCACTGGAGCTGTGGTGACCCCTGGGGTACTGAGACCAGGCGCAGGCAACTCAGGTTATCGATGACGTATATTAGCCCCTGGCTAGGGGGTTAACTGGTGCAATTTAATGAGGACGTGACAAACATGTCATGTTAATGACAATTTGATGTACAATGACATGAAGACATATGGCAAGATGTAGGAGGCATTGTCTCATTGACTCGTTGTGTGACCCTGAGCAAGTCACTTCACCTCCTTGTGCTCCGTCTTTCGGGTGAGACGCAGTTGTAAGTGACTCTGCAGCTGATGCATAGTTCACACACCCGAGTCTCTGTAAGTCGCCTTGGATAAAGGCGTCTGCTAAATAAACAAATAAAAGATGTATTGAAATGTAATTTGCTGTAAAATAAATAAATAAATAAATAAATGATGTTACAAAACTTGCATGCGTGTGACCTGAAATTAACTTACTTTGTCACATAAAATTGAATTTCTTCTTTTTCACAGAATAATAACCCTCTCATCAGTTCAACGCATTCCAAGAACAAAATCTATGTTATAGAATCTTGCATTTATTAATTGATAATATAATACAATGAGAACTAAGAATAGAAAACGCTAAAGCTTGCATCACGGCTGTATGAACTTGCAGACCATCCTTAACGCTGGAGCCTGAATTAAATCAGAAGCAAAACCGCTATACCAATTATAATGTATAGCTATGGCAGTGCCGTAAATTTTGATTTAATTCAGCTGGAGGGGTATTTTAATCTCAATGAGCCATCTGGGCCGAATCAATCTTTCAACAGCAAACTACAACCAGATATGTGCAGGTACGCATTAGGCTGTAGTGCTTGCAAACTGTCAATCTATGGTGCATATTCTGTGGTTCAAACTCAGAGCCCTTTGAGCTAAGAATCCTCTAATTACTCCACCATTTTTCAATCACATAACCCACAGATACCTTTATTTCTGGCCTTCAAGCAATCTGCCTCTAATATATACCTTTAATCAGGAAGGTAAAAAAATAAAAACAACATGAGCTTTTAACGCTGCGACATACCCTTTGCATTAACGCAGGAAGCTGAGGTGCAGCGAACACAAGGCGCGCTACAGGAGACTATTAATTGATACCTGACAGGAAAGAGCTCCCCCCACCAAAAAGGGGCTTGTTTCTTCTTATTTATAAAACAGGGCTCCCTGTATTTCTCACGGTTTAAGTCACTGTTTTTGTATGCATTAAAAAAAAAACCTTCTGTCAGTTCAGACCACACAAGTCGACTAAATAAGGTTTAGAGTCAGTCCTATTCGCTCGCAGATAAATGTTTGAAATACCAAAACATACCCTGAAATTACGTTTACATAAATTAAGGAGAAGTTTACATTCTGTCGGTTTTTTTTCTTTAAAAACAAACAAACAAACAAACACGTAGACAGATAGACCATCAATTGATATAGCTGCTGCAGTCCTGAAACGGATCAGCCTGTCGCTCTGTGCCATGACGATTGTACATGAAACAGCATGTCTTTGATTCTATAAAACATAGTGGGTTTTGCTTTTTTTGTTTTCCGGGAAGCTGTTCCAAGTAATTTGCCTATTTTGATTATTTGTTTATTTAGCAGACACCTTTATCCAAGGCGATTTACAGAAAGGGTGTGTGAACTGTGCATCAGCTGCAGAGTCACTAATTACGTCTCGCCTGAAAGACGGAGCACAAAGAGGTTAAGTGGAGTGAGCCACAATTTGAACCGGGGACCGCCTGGTTACAAACCCTTTTCTTTATCTATCGGACCACACAGCCTGCACAATAGGCCTACACGGTACACTGCGCATACTGAAAAGCCATTTTAAAAGGGATTTTCAAGAAAATAGATTCCTTGTAGTTTACTGGCGATAGACAAATTGTTCAACTGTAGTATTGCGCGTACTGTATTACTGTTATTATTATTTATTTCTAGCAGACGCCCTTATCCAGGGCGACTTACAATTGTTACAATACATCACATTATTTTTACATACAATTACATTATTTTTTTACACATTATTTTTTACATACAATTACCCATTTATACAGTTAGGTTTTTACTGGAGCAATCTAGGTAAAGTACCTTGCTCAAGGGTACAGCATCAGTGTCCCCCACCTGGGATTGAACCCACAACCCTCCGGTCAAGAGGCCAGAGCCCTAACCACTACTCCACACTGCTGCCCTGTCGTCTAAATCAGCAATTAAATGGACATGTGTTCAAATTACTGCCACACGAATAAAATGAGCATTACAGTCATGCATTGATTTGATTCCTGCCTTATATGTATATACTATATATACAGTAGAATATCGCTGCGATGCAAGCCGGTATCCACTCTACGCGAGGTCTGAGCGGCTACCCACGAGTGGACTTTGACACGAGTGGGCTGCTTTGTCCGAAACGTCCTGAAATAAATTATTTTGTAATTATTTAACCCTTTTGTGTATACCCCCAAGTAAAATGATACAAACTATTTGTATACCTTATATGGATTTAAAAAAAAAATGATATAGCTGTATCTATCTCTGCTCCTTGTAGAAACTTGACGTTGCCTTCCCCCTATGTATTGATCCCACTGAGACGTACTTTGCACAGGTAGCATTACCCTAACCTGTTCTGCATCAGCACATTAAAATGCCGCAGAAACTGATACAGGAAGCTGCGCATTCTGGCACGGACAGGATACGGCGGCCTCGGATCCTGCCACCCTAGCCGCTGCTTGGTGTCGCAGTCGGAGCTTAGCAGAAACAGCCCAATTATACCTAATGCCAGCGTTCACCGTGCACGAGACAGCACACCTCAATTTAAGCATTTAATTTTTGGGTTTGCACCTTTGGAACATAACACAAACACTGCCAGGTGGCACCGGCTCACTCTGTGGTTCAGACGCTCAGACGAGCCGTCTCTGAAGCAACCCTTTGAACTTCTCCCTAATTTCCGTTAGAATCCTCATCGTGTATATCCAATACGCTGTCGGTAAAACTCCGCCCCAGCCTCTATCTATCCCCGACTATAGCCGGTTGCAGGCTCCGTTTTTTTTTTGTGTGTTTTTTTACGCTTCTTTTAGTGACGATAGCAATAAACTAAACAACACCGAATACACACAGACTGTGCAAAATTCTCTACTCAAAATTGTCATAAGCACGTTTTTTTTTACTTTTTACAGAAAGGAGGATAAAGACGATTTGGAATCTTTGATAATCTACGCCTCTATCCACGCCTTGTCCATCTGTTAATGGTTCAAACTGCAGCGGTATACCTATTGCTCGGCAGTAATCAAAGGCAGTATCATTACAATGTCGATTCGGATTTTCTCTGTATAGGGCAGCCACACGCCTTTACATTTGAGATCTTTAATAAAGATTCATATTTATTTATTTATTTGTTTATTTATTAAGAGATTTAAAAATAATAAATAAAAGATTAGTTGATCAATAAAAGTTAGTTTCCATGTAACATGTTGTTAATATTTGTAATCGAATAAATATAATATAATATAATAAAGATTAAATCTAAAAAACGCATTTTCATAAAACACCTATATATATATATATATATATATATATATATATATATATATATATATATATATATATATATATATATATATATATATATATATATATATATATCTGTGTGTGTGTGTGTGTGTGTGTGTGTGTGTGTGTGTGTGTGTGTGTGTGTGTGTGTAGCATATATAATGAAGAAGAAAAGTCATTGAGAAACTGAAAACTCACTATTTTAATACAAACTAAAATACATTATATTCTGTGGATGTTTGTCAGTATGTGCTCTGACCCTATAAAATGCAATGCAATGAATGCACACGTCCTGATAAGTGTTTCATTCATGGATTTATAAGAATCTTGTATTCAACGCCTGTGTCGCTGGAGAGCATACATCACTCAATAGAAGCCAGCAGCCAGTCACATGACCTATCCCAGGTCTATCCATCTTGTGCACTGAATCAATGCAACACCTGGACAGCATACTGTAGCATTAACGATTGAGAAACCAGTGCAAATCTGTTAAACCACCTGCAAAGTCATTTAAAATCATAACAAAAGGAAAACGCTTCGTGATTATGATGTGGTCGTGGCATCATGAGGTCCATACAGCCCCGTGGCTCTTATATCTTCTGAAGCGTGTGCTTTATTTAGTTTATTCACTTTGTGCCCACAGGGCCAGCGCAGGTACAATAAAAAGGTATACTTTGCATAGTTTTGTATACTTTTGAATCCCTTAAGCTTACGAGTCTAACATCAGTGTTGAGTAAAGCAATAAAAATATGATTTTTTTTTTATCGGGGGTGGGGGGTGGGGATTAACCTTAACATCTGATATTAATTGTTCTTTTTCTTTGACAATATGTTTTCTTCTCATAAACTGTAACCAGCTGTCGCCAAAACCAATTCTGTGGTTGGGTCTGGGATACATAAAGTTGTCTCGGTGAAAAGTTTTGTTGCCTCCATGTACACACTGACATAGCTTTCCTTTCAACTTCAAAACACAGCCGGTTCCTGTGCGCAGGGCTTTGATTGGGAAGGAACACCTGTATTTGAGAAAGATATTTCCTCTGCATCCCCCCCAGCCCGCCTCCTTGCTTTGATTCTTAAAAGCCAAGCGGCACTCTTCCCTCGCACCGTTATTAAAGTCTGCAAGACCGACGCCAGCCCTCCCCCGCTTTAACTGCTTGCTATGCAGGGGTTGGGATTTTATTTGAGTTTTGTTTTGAATGTCACTCTTTCTGCAGACGTTGTTGATGATTTTGTTGGGTTTTGATATAGTCTGGGTTAAGGTATAGCTGAATTCAGAAGCAGCTCTCTCTCTCTCTCTCTCTCTCTCTCTCTCTCTCTCTCTCTCTCTCTCTCTCTCTCTCTCTCTCTCTCTCTCTCTCTCGCTCGCTCTCTCTCTCTCAAAGCCCGATTGTCTTTTGCTCAGACATAACAAATACTACAAACGAATAATAATGATTTAAACCAATAATAATATTTTCAACCATTTTCAGCCATATGTAACACATGTCAGACCAGCAAATGTATCTGTACTGTTGTTAGAGCCATAACTGGTGTTGTACAGGGTTATTGACAACAGAACGTGTGTGTATTGTTTTAATTTTTTACTACATTTCCCATCATCCTCCTGCTCACATATGTAACTGAGATGGATTTACCAGTGAGCAGGAGGGTGATGGGAAATGTAGTTCTGAGAGGCCCATGCAGGTACATGGGAAGCCATCTTGGAGGCAGTGGAATGCAATTTAAAAGTTAAAAAAGTGATCAAAATATTTTTTTTAAAAATTAAAACAATACACACAATTGTAGCAACACATGGGAACATGTAACACAATAAAATAAAAAAAGTTCCTTATATACACCCTAGCCCTCTAGTTACACCCCTACAAAAATGCTTCAGCGCATTTCACTTTTTAGTACAAGGACAGTACAATGCATATTGCTTGCAGTTGAAATTAATGTAGCTGATGCATTTTAAATGCACACTATGTATTAGCCCTATATTGTCTCTGTGGGTTCCAGGTTATTACTACAGTAAATGGTGAACATAAGTCAGATCAAAGCCAGGCTTGTTGTAATGTGATCTGTTGTGCCAGACATCACAATACGCCCTTTCCCAAATGGTATTTTTATATATAGTCTCCTGGATAGACCCAAAACTGCAGACACAACTAGTAAATATCTGTCAAATCTGTCAAATTGAAAACGTGTATGCGATTATGTCTATAGGAACCGAAAACAAAGCCACGTTTAGGAAATCAAATGTTAAATAGTTGGAATACAATACTGCGTGAAACTGCAATATAACACCCTTGACATTTTAAACCCGATATTAAACCATCAATCTGCCGGATCTCTTAATTTCGAATAAATTATTGCTGAAAAGGCACAAGTCACACACGTGGCTTTTGCCAGCCAATTCGATTGCATTCGGTCCAAAACAATTATTTAAAAAATACGTATAAATTATAGGGCCTATATTTATAGAAAAAAATGAGTCATTCTTCATAACTAGTCTTCATAAATGCGCAAGTAAAATTTGCCACATCTAGGCAATGTTTTTTCATTAAAAAAGATTAACATATCATTGAATACATTTTGCTTTGAGGGTAATTAACACATGACAGTAATCCAGCCGTATACGCTTTTAGTAATGGTTCACTAATTTAAAAAGATATGTATATATTATGATTGCTTAACACATGTTGCCAAAGCATCAAACAATTCCAAACTGTTTGGTAAAGATTCCTGTGGCTGACAAGGCCACACACAACTAGCTTGTCAACAATGACACATTCCCATTTATACTGGCACTAACTCCTGATTCATCGGGTTTCTTTGATTTAAAAAAAAAAAAAAACATTACATAAAAAACTGGGCGGGGGGAGGAGGGTTGCAATAGGGGGTTACAATAGGAGGTTACAATAGGAGGTTACAATAGGGGGTTACAATAGAGGGTTACAATAGGGGGTTACAATAAGGGGTTTCAATAGGAGGTTACAATAGAGGGTTACAATAGGGGGTTACAATAGGAGGTTACAATAGGAGGTTACAATAGGGGGTTACAATAGAGGGTTACAATAGAGGGTTACAATAGGAGGTTACAATAGGAGGTTACAATAGGGGGTTACAATAGGGGGTTACAATAGGGGTTACAATAGGAGGTTACAATAGGGGTTACTATAGGGGGTTACAATAGGAGGTTACAATAGGGGGTTACAATAGAGGGTTACAATAGGGGGTTACAATAGGGGGTTACAATAGGGGGTTACTATAGGGGGTTACAATAGGAGGTTACAATAGGGGGTTACAATAGAGGGTTACAATAGGGGGTTACAATAAGGGGTTTCAATAGGAGGTTACAATAGGGGGTTACAATAGGGGGTTACTATAGGGGGTTACAATAGGAGGTTACAATAGGGGTTACAATAGAGGGTTACAATAGGGGTTACAATAGGGGTTACAATAAGGGGTTACAATAGGAGGTTACAATAGGAGGTTACAATAGGGGGTTACAATAGGAGGTTACAATAGGGGGTTACAATAGGGGGTTACAATAGGAGGTTACAATAGGGGTTACAATAGAGGGTTACAATAGGGGGTTACAATAGGGGTTACAATAGGGGGTTACAATAGGGGGTTACAATAGGGGGTTACAATAGGGGGTTACAATAGAGGGTTACAATAGGGGGTTACAATAAGGGGTTTCAATAGGAGGTTACAATAGGGGGTTACAATAGGGGGTTACAATAGGAGGTTACAATAGGGGGTTACAATAGGGGGTTACAATAGGAGGGTACAATAGGGGGTTACAATAGAGGGTTACAATAGGGGGTTACAATAGGGGGTTACAATAAGGGGTTACAATAAGGGGTTTCAATAGGAGGTTACAATAGGGGGTTACAATAGGAGGTTACAATAGGGGGTTACAATAGGAGGTTACAATAGGAGGTTACAATAGGGGGTTACAATAGGAGGTTACAATAGGGGGTTACAATAGGGGGTTACAATAGGAGGTTACAATAGGGGGTTACAATAGGGGGTTACAATAGGAGGTTACAATAGGAGGTTACAATAGGAGGTTACAATAGGGGGTTACAATAGGAGGTTACAATAGGAGGTTACAATAGGAGGTTACAATAGGGGGTTACTATAGGGGGTTACAATAGGAGGTTACAATAGGGGGTTACAATAGGGGGTTACAATAGGGGGTCAGTAATGAATAATAATACAAGTATAACCTCCTGTCTATAAACCTCAAGCGAGATGATTGGCAGCCACTGTGTTTAAAGCTGCTTCATGATGTTTGCTTCTGTTCAATGATGTAGATTCCGGTATTTAATTGACTATGTTTTGTGATAAAAAATTTTTTAAAAAAAAACATTTTCAGTGGAATATGTAGGTCTGCTTGATCCATATCTATAAAAGATGGGACATTATTTAGTAAAACTCACAGAAAACGTTTAGACTTGAAATCTGAAAGAGTTAAAAAAGTAAAGAATATGTATGAATGTACTGTAATGAAACCAGGGGAAATGGAAAGCTTGCTTTTTAGGACATTCCATATGTTATGCATATGAATGAATGATTGATACCTACATACATACATACATACATGCATGCATGCATGTATACATACATACATACATGCATACATACATACATTCATACATGCATATGGTGCAAATTTATTAGAACACCCCATTGCTTCTGTGGTTTTGTTTCGTCGTGCTTATGAAACCAAACCTCAGTAACTGAAAATCTTGAAAGTTGTCAAAACAGGCAAGTTACTAATTTCATTGATGACTTTAATAGGCCATGCATGCAATTTATTTAAAACTGTAAGAGAAAAAGGAACACATGGTAAAATGCGGGAGACTTTTTAGAAGTTGTTTATGATGTCTAATTAAAGCACAAAGTGGTCTAACATGTTCACACACGGGTGCCTGTTGTTTCTATAGCATTGTTTACTGACCGAAATTTGAAATTCTCACACCCAGAGGTTTTCATGCAGGCAGGTATGCACACTACTGTACATATACCTACAATCAGGCTTATATTTACATGTGTTTCCTTCATTTGTATATTTACATTTTTCAATAGGCTTGCCTCTCTTCTCACATCTCTTCCACTTTTTATTATATGGAGATATTCAAGGTTTTAGTTGAATGTGCATGGATATATATATATATATATATATATATATATATATATATATATATATATATATATATATATATATATATATATATATATATATATATACAGACTTGGGGAACAAACGTTTGTTCCGGTAGAACAAATATTCGGACGGGTGGGGGTGGGGGGACCAATATTAGTTCACACTGCCACTCCCCATTCTCTTACACTGATGCAGTGCCCTCTTATTACAGGTCTCGTCTCAGCAGCAGCAGGAGCACAGCCCCAGCCTCTCTGCGCTTGTCTTTACCTTAATTCATATTTTCCTCTCCTCTAAGCTCCCATGTCTGAAAGAGTCAGATGTTTCCTGTTGCTAATCCAGACGTCTTTCCTGGTCTTTCTTTCTCCACCATGGCGCTCAAGTCAAGAATATCTCTAAGATGAAACCGGGAATGCAATTTCCATATTTCCCTACGCCCAGAAAATAGGATACTAACCCTTTTATTATAAGTCTTGAGTTTTGAGAAAATGTGAATGTAGATGATTGTGGTAGCTTATATATTTGACCCAATTAGAATTGCAGCCTTAACGACTGAGCAGTTTCAAATGTTATTTGAGTTTCTTTTGTCCATCTCCCTTTTTACTACCTCGTGGGGTTTGCAGTCATTCTGAGAGATTCGGGGTTCTGCTGCTTCAATAGTCACCTTCTTCGACTTGACAAAAAGAATTCAGGACTGAAAGGGTTCAACTGAAAGTGCTGCGGCTTGGCAGGCTTCATAATTTCATTCAAATCATGTGATACTGTTACCTTTCAACTCTACCAACTCTGGACTATTAGAAATGGTCCTTAGATCAGGGTTTTCCCAATCCTGGTCCTGGGGGACCCCCTGTGTCTGCTGGTTTTCATTCCAACTGAGTTCTCAATTACTGAATCGAACCCTTAGTTGAACTAATAATGCGCTTAGCTAGACCTTTTGAATTGTTCTCAGCTCCTAAAGAGTTTCCGATTTCAAGTTACTTATAAAATTGTAGTTAACTTGAAATCTCCAACTGTTTAAAAGCTGAAAAAAATTTAAGAAGGTCTAAGCTAATGGATAATTCAATTAAGGGTTCAATTAAGTAACTGAGAACTCAGCTGTAATTGCACCAATTATTTGGCTTAATTTGTCAAGATTAACAGGTGTTCCATATTTTTAGTCATTGATGATGTATAGACAGAAAACCTGCAGGATTGGGTCTCCTAACCCAACCTGAACCAGCTACCGGAGAACTTCAGGACTGCTCCATCTCTCGCTGCCTCCTCAAGATCCACCTGCTTGTAGATCTCTGGATCCGCCCCTCCTGCTCTGCACCGGACTCTGCACCGGACTTGCCCGACCTCAGCACCACGTTACTGGACCCTCTAATGCACTATCCTTGCACTAGGTCATTGTAGATATAACTTGTTGTAATCCTAACTTGTTGCATCCTTGTTCATATTGTATTGTAGTAGTATTGTTATTTGCACTTACTGTAAATTACACTGTATTTAAATATTAATCTTGCATTGTAACCCTGTACTGCCCTGTAACACCTGTAAGTCGCCGCCGATAAAAAAAAAAGGAAATGCTGAATGGAATATCACGATATCATGGAGAAGGTGCGAGGCTAGTAGAACAATTAGCGGTTACAGCACCCCATCTCTGACACTCAAACACACAATGCACCAGAAAGAATTACTCAGGATGACACATTAGCTCTGCTAGAGACCAAAAAACGCGTTAGAAAAAAAAAATGTGGTGAAATAATTTAAACAATTCACAGCGCAGATGGTTTTGCAGGAGCGTTTTTCCTATTCACTTGCAATGGCTTTGAAACAAAATCTATTTAGGACAAGGAAATCTGAGAATCAAAGTGTAAGTGCCCTCTGTGGGCGAGCTGAGAATCACGGCTCCATGTTTTTATTTGGCGGAACCGCGTCAGCTGGCAGGAGGGTTTAAATGTGTGTGTTCGGGAAGAAAAATAGGATACGTTTCTTGTAACATGTTGTAAAATACCACATTAAAAAAATCGGTTCAGGAATAGTATATCGCTTTACTAACAGCCCTATACTGCTGCAATATAATATCATATTCAATTATTTTAAATTGACAGATATTCTAAAGTCACGTAAAAAAGTAACACATAGCAGCTGTTTATTTTTTCTGGAATGTGAAATAAAAAAAAAATGCGATAAAAATGGACAATGGTGTAAAAAAATAATAATAATAAAAACAGTTTTGGTAGTTGGACCCTTATTAAAACCCTTTAATTCGTAAATGATTTAAATACTGTGCTAAACAGACCGCTATACAGTCGTGTGCACATTAGCACGCCTCAAAATTTGTCATTTAATATCCTATAAATACCTCCCTGCATGCAAACCTCTGGGTATGAGAATTTCAATTTTCGGCCAGTAATCAGTGGTATAGAAACATGTGTGAAAATGTTATAACACTTTGTGCTTTAATAAGGCATCTTAAACAACTTCTAAAAAGTTTTTTTTTATCACGTGTGGCTCTGTGTTCCTTTTCTCTTACTATTATAAATCAATTGCATGTGTGGCCTATTAAGTAAAATAATAAATTAAATTAGGCAATCAATCATTTGCGTATTTTGACAATGATCCAAGATTTTCAGTTGTTTGATTTCATACACACACCAAATTTAAACTGCAGAAGCAAGGGGCTGTTCTGGTATTATTGCATTGCACTTTAATGTATTTTGCATTGCACTATAATGTATTTTGCATTGCACTATAATGTTTTTTGCATTGCACTATAAACTATTTTGCATTGCACTATAATGTTTTTTGCATTGCACTATAATGTATTTTGCATTGCACTATAATGTATTTTGCATTGCACTATAATGTTTTTTGCATTGCACTATAATGAATTTTGCATTGCACTATAATGTATTTTGCATTGCACTATAATGTATTTTGCATTGCACTATAATGAATTTTGCATTGCACTAGAATGTATTTTGCATTGCACTATAATGTATTTTGCATTGCACTATAATGTTTTTTGCATTGCACTATAATGTTTTTTGCATTGCACTATAATGTATTTTGCATTGCACTATAATGTTTTTTGCATTGCACTATAATGTATTTTGCATTGCACTATAATGAATTTTGCATTGCACTATAATGTATTTTGCATTGCACTATAATGTTTTTTTGCATTGCACTATAATGTATTTTGCATTGCACTATAATTTATTTTGCATTGCACTATAATTTATTTTGCATTGCACTATAATGTATTTTGCATTGCATTACAATGTATTTTGCAGAAGCTTTTCCTCAGCCCCGCTCGGGGCGCGCTCCCGTCATCATTCAACCCGTTCTCACAAACAAAGCGCCGAGGGCGACAGACACTCTCAAACAAGACACCGAGCAATTATTTGGCTCCAGCGGGAGGGGCCGCCGTGCCCATTGCGAGCCAGTTCCAGCTGGTCCGTCTCGGGCATTCCAGCTCTTTTTGGCAGCGCTTGTCGTGGTTGGCTGTGGCGGGCGTGGAGCCCTATTAAGCTGCGAGCGAGAGAGAACACAACGATCTACGCAACCTCCGTTTCCCACGTCTGCGCTGAGGTGGTCGCTTCATATCTTCTAATCTTGGC
>CM060266.1:1299796-1654796 GCA_030684275.1 Acipenser oxyrinchus oxyrinchus
GAATGTCCTCAAACAGCCCTCCCTGGGGGCGATTGCAGTATTGTATAGCCTACATACAGTGTGGACTTATAAATAAACCAATATATCTAGATAGATACAGGTAAAAAAAAACAAAAAACTGTGTTTCCATGTTCATTTAGCCGACCCGCATTGGCTGTCAATCAGAGTTGCACTGATTTTTTTGGGACCCTTTCCCTAATTCTTCTTTTTTTAGCAGACGCCTTTATCCAGGGCGACTTACAATTGTTACAAGATATCACATTATTTTTACATACAATTCCCCATTGATACAGTTGGGTTTTTACTGGAGCAATCTAGGTAAAGTACCTTGCTCAAGGGTACAGCAGCAGTGTCCCCCACCTGGGATTGAACCCACGACCCTCCGGTCAAGAGTCCTGAGCCCTAACCACTACTCCACACTGCTGCCCCAAAGCGAGATCAATGGAACTGCACCCCATTATATGAAAGCGTGTAGACATCATTTTACATGCCATGGCTTTTTACATTATAATACCACCTGCCCTCCATACATGGCAATCAGGCCCCGCTTTGAAAACATGTTTCAAATGATATACCACTGATGCAGGATGGTTCATAGAAAAGCCGTAATTTAGTCGCTAAACAATAATAATTATGATTACTATTTCAAATCACATAGAGCTTAGCGCGCTGTGGAAGCAGCTGCCTAAAGAAACGCCTGGACTAAACAAGCGGCCGACGAAACTGCATTTCCTTGGTTAGATTTCCCAGGAGGGACTGATCCGGTCTGCAAGGTGTGCGTGTGTGTGTGTGTGTGTGTGTGTGTGTGTATTAGATCCTCTCTCCCGCCGCCTTCCTGTAAAATTGATGTTGTGTGTGTTTTTTTTTTTTTCTCAATCCGATCAGACCACTCATTAGCAAACGAGAACGCCTCTCTGCACCCTGTTGTTATCGAAGTGTATTGCGAATCAGTCAACCGTTTAATTTCCGCTGTATTAGCAACGTCTTCTGGTTCATTAAAGGCTTTAGGTTGGGAGGGCCAAACCGGCTGTTTGTGTATTATTAATTATTATTATTTATTAGCAGACGCCCTTACCCAGGGCGGCTTACAATTGCTACAAGATATCACATTAGTTTTTTTTACATACAATTACCCATTTATACAGTTGGGTTTTTACTGGAGCAATCTAGGTAAAGTACCTTGCTCAAGGGTACAGCAGCAGTGTCCCCCACCTGGGACTGACCCACGACCCTTCGGTCAAGAGTCCAGAGCCATAACCACTACTCCACACTGCTGCTGTTTTCATGATGAGGGCTTCAACCTGTGTGTTCAATTGAGGGCTGTAACCCCCTACCGCTTAGGAATGGAATGGAATAATCGCTTTTTGGCACAGCGAGCTAATATAAAAGCATATTTGAGAGCAGGTGATCAGCCTTAAAAAAAACAAACAAAAAAAAAAAACATCTTTGAACTCTGATGGTGGTGTGGTGTCGAGGAAAAAAAATTACAAAAAAACAAAAAACGAAAACCGATTCTCGGCTGGAATTTCAATGAAACTGCTTTTGATTGCTTGGACGGTCTCGTGTAGTCCTCCGTTTACTGTTAGTTATTGTCTGTGAAACTAGCCGACAGCGTTAAACTAAACAGGCTGGTTAGTCCTGAATTTCTATCGAGCTGAAGAAGGAACTGCTTTATTGTGTTTTTTTTTTAACATATATTTCTACACCGTAAATCACTCCTTTTTTTGTCAGTTTTACACACACGCGTGTAGTAAGAGCGGATAAAGATTGATCGACCTGCCTCAGTGAAATGACACACAGTATCTGTTTATCATTATGACGAAGGCACGGTGCACAAGCAATCCAAATTAGACACCCTCTGGTTTCAGTGAATAATAATCTACGTGTCAGTGTACGTTTTTATTATAACCAGAGGAATGCCAGGCATGTGAATGCAGTGTAGCTACCCAGCTGTGGTCTCCTTACTGTATTTGCAATGGAGGGGAGGGGGCAGGTTGAAGCTTGCCCTGGCAGTGCGCAATGTTTTTAGGCTGTCCGCGTTTCTGAGATCAAAGACAGGAGATGGGGAGGCAAAGCAGAAGGAGAAACAAGCGAGATATATTTCAAACGACCAAAAAACAAAAACAAACAACCAAACAACCAAACAATTGTCAAAACGTATGAAATTCCAACAAAATACAAATGAGGTCGTTGGTTATTTTTCATCTGGTAACTCGTAACCTTACAACTCTCCAGAACCAGAGTTGGCTGTAATAATAATAATAATAATAATAATAATAATAATAATAATAATAATATTATTATTATTATTATTATTATTATTATTATTATTATTATTATTATTATTATATTTAGAAACACGATCGCTGGCCCTCTCATTTTATTATGCTGAAGATCATTTTATTTTCGCAGCTTTGTCAAGTGACCACATACCCAGCATTCACCCTGCTAACAGTGCTGAGTGTGCAGTGCGGCAGGGGAGTGTTTGTCAGCATTACTCACTGCGGTATCAGACAGCTAGACCCGAAATGGGCTTCATATTTTAATTATGTTGTGACTGAGAACAACCTAAGTATCTCTGAAACAGGTCTCCTCAGCCCACTGGCTTGAAACATGGTTCCAAGAGACCACTGGGAGACCTGGTTTGAGGTGGCTGTATCAAACGCCCCCAAGCCTCCCCTGGTGTGCCGTGCATTCGCATGAAACCTACTCTACTGAAAGTTCCAAGCCACAAAAGCGGCTTCGTGTTCCCTCGGCTTTAGAAGACCCTTTGATTCGTATCTTAACTGTTTCAAAGAACCCCGTGTCCATGCTTTGAAGTTCCTCAACTGCAATCACACGAGTCATTTTTTAATATGTTTAGAGTAATGCAATTTAAATGCAATACATATAATCAATCAATCAATCAATCAATCTTTATTTTATATAGCGCCTTTCATAGTGGACCACCATCACAAAGCTCTTTACAAGATAATAATAATGGGTAAAAAATAATGTAATTATATAATGTGATATCTTGTAACAATTGTAAGTCGCCCTGGATAAGGGCGTCGGCTCAGAAATAAATAATAATAGTGAGGAACAATGCATTGAATACAGTGAAATACAGGGCATAGTGCATTAAATACAAACAGTAAAAACAATGCAAAAACATTAAATATAGGCATAATACCGTAAATACAGAGCTTGGATGTGAATCCAAACATTGTGGATATGCCTGTGTCAAGCAGAATTACACGAATAAGATGAAGTGAAAAACCTGAAATAGCAAATTAGACAACAGCTAATAACAGATATCAGGCTTAAAGGGCTTTGAAAGCAAGAGAGAACAAGCGGGTCTTGAGAGTTGATTTGAAGCGAGCGATACAACAGAGGAAATTCGATTTCTCAATGTAAAGCTTACGTATTTCAACAACGGACAAACTTTCATAAACATGTAAAAAATAAATAATAATAATAAATCGTCCAGATTACAGGTTTACGCAACAAACGAGCTACTTTTTAAAATGTGTTTTATTATATAACTTAATTTCGCACTTTTTCAGCTCGACAGCCGTAATTCAGGATTCGAAGGGTTAAGTGGACCGGTGTAGTGTTATTGGAAAGCACAGAAGCGCCCATTCAAATCTGGTAGGTTATGCTGTTTTCGGTCTTTTTCATCTTTTTTAAAATGTAATTTATGATATTTTTCCTCCATCATGAAAATAGTATGCGAATATTTATCATACGCAACAAACTTTGCGGTGGACTTCTCATTTTGTTTTTTTCGTTGTAGAGAAATTGATTGTCTTTTTCCAATTTAAGTTAGCAAAAAAATATATAATATGTATAATTAATGGTAAATGTACCTCTTTTTGACAATAGGAAAACACCCATCAGATCGCAATTGATTGCACTTGTACCAAAATCTGACAGCGTACAATTTTCAATGTGATAACGCACCACTTTCTAACATTACAAGGGTCAGGTTTTGGTACCACATTGTGACGATGTACCACTTTATAACACTACAGCAGTAATCTGCACGCTGGAAAGCAGACATACAGCAACATCAGCACCAGACAGAGATATGCAGCAGCGATAAGGTGGGCTTTGCTTTGACCAGGGCGCATCCCTTAGAAAAGTTTACCCCTGTATTTTTAAATGGTATTTTTGCAATTTTCCCATGGTTACCCCACTCGTTTACCAGGTCTTTATATACTTTGCCCTATACCCCTCTGTCCTTTGCTATACGTATATGCTTTACCATGCATCTTTCGCTGTGATTTATTTTACAAGAATTAGCTGTGATGCTTTTACTATGGGAAACTTTTATAAGTGGCGTCACAGGTCGCTATAAGACACTAATAGCGCGACATTTTTCAGATTTGAATGCGCTTTGCAGGATCCAATATATATACGATTCCGTTGATATACGGTCATCGCCTTTTTTATCATATTGGTGACGCACATTTTAAATGTACAGTTGCATGCATTTTACTAGTATACTTGGTGGAAACTGTTAAAAAGGTCTTGTTTTATTTGTTGATAATTCTTTGAATATGGGTTCGACAGCTTCTCTGCTGTTCCAGTTCTGCATGTGTAAGGTAGGCTAGATCAGCCAAAAATGGTGCACCTCCGTTACAGCACTGTTTCTTACTTCTAGAAAGAAAGATATCTAGCCTACGTTACCGATGTCTGTGGCAGGCAATTGGAACGGGTGAGCAGCGCGGTCTACGGGTCCCCCTTGTGGCTTCTTGAAGTACTAACATTAACTGGAAATGCTAAGAGAATGCGTTGCTGTAACTGTAGATGGGAAAGAGATTAAGAACATCATTAATAAGATAATGTTCACACCGTACACAATAAAAACAGATTCTGCAATATCTCTGAATAGCAATCACTATAAATACATGCACGTGTTTTTCATGTAAACAATATTGCAAGTGTACATATTTGGTGCTACTGCCAGCTACACTGCATAAATCTACATAATCGTCGTACTATAAAAAGCAGCCAGAATTTCATGTCCTGTCAAAATCAGCACACACAGCATATTATATTGCTTTTTATGTTCGTTTTTTTTTGGTCACGTGATGTCCCTTTTAACGTGAATTTGTTTCAGAATCAACGCTTTTCCACGAGTTTATGAACGGAATCGGCTATTAAAAAAAAAAAAAAGGAACATCACGTGATCCAAAATAAAAACCGCACCCTAAGTATATTGATCTGGGACAAGTGCCTCTCCCTTGTCACGTGAAAAGGGCACATCGGATATTTAGCCGTCACGGCTTCGTGACGTATTTAAGGGGGAGGGGAGATGCCACGCTCCCTTATCACGTGACGAGGGCATGAGGCAAAAGCGGGGATCTTATATCCCGTCATCCTTTTCGTTCTCTCTCTCTTTCCGTGAACCAAAATGTCTAAGAGAGGTAAGAGTAATCTGGAGTTCAGACCCCAAATCCAACGACATCCTTGTTTTAGACTGTAGTTAGCGCGCCACAGTCGGTCAATTTACTCAGCTAAGTGCCTCCTCTTTCCTTCTCGTCGGTTATTTTCGAGCTGAGATGTAAAAATCATGAAGATACATAAACCTTTTAAGAAGGTGACTGGTGTTGTCTTGTTGTGAATTTGTTTTGATTTCTCGAGCGATGGGGCAGCGGCATAAATGTTCGGTGTTTATGAATGGGTTGGGATGTTAATTTATTTTATTTTTTAAAAAAAAGTTTCCTTAAGAAATGATATAGATACATGTGGATATTTGAAGCGGGTCGTTTCACCGAAATCTACTTGTAAAATGTCAGGCCTTGTTAGTTACCAACGCGCCCTACATCCTAGCTACGCATTCTCCAATATTTAATCGTAACGCGGAAAATGCAACAAACTCTGAAGTTTTAGGTAAATTAGTAATAGATAAGAACCGCCTCGTTAAGTCGAAGCAGTCGGCATTTCCTGTGGTGTTTTTATAATATGCAAGTTCTTTAGAAACGCTAGTCTTAATGCAATATTTAATGTCGCGGGTAGCGACCGACGTGATTGTATGTCGGCTCGCCCTATCCAGAGGTTTAGTTGAGCTGAAGCTCTTGAAATCTTCCTGACCGTGCAAAGGCGAAGTAAAGCGATACATGCTGTGCGATTGTTTTTGCGTTTTGAGGGGACAGGCCTTGCGAGTTCATTCAGATTTTACAGTTGTGTAAACGGATGTTCAGTTCGGTGAACAGCGATCCACTTTATTGAATGGGAGGGGAATCTCTAGTGGCTGTTGCATGCAACCCTTAAAATGTATTTGTGGTAAAACAAACAGAAAACAGTCCCTTCTAAAAGCACTTGCTTCGCCTGCACTCGGTGGCTGGGTGAGTTGTCGTGGAATGGGAATAACAAACGCATCGCTGTTGGGTGAGAAGGCAGCGACACGTGCTGTTAAATCTCAATCCGCGGTGTGACAGCTCAGAATTGAATTAGTTGAATCCAATTCCTTTTTTTTTTTAAATCGATTCCTATTGATAGGAAGTAATTATTACTCTGAATATTTTCTGGTACGTGTCAAACATTTTGTTTTATGAATAGAAATTCTGCAGAAACAGATTTGTGTGTAAGTATGTCTGATTTTTTTCTTTGGTTCTTTTGAGGACGTGGTGGTTCGTCCGGGGCGAAGTTTCGCATCTCCCTGGGTCTCCCCGTGGGAGCCGTGATCAATTGCGCTGACAACACAGGTAAGACACCAACACAGGTGTGAATAATACCTTCAGGTAGCCTTTACCTGGTCAGTAAGCATCATGTTCAGCTAAGTTTAGGTCTGCCATTCTGTAACTGCTTCTCAGAAATGCTATAAAATGCTGCGCAGCATCAGAACAAGCACAGTACATTAAACATGTGTTGAACCTTCACTTAAATCTCTGACCATTGTTCAAATAATGGTTCAGGTCTGTAACAACCTGGTCTCAGTACTGGGTTATCTATTCAAACAAGCATCTGGTTACCTCCATGTAGATTTATGGCTATGCTGTTGCATGTGCACTGGAATGTAGTGCTGGCTTAAATAAACTGATTGAAACCTACCAGTACTGTTAGGGATCCCTGGAACTGGAGTTTATTACTGGAGGTATTTTATTAGCACTGTCCTAGTCCCTTCTAAAAGCACTTGCTTCGCCTGCACTCGGTGGCTGGGTGAGTTGTCGTGGAATGGGAATAACAAACGCATTGCTGTTGGGTGAGAAGGCAGCGACACGTGCTGTTAAATCTCAATCCGCGGTGTGACAGCTCAGAATTGAACCTGCAGGAGAGGCTCCGGCCAGGGATGAGGGTCAATTCCAGTTCAAATGCCTTTTTTTTAAAAATTCATTACCAATTCCAGCACGCTACTGGTCAAAATTGCAATTGGCAGTATTCCTTAAAGTCGCTGTTGGTCAATTAAATTGGCTTCAAATGAAAGCAGTAGGAGAATCACAGTTGTCTTAAATGTAGATTTCAATTCCCTTGAAGAATTTGGGGGGGGGGGGTTGATTTCAAAAAATTGAACTGACCCCACCCCCATTCCAGTTCCAGCGTTACCAGGAAGGCATTAGATAAATGAAAAGCTTGGAGTGCCACAGGTCTTGCTGTAAACGGTTTCGTTGCTGTTTCTCCCATCCCCAGGTGCCAAGAACCTGTACATCATCTCCGTTAAGGGGATCAAGGGGCGTCTGAACAGGCTGCCAGCAGCAGGAGTGGGGGACATGGTCATGGCTACTGTGAAGAAAGGCAAGCCTGAACTCAGGAAAAAGGGTGAGTCTCAGAAGAGGGCTGGAGTTTGGCTGATTTCACAGACCCTGGTAGGCACTAGACTGGGATTGACTTTTGAATGTGTTGGCTGCACATTCAGCAGAACCAAAGTGATTGTTAATTGTGTTTGTGTTTTTTTTAAAAATTTATTTTAAATGAGATGTCCGTGTTTTTAAGTTTATTGAAGTGGTGTTGCAGGAGGGTGCATATTCTGCGTTTTTTAAAGATGAATTACAGGAATAAAATGGTTTGATTTGTCATGTTTAGCTAATGTGATCTCTGAAGTCTATCGAAAGCCCCTTTCACACTGGCGCTCCTACCTGGGTCACAATCCCGTGTAGTGTGAAACCACGTACCTGGGTCGTACCCGGGTTAACCCAGGTCCCTGCGACCCACCTCAGGATGTGGGTCGCCACGCTTTGACCCGGGTCGAGTGGACAAAATGCACGACGGCCGTTTGTGAGCCGACGCAATAACAAACAGCCACGCCTGCGTGAAGGCTTCACTTCCGCAAGGAACGTTTCTGTTTATTCTGTTCAGCCATATCTGTGTTTTATTGAGACTCAGCATGAGCCAGACTGCAGCAGGGATGAAGAAACATTTTCAATCCAGAGAAGCTTGGATGGAAGCGTCCCTAACAAGCTGCTTCCAGGGCATTGATCCGCGCATTGTCACCCAGGTCAACCTGCTTTCTCAAAAGCAGTGTGAAGTCACGTACCCGATCCGCATGACACCGGCTCCTGACCCGGGTAGGATCATGCCAGTGTGAAAGGGGCTCAAGTCATTCGTCATTGTACGCTACCAGCCCGGGGTTGTGACATTCTCATTTTTGGTATCCTAGGTTGCAGCTCGATTGTTTGTTTTTATTGCAATAGTGGAAATTGCGCAGCAGTTTGATTCCTGGTTTTACTAGGTGCACCTGAGCTTGTTCCTTATACACTGGCGAATCAAGATTGTAGTAAAACCTGGAATGGGTGAAACTGCTGTGCAACAGGAGCCTTATTTTCATCTCTGTTTTGCATAAACAGAGCAGTTGACCTAAAGTCGTTCTGAAATTTTAGATATTCGCTATGTGGTCTTGGGCTTAGTACAGTTCATGTGGTAACACAACCCTTCCAAAAAGCACTTGCTTGACCTGCGCTCAGTGGTTGGGTGAGTTGTCGTGAAAGGGCAAATAAAGCACATTGCTGTTGGGTGAGGTGGCAGCGACACGTGCTGTTCAGTCTCAATCTGCAGTGTAACAAAAACTTAATGCTTATGTGAATAGAATAGAACTGTGTTTGAAGTCGGGTATAGATGGAGCAATGTTAGAATTATTTTTTTATTTCTTGTAATTTTCTCTACAGTGCATCCTGCGGTGGTGATACGGCAACGGAAATCATACAGGAGAAAAGACGGGGTGTTCCTTTACTTCGAAGACAATGCGGGGGTCATCGTAAATAACAAAGGAGAAATGAAAGGCAAGTGATTTTTAAATAGTTGGTTTGACCCACTTGTGGGCGTGACTGCGTGTTGAATCTTGATTTTACAATGCTAAGAGTCCTCAGCTAGGAAGTTGCTGTGTTCAAAACCTGTATACTTTTCTGGGCTCGGTGACTACTGTAAATGTGTGTTGTTGTTTTTTTTTTAAATTTTAAAAACTAGTGACACTTATCCCACTTGGTGTCATTATTGCTCCTTTCCGTGTAATATTTAGATATGGGTTAGTTTTATTCACTGAAACAGTCCCTTCTAAAAGCACTTGCTTCGCCTGCGCTCAGTGGCTGGGTGAGTTGTCGTGGAATGGGAATAACAAACGCATCGCTGTTGGGTGAGAAGGCAGCGACACGTGCTGTTAAATCTCAATCCGCGGTGTGACAATTCTGTATTGATCCTGCAGGAGAGGTTCGGGGGGAAGCTCACTTTAACAGAATACTGCTAACTGCAGTTTTGATCAGTGTGCTGGACAATAAGGAATTGTGAATTGATAAAAAGGAGTTTTGAATTGACCCCAATCCCTGGTTGAAACAGCATGATTTGACTGTGTTTATGTGGGTGGAAAAACATAAGTCTAGCCAATGGAGACGAACCATACTAGATTAGAGGGTGCTATTGCTTCTACGCTCTTTTGAGACCAGTCTGTTTTTCTAGCAGTGCAATTAAACTGAAAGTGTTTTTCTTTTTTTTACTCTTCCAGGTTCTGCAATCACAGGTCCTGTTGCCAAGGAGTGTGCAGATTTATGGCCCAGGATTGCTTCAAACGCTGGCAGCATTGCGTGAACACAAACCCAGCTCTTGTTTGTAAAAATTTAATAAAATGTGGTTCTACCAAAAAAAAAAAATGGTCAAAGCTCTCTGTTTTTATGGAGCCGTTCAATTCATGGTTGCATTGGTGCATTCTGTGTTCACTGCTGCAATAAGTAACTAGGGCAGTTTGTCTTGTGAATTGGGGGGGTTATGTATATTCATAACCATGCTAGTGATGACTTGCACAGTCCGATGTTGCTTCTAGAAAGCACTTTATTTTGGGCTCTGGTTAGGTTGGTTGACCTAGAATGGAATACCAAATTTGTTTGACTGTCCAAGAAGTGACAATATCCCTCAAAGGCACGCACCCTGCTGTGCCATATTGAGGTTGTGCAATGGCTGGGAGGTAAGTTTTAACAAATAGACCTGGGATTGACACACATCTGATGTTGTATAACCCAACCACAGTCTCTTAACCTCGCTCCAAAGAGAGTAGTTGATTTCTGATTTAGTGGAGCTGTCCTCATCTGCAATGCATGGAAATTCTATTAAATATGTCGTTCTGGTCTGTGGTCAAAAAAATATAACTATTGGTATTAAATGATAAAGTGCTTTTTTTATTTATATAAATGTCCCATTTATTACGTTCCAAAGAGGTGAAAATTGAATCCAGATAGGTACTGATATTTAAGTAATATTTTATTAATTTCTTAGACGCCCTTATCCAATATGTCTTGCTGTATGTGCAGCGACATCACATGACTTTTGGCTGGTGTTAATTGTATGAAGCTCCCACAACTTTCCTTTCCTGTTTGTATAGCATCGTTGAAAGTACAGTATATATGTTTGGTACAATTGGGTCGTTATGCAAAGAAGCAAGATAGCAAGCTGATTCGCGGGTGAGGGATCAGCATTATCTCCAGGAAAAGAACTTGATTTTCGACCACATGGAAGTGTCAACCATGCATTGTCAACCATGCAGCTCTGGGCTGTGATCTCGCCGTACAACGGCCGCAAAGACAAAGGCTGTCAAACTGTAAAACAATATTTTTACAGTTTGACAGAACAAACACGGCTGGGGCAGGTGATCATATTTATTATAATCTTTGCTATTTTCAGTGCCGGTTTAAGCTTCAAACCCAGGGTTACCATAGGCCTCGCTCTGTTCACTGGGACAGTTCAGGCTTTTCAACTCACATCGCAATGCATTCTGGTACGTTTGGCCTGTCTCAGGGACCTTTCACAGCAGGACTACACTTACCAGAATGCATTGGGTGTGAGTTAAAAAGCTTGGACTGGCCTGTACAACATATGCATATAGCAACCCTATTCAGACCCCGTCCTTTTCAAAAATTACAATAATGCAGTATGCGATATTTCGACTAGTTTGTATAGATCACGATAAAGACTCATTTTGGACTACCTAAGTGTTTGGCAAAGTAGTCGGCGATTCGATGTGGATAGTGCTGACTGGGCACAGTGAAACCAGCCGATACGTTCTGTAGCAACCGTGTGACAATTGTAGCTGGTCTTTTTCTATGAAAGATGCGTATTTGTGTAACTGTCACGTGTTTGTATCGATCACTCCGACCAGCTGGCGATGGGCCACATAAACCTGATGCGGTGTCACAATTCGGCAGCAACGGGAAGAATCTACGTCAGAAAGAGTCCTGCGTCACAAGCGTGACGAAGCTGCCTACGTAGTAGCCTACTAAAAAAAGTGGGGAATTATCCAATAAAAAATGCAAACCATTTTTGGAGAAAAAAAAAAAAAACATGTCGTGTGTTTCTATTAATCGTGATGTGATAAAAAAAAAAGCTGATGGCCATTTAACTATATTATTTATTGTTTAACTTATATAGGTTACGGTCTGTGGTTAACTTTATCATGTTTCTTGCCAACTCTAAAATAAGCAGTCGAACTTCCCTCCAGCCTCGTGCGGTGAGAAGCCTGTGGTTTCCATGGAGACAACAGGCTTCTAAAAGCAATGGTTTCAACCAGGATATTGTCAATGCAAAGCAAACAAGCTACATAGTTGATAAGAGTTCACTACACATGTAAAGTCATTACATTGTCACAGGGGGTATAGCTCAGTGGTAGAGCATTTGACTGCAGATCAAGAGGTCCCCGGTTCAAATCCGGATGCCCCCTTAATATTTTTTTTTTTTTAATTGTATTTTAAGCACTGTAATTGTCAGGAGACTATAACAACAGTATATGAAATTGATTGGAGACACGTCAAAACGGCCACAGTTGCCAGATGGTTAACTTTGCAATACAGCACCTGTAACAATACAGACCTGTCGTGACACTGAGGATTTGCCTAGGACAATGGAAATGTGTATTGACACATCACCACACCTTACAACAGTGTAGGACTTCCTGTCTACATCTGGACACTCCAGCCTCTTGCAGAGAGTAGCCTGTGGTTTGCATGGAGACAACAGGCTTCTAAAAGCAATGGTTTCAACCAATATAGTCAATGCAAAGCAAACAAACTACATAGTTGATAAGAGTTCACGACACATGTAAAGGCGTTACAGTGTCACAGGGGGGGTATAGCTCAGTGGTAGAGCATTTGACTGCAGATCAAGAGGTCCCCGGTTCAAATCCGGATGCCCCCTTAATATTTTTTTTTTTTTAATTGTATTTTAAGCACTGTAATTGTCAGGAGACTATAACAACAGTATATGAAATTGATTGGAGACACGTCAAAACGGCCACAGTTGCCAGATGGTTAACTTTGCAATACAGCACCTGTAACAATACAGACCTGTCGTGACACTGAGGATTTGCCTAGGACAATGGAAATGTGTATTGACACATCACCACACCTTACAACAGTGTAGGACTTCCTGTCTACATCTGGACACTCCAGCCTCTTGCAGAGAGTAGCCTGTGGTTTGCATGGAGACAACAGGCTTCTAAAAGCAATGGTTTCAACCAATATAGTCAATGCAAAGCAAACAAACTACATAGTTGATAAGAGTTCACGACACATGTAAAGGCGTTACATTGTCACAGGGGGGGTATAGCTCAGTGGTAGAGCATTTGACTGCAGATCAAGAGGTCCCCGGTTCAAATCCGGATGCCCCCTTACTTTTTAAATCGTATTTTAAAACACTGTTATATCCCATGGGCCTTAAATGGTGTCCATTAATGCATAGTTTTCTCTATAATTCAAATATATTCAGCAATGCATTTTAAATGGTGTTTTCCATACAGTTGCTGAATGCAATGCCAGCATCCCTTGCATTGTAAATTATTAAACTGATCTCATGCTGCTGTGAAAAGATATTATAAGGCACTGGTTGAAAATCCCACGCATTTTTTTGGTGTTCTTTCTTGTATGTATTTTTGGTTTAACTGCACATGTATAGGCCCCTGTCAGTCACTGTGTGCACAATTGTACCATGTTAACCTTAATAAAACTCAACAGACTGTCTGTTTTTAACCATGTATTTATTTATTTATTTATTTGTTTGGTTATTTGTTTAAATACGTATTGCTGCGTAATATGTCTTGTTCTTATTAGGACAATACTCCACCTTAATAAGGTTCTTTCAATATCAGAATTGGCCAGTCCTTAGTATAAATGTTAGATGATGATGACACAGTACTGTATTTGCCATAGATAGCTGGTCACTGTAAACTGTCTGACTGTGTAATCGGTGCTAATTTACATATTAGCGTGCAGCCGCTAAATGCATGCAAATATCAAATGCCTCAACACGGATTACCGTTACTTAACCTCAAGACTGTTCAGTCTTCTACTGCTTTACATCGTCTCTCAAAACCCACTGATTCAATCTTTATTTGTAAATTCATATATATATATATATATATATATATATATATATATATAGTATTTTCTTGATTTATAAATTTTTGTGTAGATATATATATGGTATATATGCGTTTATGTTACTTTTTTTATTGCCTGCAATTTATATACTTTTATATTTTGTTTAATTTTCTGTAAGTCGCTTTGGATAAAAGCGCCTGCCAAATAATAATAATAATAATAATAATAATAATAATAATAATAATAATAATAATGGATTTTTTTTTTTAACTGTTGAAGTCTTCCTGGGACTTTGGAACCTCTTGGAATAAACATTCTATTCTGAAGTCATCATGACATCATCCTCTGGCGTTGTGGCTCCGCCCCCTTCCCTTCTCCTCCTCCTCCGCCCCTTGAGGGGGCGCTAGATTGCAGTCCCCACCCGACGCCATCTTGGAGACCCTAACGAGTCTGGCTATGGTCACAACAACCGGCAATCTGAGACGCAACGATATGGGATTAAAGTAGAAGAAATATTTCGATATTTATATTATTGCTTCACTCCATAAAGAACTGGGCTGAGGGTGGACGTTGTGCATTTTAAACCGAAAAAAAAGAGCCCGTGAAGGATATTGCCAGAATCGAGTTTTTTTATTTTAATTTGAATCTATATATACAGATAGATAGATTTTACATGTTTTTTTTTTTTTCTGATTAGGTTCGTCGTGCAAAATTGTATATCGAAATACATCATTTGTTTTGTTTTAAAAATAATAATAATAATAATAATAATAATTGTTCACAACTGCAGCGTTTTGCGTTGTAGTAGTTGTTGTTGTTGTGTTTTTTTTTAATACGCGGTGGAAGGTGATTGTTCTGTTATTAGATAATTTAAAATATATTATTAATACGAAGAAGGGAAAAAAAATGTCTTCGGCGAATTGTACCAGCGTTGCGGCGGTCAGTGCCAGCAAAACCAAGACAAAAAAGAAACATTTTATCGGCCAGAAAGTGAAATTGTTCCGAGCTAGCGAACCTATTCTCAGCGTTTTGATGTGGGGGGTGAACCACACGGTAAATATACATTATTATAAATCATATTTCTACATGTCTTTGTTAATATTGTTTACAGTATTTATACATGATACGATTGTCTCCGGTCCCTAGCATGATAAAGGCTGCAAAACATGAACGCTATTGCTGTCAATTTAAACCTGAACCGAATACTTTTTACTGGTTTAATTAATGTTCTTATTACAGTTAAATACCCGTGTTTATTTATTGTTTATACATTTAAAGGTGTATTTTACAACGTTTAGAAATAATCTCAGTGCTGTATAAACGTGCGTTTATAGAAGGCGGGGGTGGGGTTGTGTTATGTTATGAATACAGTCCTGCAGTTGTGTAATTATTATGTGTAAATTCTGTTTCGACATAGTACAAAATATACGCCCATGTTTTATACGATGCATTTTAAAATAGTTTTTGAACATTGTGTGTGCGTAACAGTTAGTGAAATAATAAATATGACATGGCATGCTGAATTAAGGATGTTTAAAAATGACATATGCCTTTGCATTTAATTGTTCATATATATATATATATATATATATATATATATATATAAAGTAGGTGACGTGACAATTTTGATTTGAGCTTTTGGGATTTTTTTTTAGTTTTTAAACTAAAATAGGGGTGTGGCGTATTTGTGTTTATTGTATTGTAGTAACTTAAAAAAAAATGTAAAAAAAAAAAAAAAAATCCTAACAATAACCAATAAGCAATTTTGTACCGATTATCCCCCACTATAATAATAATAACTTAAGGTATTCCACAGCATTTTAATATTTTTTTGTGTGACAGAAAATGTAAAAAAAAAAAAAAAATGTTGTAATGTTTGTAACGCTGGTTTTAATACAACGTGCCTGTGCTTTTTATTGGTTTAGTTGTCAACAGCGTATTGTAGCGTTTATACCATTTTAATAAAGCGCACTATTGCGTAGAGAGGCGGGTTCCTGTACTTGTCTTTGATAACAAACCCAGCCATTTGACCTGGTTTTAGTCATGCAGTCAATGGAGGATCTTAGACTGTGCATACAACCATGACTCATAATCAGTACCCAATGAACATGCATTTCACTTAAAGGAATTTGTCCGTTTTTAGTAAAACAGCAAACCGCCCCCTATACAGCCCCCTCCCCCCCCCCTTTCTTTTAAGTTGGCTGTATAGTTGCCTGAGACCTGTGCTTTAAATACAGCACCTTTCGAGGAAGAGAACTGCTTAATAGAATCGCTGCTTACTTGAATTGAAAGCATATGGTAATCAATAATTATGGATCACAATGGGCGCATGAAGTAACGTCTCGCTCAGTTCCGCTGAGGGAGAGGAAAAATTCTCGCTCTGAGCCGCTCCATTACTTAACGCACCCAATGTTCAGCGATGCGTGCGACCCCCCCCCCCCCCCCCGTGTATATCCCTGTTTGTACTTTTGTGTTAACCAGACGTACATGGTAGCTGCACTGGATGCAGAGGGACAATGCGTTGCACATCAGTCACAATCTCATGTGCAATCGGACCTACTTAAGCAGGCTCTGTGTAGTGTGGGCTGTGCTTTATAACAAATGGAGGCGTCTAAAAAGCCCTTGCTTATAGCCTAATCCTTGCTCCACAGTTATTTTAAAATGGACATATGAACGTCTAAAAAGCCCTTGCTTATAGCCTAATCCGTGCTCCACAGTTATTTTAAAATGGATATATGAACAAGAGAAGTAGGGGAGTTACTGGGACTGTGTTATTTTAAGGCGAGGGGGTGACTGTACTGTACACAATGCACCTGATTCCTTTAGCCATGAAGGGAACACTGTTAATGCTTTGTGCAAACACTCAAGAGCTTATGTACACGCTGCTTTGTGTCTGCATGCAAGGCAAGCCTGGGGTAAGAACACAATGTTAATTTGGGATCTTTTTCAGGGATGGAAATCAGATCTATTGCATAGCAGCTTCACCCATTCCAGGTTTTAATAAGAGCGGGATTAGCCGCGGTGTACAGGTAACAAGCTCAGGTGTGTCTTATTAAAATCATAGTAAAACCAGGAATGGTTCAAACTGCTGTGCAATGAGAGTCTTATTGCCATCCCTGTTTTGGGCACCTAGCATAATACTGGCTGCTTGCTTGATGAAATTACCCTGTCTCCCGGTTCTTTTTGTGAAACTTGCATTGGCGTCCTAGCTGTCAGACTGCTGAATTGGTTTCGTAAACGTATAAAGTTTGTAGGGATGGAAGCTGGAGTTGTCTTTTCATCTCCTTAAAATATAAGGAGGTGGGTAGAAACGTTGCCCCTTCTTCAATTGCCTATCTCCTATTAAATCTACTGGGTGCGCTAGCCTTACTTTACATGTAGGTTCTTGTCTGATTTGTTGCTCTTTTTTGTATACTGTTTTGTTGCAGCGTTTACTGTTAGCTCTCTGGCTGGGTGTGTGCGTGTTTTTTTTAACGCTAAGTTCCATCTCTTTCAGATTAATGAGCTAAGTAATGTTCCCATCCCGGTGATGTTGATGCCAGATGATTTTAAAGCCTACAGCAAGATCAAGGTCGACAACCACCTGTTCAACAAGTACGTGCAACACCTTCCGTCTTCAGCAGTTCCTTTCTCTTGTAGTAAGTCCGGCAGGTCTCTCCGGTGGTCGATGTCAAACGGTTTCTTTAACGGCTTTCTGTTCGCTTGTTTCCGCAGAGAGAATTTGCCGAGCCGGTTTAAGTTTAAGGAATATTGTCCCATGGTGTTTCGAAATCTACGGGAAAGGTTTGGCATCGACGATCAGGACTACCAGGTAAGGATGATTATTTATTTCTTAGCGACTTACAGTTGTTACAAGATATCACATTATTTTTACATACAATTACCCATTTATACAGTTGGGTTTTTACTGGAGCAATCTAGGTAAAGTACCTTGCTCAAGGGTACAGCAGCAGTGTCCCCCCACCTGGGATTGAACCCACAATCCTCCGGTCAAGAGTCCAGAGCCCTAACCACTACTCCACACTGCTGTGTGTTAATGATGTGTTAATACTCTTAACGAAGCGTTTGTGTTTCTACAGTACTAGCCTTACCTAAAATAGCAGCAGTGTTTGTTATCGGTCTGCATTTAAATTCTGGTCCTAGGCACAGTGATGTTTTTTGAATTATAAAAAAAATTAATGTGATTTATGTATAAGAACATAAGAAAGTTTACAAATGAGAGGAGGCCATTCAGCCTATCTTGCTTGTTTGGTTGTTAGTAGCTTATTGATCCCAGAATCTCATCAAGCAGCTTCTTGAAGGATCCCAGGGTGTCAGCTTCAACAACATTACTGGGGAGTTGGTTCCAGACCCTCACAAGTCTCTGTGTAAAAATGTGCTTATATACTGTATCTTGTCAAGCTTTGGCAGGGGTGGAAACAAGACTCCTATTGCACAGCAGTTTCACCCGTTCCAGGTTTTACCGCAACCTTGATTAGCCACAGTGCATAGGTAACACGCTAAGGTGCGTCTTATTAAATTCATAGTAAAACCAGGAATGGATCAAACGGCTATGCAATGGGAGTCTTATTTCGGTCCCTGCTTTCTTTTTATGTCTTGCCGGCCAAATCCATAACCGTTTCAGTGTTGGTGCCACCAGGATTAGCGTCTGGTTGCATAATAATTTTTCTCCAAGGAACAGTAAAAAGTTGGCGCTTATTTTTTTTTTTTTGGCTTAAGGATTATGAATACATTTATAGAATTCATGTGCGTCCCTTTTTATTCATTCCCAGCCAGTTGTCTCCCCACAGTGTAAATGAGAGATCCCTCTTAGGTTAAAGCATCCTTCAGAAGAATTTAAATGGCCACAATATGATAGCTCGTGTCCAGAGCCGTGTGCCGTTTACCTGCAGGGCAAATCGAACTTGCAGTATGCCTGCCATTTAAGACCGCAGCATTTACAGTGCATGGTTACTGCAAATGAAGTTCTCTGCACAGAAACAGCATTGACAGTGCTACCCTATATTAATAT
The DNA here is from genome assembly GCA_030684275.1 of Acipenser oxyrinchus oxyrinchus. NCBI lineage: Eukaryota > Metazoa > Chordata > Actinopteri > Acipenseriformes > Acipenseridae > Acipenser > Acipenser oxyrinchus. The sequence continues at coordinate 1,318,580 of CM060266.1, forward strand.
CTGCAGAAACAGATAAGCTGCTGTCTGCCTGCATTATATTGAGCAGGGAACCCTATTAACAAATGAGAAGCAGACACTAGTATTTAATCTTAACATTTGGCAAGTCTCATACCTTAAGTGTGGTGTTTTTTTTGTTTTTTTTTGTGCATTTGTTCACTTTGCAGGTCTGCATCGGTGCTCAGTTTTTTAATCAGACTGGTCACTTTCACACCCTGCTTGCTCAAGCCCTTGGATTCCCGTGCAGTGGTCTGGGTTTGAATAGGGTTGCAGAATTTCCATTTCAGCATGGTGGTTTACATTTAACTGTAACTCACATCAGGTAACAGTGTAGCCTTCGATTTAACCTGCTTCCTCCAGTGAACTGGAGCTAGATACTGAAACCGTGCAGCTCTTCAGTTACAGGTAGAGTTTTTATGTATTTCAAGTCTAATCGTGCGAGTTTTGTAATTCATTGAAATTACAGTGTGATTGTAATTGACCTTGGCACACCTGTGTAATTGTAATTCTGCCGGGTAATCGATTGATTACAGTTTACTTACACGTTTATTTCTCATTCCATCACTGTTCTTGTGTTTTCAACCACTTTTAGTGACCCCATTTGTTTGAAAAAAAAAAAGTTATATGGTATGTTTCGGTATTTGTAGCTGTGATTATTGCTGGGTTATTTAGATTAGAGTGTACTTGTAATGTGTGGAAGCTATTGGGTTAACTAGAACGAGCTCTGCTGTGTGTTTGACCTTCGTAACAAATTCCAAGCAATTTAAATTTTTTTCAACTTCGTCTCATTGAAGACGTTTCCTCCCTTCTTTCGCTGTTTCACAGCAAGCTCTGTCAAAGCCTCTGCCCCCGGAGTTGTGTCCTGCCATCCTGCACCTGGAGCCTGGCTACCAGGTCAGTCAGCAAACGGATGGGCGGGCGGGCGGCGGGCAGACCACGTGACCCCTCATCTCGGCTGCTCCTGCCTGCCAGCCTGCTTTACTAACCGTGGAAACGGAGTAAAAAAAATAAATTGCATGACATGAACAATAACACCGTGGACTATTTCTTGCATCTTGCATGTTTATGGTTCTTGGACTATGCTGTTAGTGTTACTAAAAATGCTTTGTTTGAAATCATTTGACCATTTTGCCTTGCAAGTGTGTGTGAGAAACCTTCACTGCTAATGGTAAGCAATGGGCAGCAAGTTTGTAAAGACTGCCCCTGAGGGTCAGAGCTCGAGCGTGTGTCTGTTGGTGGTGAAATGCTGTTCACGTTACATTATAGAACAGCCGAACCCAGGGCTTTTGCTTGGGGGGGGATGATGCAATGACGGATGAACCACTTCAAATAATTGCTTTGGTTTCTTTTTTTGTTCCCCCACTGCTGCAAGTCTTAATGACTCTGTGCTATTATGGTGTTATAATTCACTTTCATGTTAGTAACATTAAAGACCTTGCATGCATATTATAGACTGGAACTTTACCTGGATCCACCTACAAACAAAATACTCTTGAGACTGTCTGTCTGCCGTCTGATAGCTTGAAATGGTTTAAAATAATGATGAAAGTGCTCCGAGTTGTTTTTTTTTTTTTTTTTTTTTTTTCATTATTTTATTTTTTGTAGGAATAATCATTTAGGCCCTGTGGCAGGGCAGAAATCCTTGCCTGTGTTAATTGTGTGTGTTTGATTTTTTTTTTGTATGTATTTACGTTTGGCAGGCGTACGGGGTATGTGAGAGGAATACTCATAACTGGAGTTGAATAAATAATAACACAGTGATTGAAAGAAAAAAAAAAAAAAGTCTTTTTGCTGGATCTTCAATTCCTTCTCTTGATGATTTTTTTTTGTAATCTGATTCATGTCTGAATCAATCTAAAAGCCATTGATCTTAACTTAGACGGGCTAAGTTCATAGAGACGTAACAGGAAGGCAGCCCAAATTAGAGGGCAAATTAAAGACAAGGATGCTGTTTATCATGTTTTTTATTTATACAGGAGTTAGGGGTTATGATTTTTACTGTTTTTGGGTTTAGAAAAACAGGTACAATTTTCTTTTTAATAGCAAGTTTAATGTGACTTTATTTTCACACCATATGCATAATGTCATTCTGTGTGTGTGTAATTACATATATATACAGTACTGTGCAAAAGTTTTAGGCAGGTGTGAAAAAATGCTGTAAAGTAAGAATGCTTTCAAAAATAGACATGTTAATAGATTATATTTATCAATTAACTAAATGCAAAGTGAGTGAACAGAAGAAAAATCTAAATCAAATCCATATTTGGTGTGACCACCCTTTGCCTTCAAAACAGCATCAATTCTTCTAGGTACACTTGCACAAAGTCAGGGATTTTGTAGGCATATAGTCAGGTGTATGATTAAACAATTATACCAAACAGGTGCTAATGATCATCAATTCAATATGTAGGTTGAAACACAATCATTAACTGAAACAGAAACAGCTGTGTAGGAGGAATAAAACTGGGTGAGGAACAGCCAAACTCAGCTAACAAGGTGAGGTTGCTGAAGACAGTTTACTGTCAAAAGTCATACACCATGGCAAGACTGAGCACAGCAACAAGACACAAGGTAGTTATACTGCATCAGCAAGGTCTCTCCCAGGCAGTAATTTCAAGGCCGACAGGGGTTTCCAGATGTGCTGTCCAAGCTCTTTTGAAGAAGCACAAAGAAACGGGCAACATTGAGGACCGTGAGGCGCGGTGGTCGGCCAAGGAAACTTACTGCAGCAGATGAAAGACACATCATGCTTACTTCCCTTTGCAATCGGAAGATGTCCAGCAGTGCCATCAGCTCAGAACTGGCAGAAAACAGTGGGACCCTGGTACACCCATCTACTGTCTGGAGAAGTCTGGTCGAAGTGGCCTTCATGGAAGACTTGCTCAAAAAGCCATACCTCCGGCGTGGAAACAAGGCCAAGCGACTCAACTATGCACGAAAACACAGGAACTGGGGTGCAGAAAAATGGCAGCAGGTGCTCTGGACTGATGAGTCAAAATTTGAAATATTTGGCTGTAGCAGAAGGCAGTTTGTTAGCGAAGGGCTGGAGAGCGTGCACGAATGAGTGTCTGCAGGCAACAGTGAAGCATGGTGGAGGTTCCTTGCAAGTTTGAGGCTGCATTTCTGCAAATAGAGTTGGGGATTTGGTCAGAATTAATGGTCTCCTCAATGCTGAGAAGTACAGGCAGATACTTATCCATCATGCAATACCATCAGGGAGGCATCTGATTGGCCCCAAATTTATTCTGCAGCATGACAACGACCCCAAACATACAGCAAAAGTCATTAAGAACTATCTTCAGCGTAAAGAAGAACAAGGAGTCCTGGAAGTGATGGTATGGCCCCCACAGAGCCCTGATCTCAACATCATCGAGTCTGTCTGGGATTACATGAAGAGAGAGAAGCAACTGAGGCTGCCTAAATCCACAGAAGAACTGTGGTTAGTTCTCCAAGTTGTTTGGGCCAACCTACCTGCCGAGTTCCTTCAAAAACTGTGTGCAAGTGTACCTAGAAGAATTGATGCTTGATGCTGTTTTAAAGGCAAAGGGTGGTCACACCAAATATTGATTTGATGTAGATTTTTCTTCTGTTCACTCACTTTGCATTTAGTTAATTGATAAATATAATCTATTAACATGTCTATTTTTGAAAACATTCTTACTTTACAGCATTTTTTCACACCTGCCTAAAACTTTTGCACAGTACTGTATATATATATATATATATATATATATATATATATATATATATATATATATATATATATATATATATATATGACCATAAGCTTTACTTTCCCATATACTTGCACTAGATAAACTTTTTAAAATGAATTATTACTATTATTATTTTTCTTATTAGATACCCTTCCAGGTATCTGGAATTGTTTTCCAGTATAAAAGTTTCCCATAGTAAAAGCATAGCAAGTGTTATAAAGCACAGTGAAATTATGGTAAAGCACAGGTAAGCATTGTGAAGCCCAGAGAGGTACGGTAAAGCATAGGGAAGCATTGTAAAGCACAGAGAGGTCTGGTAAAGCATAGGGAAGCATTGTAAAGCACAGAGAGGTCTGGTAAAGCATAGGGAAGCATTGTAAAGCACAGAGAGGTCTGGTAAAGCATATTAAACTTTGGCAAACTATGGTAAATCCAGTATAATCGTGGGAACACTGCAAAATTACTGTGCAAATGTAAACATTTTGAAGGGTTACAGAAAGGATCCTGATATTGTTTAAGAAGGTGTCCTTGCTTTTATAATAGCCACTTGGGTCATTCACTCACTTTTAGTGTGAAATCCATTCCATTCAGCAGCTGATAGAAATCAGGCATTCTTGGCTTCAACTCAAAAAAAAAATCCACACCCGACAACTGCAGCACCTGAATTGCCTGTTAATGGGCCTAACCAAGTCATTGTTAGTGTAATTAAGGGAGTTGCCTCTGTGACTTGCTTTCCATGAAAACCTGATCTGAATGGAAAACCAGGGGAGTCGACCGGGGGACTGTGAACACGGTGGTGTGTTTGTCAGGGCTCCGTTCGGGTCTGATCCTGAAGTCCGGGCTCTCTGGTTCAGTACAGTTTGCTTCTTAAAGGCAGTAGTTTGGATTAGCACTGGGACAGACGTGGGTTGTTCAGAATTCAAAGGAACATATATATATTTTTTTCATTTTGCATTAGCTGGAAAGGTTTAATATATACCGTACAGCAAAGGAATAGCTCGCTAGTATAATAAACCCACTTAGTGTATGGTGTCTTTCATATGTCATTTCTGCATTGGTTTCCTGTGCATCTTTTTGATCCAGTCATTTGTACATCTTTTAGAAAAGAATATGAACAATGTCTTTTTTTTTTTGCCACTAAGTACATTTCAAGAATATGGGGATGGATTAATAATAAAAAAATTTTCTTCTAGGCGTGGTGGGGTGCATTATAAATGCAGACCATGTTTAATTTGCATGAAAAGGAAAGATTGGTCCCTTTTATACTGTGGCTGCTCAATGGATCAGCAGACATTTCGAATTTAATGTAAAGAGCTCTTCAGCTACCTTGCATAGAATTTCAAAGGGGATACAGGCTTTTAAAATAGCAATGGCTTCACAGCTACTTTTTATCCCCTCTCTCCGTGTGTGTGTGTTTTTTTCTTGGTCTTGTACCAGGCTATAAACAGGAATATGCTGATTAGAAGATACAACGATAAAGTTTAGTAGAAATTCACTCAGGAAGTGTATGATTTAAAGGATAATGTTTTTATTTATTTTTTTAATGGAAGTGAATTGAATTTAGCAGACTACTACCTAGAAAAGCTTTGTAAAACTAGCCCCAGGTTCCTAGAAGAAAACCTCCTCTCGCATTACACCTCTCTGACCAGTAGGGGTCACTGTTGCCTTGGTGTGCGTACAGTTTGCGCTGAAGATAACTTATTCTACTGCTGTGAACGTTCCGGGAAGTAAATAGGCTGCCTAAGACTTCCCTGTGCAAACTCACATTTGCATTACTACCTCGTTGAAAGGACGGAGATTTAAAGCAAGGTTATGTCTTTCTTTTTGCTGCTACCTTCTCCTGTTTGTTTTCAGAACTCTCTGACAAGAAGCGCCCCTTTAAACAGCGACTCTCAGGGTCGGTTCGGGTCCAGATTCCTCACCACCTATGACAGGAGATTCGTGATCAAAACCGTGTCGAGCGAAGATATTGCGGAGATGCACAACATTTTAAAGAAATACCACCAGGTACAGAACAATGAAAGTAAAATACAGTTAACTCTCCTTTTGACTTTTTGCAGTGGTGTACCACTGAGCGTGACCATTTTAGATGCAAAACCAAAAAAATCTCACCTGTTAACCCAGCAAGTAAAGATTTTTCTTTTTTTTTTAATTGAATGTGAAAACCATTTAGGAAAATGCAATCAATTAGCATAACGATTTGCTTTGCATTTCGATAAACCTCTGCAATTAATAACCTCATTTCTTTTTTTTTTTTATTTAGTTGTCGCCAATGTTTTTTCACCCTAGTTTTCTCCCCAGTTTGGAATGCCCAATTGTTATTTGTATCCCGCTTCACCGCTGTAGCTGATGACAGGATCCAGCCTATATTGTATGTGTCTGTGGCATGTGACCATAGCAGCTCCTAAACTTTATTATTTGTTTATTTAGCAGACACCTTTATCCAAGGTGACTTACAGAGACTAGGGTGTGTGAACTATGTATCAGCTGCAGAGTCACTTACAACAATGTCTCACCCGAAAGACGGAGCACAAGGAGGTTAAGTGACTTGCTCAGGATCACACAATGAGTCAGTGGCTGAGGTGGGATTTGAACCAGGGACCTCCTGGTTACAAGCCCTTTTCTTTAACCACTGGACCACACAGCCTCCTAAACTCAGAGATATTTGAAATGGAGAGATGGTCTATATTGGTGGTGCTCAAATCTGGCTCTCGAGACCTATTCCAGTCCTGGTCTTTACTCCAACCGGGTCCTCAATTAGTTAATTGCCTCTCAGCAGGTTCAGTGAACTACTCTAGAACCTGCTTGGAGGAAAAACCTGGACTGGATCACGAGGGTCAGAATTGAGTACCCACTGGTCTCTCTGGTACTGAAGTTCTCTCTCCTCTCTGTCCAGTTTATCGTGGAATGTCATGGCAGCACTCTTCTCCCTCAGTTCCTGGGGATGTACAGATTAACAGTGGATGGTGTTGAGACCTACATGGTTGTCACAAGGAACGTATTCAGTCATAGGTTAACTGTACATCGCAAATATGACCTGAAGGTAAGCACCAGAATGCAGCTATGGTATGGTCACGATGATGATGATGATTTACGGAGCGGTTTCATCAGATTAGCTATTTATTAGGCAAACCAAGATTAGTGCAAATTAGTCTGTGAAATGTGGAGGTGTTAGATTTAAATCTCAAGTACTTTTTGTGTATAAAAAAAACAAAGTATCATTAGGGCTCTTGCTAGGACTTTATATATTTTATTATTATTATTATTTATTTCTTAGCAGACGCCCTTATCCAGGATGACTTACAATTGTTACAAGATATCACATTATTTTTACATACAATTACCTATTTATACAGTTGTTTTTTTTTACTGGAGCAATCTAGGTAAAGTACCTTGCTCAAGGGTACAGCAGCAGTGTCCCCCACCTGGGATTGAACCCACGACCCTCCTTTCAAGAGTCCAGAGCCCTAACCACTACTCCACACTGCTGCCCTACTCTGTTCTTGCAGCAGCTACTCAAAGTCCACTAAATGGTTCTTGAATGATGACTGAATGTGTCTCATTTTATATTCAGCCTTTAAACAACAACAGTGTAACGATTGCTTCACGATACGCGACGTGTTGCGATCCCCGTAGGTCTGTGACTTGCATGCTGGGATACGTGTTGCACACTGGGCTCAGTGAATCGTCTAGCAGAGACGTTGAATGCCCGTGGGCTGTTTGTACCCAGGGAGCTGTAGCAGTCTTGTGTGTATGTGTGTGGGGTCTAATGAGTGCTGTGGAAGCGTGGTGCGGTGCTTTATGGATGCAGACAGAAAAGGGAAGATGTTACTGATGACGAACTTGTCTCGTTGTTTTTCTTAGGGTTCAACGGTATCAAGGGAAGCTAGCGATAAGGAAAAGGTAAGAGAGGCAGAACAAATATCGATGGGTGGAATGTTGAGAACTAGAAGTCAACAGCGATGGGTTTCACATGAAAGAAGTATTTAAAGCTTAAAACTTGGTCTCCTGGAACCAGGTTTCAAACCACTGTCCCTGAGGGAGTGGCTTTGTTTGTAAATACTCCCGTGCAGTAAATGTCTCGGATTAAGCAGCGTGCCTCAATGGATCACCTTGCACTGCAGGAGAGAGACGCTCCGGACTGCACAGAATAGTGACCTTGCTTCTCACTCCCTGCAGGCCAAGGAGCTGCCCACTTTCAAAGACAACGACTTCCTGAACGAAGGACAGAAGCTTCACATCGGGGACGACAACAAGAAGTATTTCCTGGAGAAGCTCAAGAGAGACGTAGAGGTATTTAGTTAGTTATTTATTTCTTCATTTATTCAATAATAATACAATCATGTTTGTGTCTTAATTATTTAACAAGGAGAGTGTGTGCATTCAGCCGTATTCGCATTGGAAGTCTTGCAGACGTGGGCAGGAGTAAAAACAATAAATACCATTCAGGACGACTCGAAAGTTAATCAGTCCGATGTCTGGTATTTCATTAAAAGCCCTTTAGTACAGGTAATCTGTATTTTTTTAAATATTTAATTTCTTAAAATGGTACTTTTTTAAATCCTTTTAACACTGTATATTCCTACAGTTGAACTTGGTTAAACTTTGAACTGCAGGGATGTAAGACTCCTATTGCACAGCAATTTCACCCATTCCAGGTTTTACTACAAGCTTGATTAGCTCCAGTGTGTACAGGTAACAAGCTCAGGTGTGCAATATTAAACTCGTATTAAAACCAGGAGTGGATCAGACTCCCATTGGTCGTGTTCCCATCCCTGGAGTGTAAAGCCTGGGTTCCTCTCCCCAGTTCCTGGCCCAGCTGAAGATCATGGACTACAGCCTGCTGGTGGGGCTCCACGACGTGGACCGGGCGGAGCAGGAGGAGATGGAGATCGAGGAGCGGGGTGAGGAGGATGAGTACGAGAACGACGGCATGGGGGGGACCACCGGCTCCTTCGGGACCCCGCCCGACAGCCCCGCCAACCTGCTTAGTTTCCCCGGATTCTTTGGCCCTGGGGAGTTCGACCCCTCGGTGGATGTGTACGCCATAAAGAGCCACGACAGTAAGACTGCACCCGCTGGCTTTCTTCTGAGTTTTTTCATTAGGGTTTAAAAAAAAAAAGACTCCTGTTGCATAGCAGATTCACCCATTCCAGGTTTTACCTCGAGGTTGATTAGCCACAGTGTGCAGGTAACAAGCTCAGATGTGTGTGTCTTAATAAACTCCTTGTAAAACCAGGACTGCTATGCAATGGGAGTCTTATTCCCATCCCTGATCTATTATGCCTGAAGATTATTTATTTCTTAGCAGACGCCCTTACCCAGGGCGACTTACAGTCGTAAACAAAAAATACATTTCAAGAATCACAGTACAAGTATTAATACAATTAAGAGCAAGTTCTAGATTTGAGAATATGTTTCTATTATAAGATTGCACGCATGTATGTCAAGATTTGATTAATATAACCACCCCCTGCTGCAGCAAGAACATACCTGTTTTGCTTGCATGGTACAAGCGTGCGTCTAACTGTGTCTCTGTAACTACCTAAGGGAACGTAAACATATTGAACTGACAACAAAGCCTGGTTTCTAATGCTGCTTAAAGAATCTACTAACCGCAAGCACTAAGATGTATATACACGTTAGTGTAAAATTAAGCATGGCACCTTTTTAATTTTTTTTTTTTTTAGCATTCTCTTAGATTCGCTAGCTAGCTAGTAGTTAAAATTGTATTCCTTTTAACACCCGATATCCTGCAAAGGCCATCGCCATGGCAACTTCCTTTGCTTCCCAGTGATATGCGAGGCTTGAAATTAAAATTGTCATCTCATTATATAAGGTGCAGATGACTGTGTTTCTCAATTAGCATATGAAATCCAACCACTGTAACAGGAAAAATCATAGAAATTGATGATTTTAATAGGCCACACATGCAATTGATTTAAAATAGTCGGAGAAAAGGAACACATAACCTCAAATACGTGTTTAAAATCCTGGATTGTTCTTTTTAATATTCACAGATGCCTTGAAGAAGGAGGTGTACTTCATGGCGATCATTGATATACTGACACACTACGACACAAAGAAGAAAGCTGCCCATGCTGCCAAAACTGTCAAGCACGGGGTATGTAGTGGGCACTTGTGCAGCAGGCTGTCGTTGTTTTTGCAGTCTGTTATAGCTTTTCCATGCTTGATGGTGATTTTTACCATGATTTCACTGCTTTTACAATAATATTGGGTAAAATAATACTCCAGGGTTTTTAACTTCCATAAAGCTGCAATCTGTCTTAAGCTGTTGCTTTTTTGATACTAAAAACAGTTCATCCTTAAATACTGGAAAGGAGAAAAATGTCTGACTTTCACAGAATGGAAACATCTAATGCTATGTGTGTTACAGCTGGAGAGACTAATACAGGAACATTAAATTACTTCCTTTAAATGAAGTACAAAAATAGATCTATGATGTGCATCGCTGTCAGGCTTACTACAGGGACTTTTAAACAGTGTTGTAACATGTGTTATCATACTGTCCCTGGTATGTAATAATTATCACCGGAGGTATTGTGGGTTTAGATTTCTACATGCATGAATGTTACAGTTCTAGATTTGAGAATATGTTTCTATTATAAGATTGCATGCATGTATGTCAAAATATTCAAATATCAGCATTTCTAACAGCATTTTTTTTTTCTCTGTTCCTTTCTTTTCACTTCAATTCAGGCCGGAGCTGAAATTTCCACCGTAAACCCCGAGCAGTACTCGAAACGATTCTTTGAATTTATGTCCAACATCCTGTCATAGTACCACCCTCCGTCTCTTTCCCCTGGAAACTCGTAGAGGCACGAGATTGAGAGACTTTAATTTTGGAAGAACAACAACAACAGAAGAAGTTGTTTGATCCACTATAACAAGAGACTCGGTAGCAGTGTGTTGAGTTTCTGAGCAGTATTTAATAATCCCCGGGTTCAACAGAAAACTGCAGTGTTGTGTCGTACTGTCCCCCATCTTCGAATACTCAATGTGAATGGAGTGCGCCCCCCCCGCCCACCTTATCCTCCCCCCTACCTGCCCATTTCCTGTCCCTCATTTAATTACTGAACAGACTCCATCAGGGTTGTTGGAGTGTTTATTTGTTATTGGCCGCCTTCTTCTTCTTCTTGGTATTATTATTATTATTATTATTATTATTATTATTATTATTTTTTTTTTTTTTTCTATTGATTTATTTTAAAACAACTCAATCCATGAATGGAAATTAAGAATCCCATTGCATAGCGTTTTCTGGGATGGAATTCCAGGTTTTACTGCCTGCTATTAGCAGGGTTGTGCCGATATTATTATTATTATTATTATTATTATTATTATTATTATTATTATTATTAATAGAGCTACAAATCTTATTACTCTTTATAAGTTTCGTCCGGAGGTAAAAATACATTTAAAATGATCAAAATCACTTTCAAATAAAGTGTCTCGTTACTTTGAGTGCCAGATATTGATTTTTACTGCATATTGGTGTAGCTCCGCCCATTTCCTTGTATGAGCATGACAGCTCTGCGTACACAGCACCATTCAACACTGTTCCAATGAATGGAATAAGCCTCCCATTGCATAGCAGTCCTGATCCACTCCTGGTTTTAATATGAATTTAAGAAGACACACCTGAGCTTGTTACCTAAGTAGGCAAACCATATAGGCTATCAGCTGAAGTCTGACAGACTGCCCTCATCCTGTTTTGTTACCTACTTGTTGAGATGTTTTTTTTTTCTGAAATAAGTGCTGTGCCTGCAATCTAAGCTATTGGCCACCTGCTAAATGTGCTTTGAATTGATCTGACTCATTACAGGAGTTATCCAACCAGTCCCTAGCTCTTCAAATAGTGGAAGATGATACAATAATTGGAGGATTTCGCATGGGTTAGCATGACTGTTTCTATTGCTAGCACCTGCGCTTATTTTCAAGTAAATCTCATGAAAGTGTGATTGAAACGCAGGGAGCAGTTCAAAACGCTAAGCAATGGAATTCATTATTTTCAATCCCGGGATTCACCGCATCGACCAGATTTCTACGAGAGCTGCAGTTAGTTAAAACAGACACACACACACATATATAAAATATGAACTTGAATGATGCATGTTTCATCTGTCTAGACCTTGTAATGCATGTCCACACCCAACTCCCACCCATCATCTCAACTTACAACACTATTCCTAGATTGCCATTTTACTTTGTTTTAATTTTTACCTGATTTTTGGGGGGTGGTGGGGGGTTCAGATGTTAAGTTGCCATATGTGTTTTATTTTATTTTTAAACAGCTGCAACTTCAATCAATAATTGATATTTTATATATTGTTTACATTGAAAAAAAATGTAGCTTTTTTTTTTAAAGTTTGTATACAGTATTGTTTTTTCACCGCAAACAGCAGAAAGATAAGTTACTTGAAGTTCATGCATTGCATATAAAGGGAGTTTTTATCATGTTTTTTCCTTGTTGAAGAAAAGACCTCTCGGTTATTGTGAGAGTTTGAGGGTGTCTTGTTTTTGTTCTATTTTATTTTTTGTATAAAGACTTTTACCCAAAGTTTTGGAGAGGTGAACTTAAAAAAAACAAACCATAAATCATGCCTTGAATTTGAGGAACATTAATGCAGACTAAACACAAGATCTCAGAATTGACTATCTCTGAACAAGCCTCAAGGACTAATATTATTTAATAGATTTATGGGGAGGCAATGCTCAGTTCAGGTTCCAAGCTTTCAGGAATGCATTTTTGCAAAAAGTGACCTGCCTTTTGTACTCCGTTCACACAAACGAGCGAATTTTGAAAATGCGATTGTGAATGATAAATGGCAGTCACATGATTTCAATAACTGTCGAAAGCACACTAGTTTCGATGGGGGGTGTTACTGGTTTAATCTGGAACTGTGCCTGAGATCAACCCCCTCCATTGTTACCTGGATCTTTTCCTGCAGCAGAATTAACTCTGAATTAACCCCTGATTCAACTGTGCAATGTTGTTTTATTTTTTTCTTTCTTGTAAGAACCCTTCCATTTCCCAGTTGGATTTTAAGAAGGTTCACTAGCCAGTGGTACTGGAGTTCTGAGGTCTATCCCTGTCCAGGACTTTAAATCGTGTTGTTGGATATCTAACTGAGTTGTAGTAGGGTCATGGACTTCAATGAAAGGACCACTGGACTTTTCTATACGGAGAATCTGGTTCAGCCTCACGTCTGAACAAAGTATATAAAAATAAAATAAAAAAGCACTTTGTTGCAATTCAGTTTGATTTAAGCAAATAAACAAGCAAGGGTTAGTAAAACACTTCTGATCCATTTAAGTACGATTTTATTAATCTTTTTTTTTATATATATAAATGTGTCCGATTTAGCATAGAAAACCAAGGTCAATGGCTACATTTTTTAATTTTTTTTTATAAAGCATAATTTTTAGTTTCCTAGTGTCTATTCAGTATCAAGAAAAACTAAAAAGAAATATAAATAAATAAATGTTATGGAGTAGACCTCTGTACTGTATCAGCATTGACATCGTAACTCCACGTAAAAGTAAATTGAGTTTTGTGTTCATACTGTGTCGACTACATGTCCACAAAGATACCAGGCTGCTGCTGCTGCTGTTCTGTGACTGGGTTTGCTTTTTAGTTGTGTTTCACTATTGAAATTTAATATAACACTTTAATATAGATTGAGTGCCCCCCTCAGTGCCCCAACAGAGGCAACACAGGTATTCCAATTTTGTTATTTTTGTACTGCATCATTTCGGGTTGTGCTTACGTTACCAATACGATTTAAACACTGATGCTTGGAAGCTACATTTTAAGTGTTTATATCTGTCTGTAAATGTTTTCTCTCTACGGGATGTTTAAAATCAAATATTAACTGAAATTAAAAAAAAAAAAAAGACAATTTTTCCTGTGTTTTTTTTTCTTTTTCTTTAAAACAGCAATTGTATATCGTCTCATTGAGGCTTATCAGTGTCATCACTAAACTTTTTTTTATTTTATTTATTTATATAGTGTATTAAATTATATTGCATTAGAAAATTAAAGTTGCAGGTACTAGCTAAAAACAAAATGTAGGCCTCTTTAGGTGGAATCCAGGCTTTTTAACGTATTATCTGCAAGCATTTCACCGATTTACGGTGGTTTGATTGACTATAAATGTTTGAAATATTTTTGGAGTTGCAGTTGGGATGTTTCAATACTTTTTTTTTTTTAATCGCATTACTTTCCCAGTCATGCCAGTGTTGAATACACCCTTTTGCTTTCAGCTTTGAAACTTTGTTTCTGATCACAGTGAGCCCACATGCATCCACATCATGTAAATAATTCAAATGGGGCAGCAGTGTGGAGTAGTGGTTAGGGCTCTGGACTCTTGACTGGAGGGTCGTGGGTTCAATCCCAGGTGGGGGACACTGCTGCTGTACCCTTGAGCAAGGTACTTTACCTAGATTGCTCCAGTAAAAACCCAACTGTATAAATGAGGAATTGTATGTAAAAATAATTTGTAAAAAATAATAATGTAATTGTATGTAAAAATGTGACATAACAATTGTAAGTCGCCCTGGATAAGGGCGCCTGCTAAGAAATAAATAATAATAATAAATGAATTAGAATTGATATTTTAGAGACATTAATAACTGTTGTGATTGTTCAACTGCTTTCATTTGAAGCCGATTTAACTGACTCCCAGTGACTTCAATTGCAACAATTTGTTGCCACTGTGAGAAGCTCATTTTTACACAATACTGCTAATTTGCCATTTTGATCAACGATATGTTGGAACTGATTAAAAGGGAATGGGAAATTGGTTTAACCCTACCCAACCCTGGTCAGTTTCAGTCACAATAGGCAAGACAGACACCAGACCGGACAGTCTTGGCAGGTGTTTTGCTATCCAAGAATTGCACAAGTTGCAGATGTCAGATCTGTGAAAGTGAAAGTGATTTACCTGCATATTTCCAGACTAAGGATGCAGTAATTGTTGAAGAATGGTCTAGTATCCTCCCTTAACCCCAATTTAAACAGACTGGGCCTAGCTTGTTGCAATGGTGGAACAGCACCCCAGGAACAGGTGTTACAGTGAAGGTGAAATTTGAACAAATGCAAGTTGTTTTACTACATGATTTTACTGTGCGTGTGAAACAGCTATAGAACTATAGAAGGGTTAATGTGGTTGAAATGAATACACCAATTCATTGTTATTGATTCATAGCTACATTTAATTTAAAAAAAAAAGTTTTTCCTGTATTACAGTATAAGCAAACATTTTTGTTTGTTAAAAAATGCACCACAGGTTACCACTGAATAAAGTGAAAATGAACACAGTGCACAGAGCTGGTTTTTAATCCATACGAGCTTTGAGTGTTCTGGTAGTAATCTTGTCCTTCTCGCTGTAATCAAACAAACAAAAAAGAACGGACAACAGAAAATGCAACAGTTTTAATCAATCGGAGAAATGAGTCAATCGATTCATCATCTAGCGGATAAAACGTGCCATTTGATATGGAATTGTAAAACAAGATGTTTTCATTAAAATTAAACTCAAATACCTGGATAGGAGTTTCAGCGATTCCATTTATACTTTTTTTATGGAATGAAAGATGTGTTTTTTTGTATTTGGTGTTCGTAATATTGAATTAATAAATAAAACTGTAATCTGGAGTCAAACCAGGATACCACTTGATGAAACCAGGTTTAATTTACAGCGAAGTTCCAGGGCAAGTGGAAATGTGACAAAAAAAATCAGTTATAAAATAATACTAAAAAAACAGTAAGTAATTGGTTTTAATTAGGTCATTTCAATTGGGGGGGAAAAAAAACATTTTAGATTAGGGTTTTTGTGGAAACAATTTAAATTTAAAGCAAGCATTTTATTACCTGATTTGGAATAAAGAAAGCGTGTACTTACACAACTTGCACTACCACTCCCATACCAGTCACTGCGTCTCTGTCCACTGCATTCAGCATCGCCTGAGAAATGGTTTCAAACAGGTCGTCTGGCTCCTGCAAGGCACACAGTTTATTTAAAGCACTAAACATCA
Source organism: Acipenser oxyrinchus oxyrinchus (assembly GCA_030684275.1). Classification (NCBI taxonomy): domain Eukaryota; kingdom Metazoa; phylum Chordata; class Actinopteri; order Acipenseriformes; family Acipenseridae; genus Acipenser; species Acipenser oxyrinchus. Next base: position 1,334,353 of record CM060266.1, read on the forward strand.
CTACGCAACAAGGACAACTGCAGCCCTGCAGATAATGAACAAACTCACTCACGAAAACATGCAAAGAGCTCAACTCCACCGCTTCTAATAAATGCACTAGGACCTGTGCAAGCATTGAGAACAATATATATCATTTTATTCGTGGTTTCTCATTCCTGATGGTATTTGTCATTAAAAAAAAAGGGTGCTCCAGGGCCTATAGATTTAACTTTTCGTTTAACAGTGTGTTCTATATAAAAATGTGTAAGTTAGTAATTATTTTTAACACATACCTGTCAATCCTTCTCTTATAATACAGTATCTGCGATGTCATTTTTGCATCGCATAAATTGGGGTTCCTAGTCTGTTTCCTGAGTTGGGATCCCTGGCTTACTAAAACACCGGCTCAATAAATCATGCTATGAAATGAAATTCAGAAACAGCCAGAGGTTGTGCCTTACAGACTGCAATGTCCGACACAGCGAAACGTCAGATTTATCAGGTGGTGTTTCTGTTGTTTCTCACCATGTCTGGCTCCCACAGGGACTCGCACATGCCGTACATTTGTTCTGAGCATGTGCCGCTGACAACAAAGTCCTCTGTGACCATGGGGCAGCCAATGAGATCCAGCGAACAGATGAAAGGCTCGAAGGTTTGGGGGTCCAAGCCAGCGATCACGGGCTCGATGTAATAGGGGCCGAATCTGGGATGGCGGGGGGGAAGGAGAGAGAGAGTTTAGTGTGTGATTGCTGAGCCTTATGCCAGTGCTCTTCAACTGCAGCACACGCAGACCTCTCGCAGTCCAGGTTTTTCTTGCAACGAGAAACTAAATCTGCCTGGTTTTCCAAGCGCACATGTAACTCAGCATGATCCGACTTCAAACAGTACATAGCACCGATTGTTCTATTGCAGGGGTGGCTAAACTTTCTGACCCTATGAGCCGCATACCAAAAATTCCATATGGTCGAGAGCCGCAAGACTCATACTGTAAAACACTAAATGTTTGCAAGAGCAAGACGTTTTAAATACCAGCAGTGCAGTACAGTAGTTGTCAGGCTAGCTCGATGGCAGGAAACTACACAAGAACAAGGGATAGAACATGACAGAGCCTACACAGTGTCTGTGAAATTTTTATTGTGCTGTAGATCTACAGTGTATTAAACTTTAAATGTAACTGTGGTGTTTTTCCCATTCTGTTTACACTGTATGTATTACACACTTTAAATAAAATATATTCAGTTATGAAGCAAAATACAATAACTGACCTGATTTCACCAAAAACATCACCTAAAAAAATTCTCTTTGACAGACTCTTCCCTTCATGATCTGAATGCCAGGTTTTAAAAAAAAAAAGACTGCTGTGTGTATTAAATACTTTTGAGAGCTTTGTGGGTGACAAATGCACTGTATTTATTTTGAAAGGGGTTACAGTACCTGCTCACGACAAGATGTAAGATAGGTAAATATAATATTCATTTTAGACCTGCGATTTAACATTTAAAACATGCATTCTCTACAGACTACAGTGTGTAAGCGATCTGTTGCAGATGTGTCAGGTTTACCACTGTTTTCAGTGAAAGCAAACTCATTCTTCCAGTCTGGTTTAAAGCCTCATACGTTCGTTTATTACTTGTGGAGGGTTTGCTCAATGCCATTGTCTTCACAAAACGAACGAGCACTTCAGAATAATGAAATTTGCTTTCAACTGCACAGCCAGCTTTCACCAGGTGATCCAAACCCGCATGCGTCAGCGAGCGGTGTCAAAAGTCAACAAAGAAATATCCTTACAGTGAACATGCAGGCTCAAAGAAACAGGAGAGAGAGAGCGAGAACGAGAGAGAAGAAAGAATAATTAACACGAATGAATCCAGGAGAGGAAAAATAATACACTTTTCAATTTTGTTTATTATTCTTTTTCTTCAGTTCATTCGTGCTGCAGTGTTTGCGTCACCCAGCATTTCAAGAGCCGAGGTTTGGCCATCTCTGTTCTATTACATCAGAATACAAATCTAAAAAGGTTGAAAACAAAGATTTGGTCTGTAACTTGGGTTGCCACCTGGCCCCATAATTTCAGAACACTGCGAGACAGAACAGGATTTTGAAATTGCCTTTAAACTGAAGGAAATCACGTGAATTCAGTGCTAAACCTTTGCTAAATTGATTCTGCTGATTAATTATCTTGAGGCAGCATGACCATACAATAGCTTTTAACAAATTAAATAAAGTACCAGCATCAGTATTTATTTATTTTATTAATAGTTTTAAAAATCTACATTTTAAAGTTTCTTTATAGTTTCTAATAGTATATCGCCTGACACCAGACAGCATGAACACCTGATCAGTGTTATTATTTAATTAGGAGAGTCAGTGTAAATTAGGGTTATATATTTCTAATTAACAGGATGTAAATAACAATTTTTTAAAATATTGATAACTGAAATACTAATTTTACAAAATAAAAAAAGTATCTTCAATAAATCTATACACACGTTTATTCAAGATGCTTTTTTTTATTTTGTAAGATTTGGATTATCACAATGATTCGGATAATTAAGAAGCAGTGTAAATTAAGCGAGTGTTTAGCGCTCAGTTCACTTGTTTATTTATTTTAGTTTAAGGTCAACTTAAAAACCCTGTCCCGTCCCAAAGGGTTCCGGAATTATGGAACCAGGTGGCAACCCTATCTGTATAGGTACTGTGGGACTAAGACCTTAAAACCTTACACTTAAACATTATTATTATTATTATTATTTATTTCTTAGCAGACGCTCTTATCCAGGGCGACTTACAATTGTTACAAGATATCACATTATTTTTACATACAATTACCCATTTATACAGCTGGGTTTTTACTGGAGCAATCTAGGTAAAGTACCTTGCTCAAGGGTACAGCTGCAGTGTCCCCCTACCTGGGATTGAACCCACGATCCTCCGGTCAAGCGTCCAGAGCCCCTAACCACTACTCCACACTGCTGATAATTTTAAGGTAAAACTGTAAGTAAACTAAGTAGGTAAGCAATACTGTCTGAAAGTTTTACCTTTGTGTTTAATATAAAGATACCAGTGCATTGTAACTTGTGTACAGCGTGATGAACCCTTATATACTTTCCATCACTTAAAACCAACACCCTTTACTTGACTGTACACTGCTTAATATGTAAAGAAAGGGTAAGGAAAAGCATGCAGAACAAAAAAAATAAAATAAATTAAAACGCACCTTCTCTCGTACAGCATATTGGACACCATGCTCATGAAGGTTTTGGGTTTGATCTGTCTCCCCTCCTTCAACTCGTACAGGTTCAATCTGAACTTAAGGCGCTGTGATCTGTGCGGGCAGGGGAAATAAAAGAGAATGATTTGGGTCAGCTCCATGCTGTGCCTCAACCTCAACCTCAACCTCAACCTCTGTAATCCAAAATAAGACCATTTTTAAACAAACTGTTAAATACAAAGCCAAATTTGAGCATTTGTATACTGTCACAGAGTGCCACATACTCTGAAATTCAATAAAATGCAAACATGCTTAACCCTTTAAGGTACTTCCGTGTCCCGCAAATAAAATTGACGCTAACTTCCATATTTTTGCAACGAGGTGCACGAAACATGGTTTAAAAATGTATTGACAGGTCGGATCTGCTCATCCAGATTGTCAGTATCCTCCTGGTGATAGTCGAGTCTCAAATGTATTTTAAGAATGAAACCGTTTGAACATCAAGCGCTCAATTCCTTGTGTAAGGCTCTCAGGAAAAGCTGGAACGGCTTGAACTGCTTCATAATGGGAGTCCTAGTTTATTCTCTGGTACACTTACACGGTCTGTACGTCTGTTGCCAGCCCAGCCAGGCCAATGAATAAGCGATCCCCCATGGGGAAAATCTTCTGAAAGTCAGTCGTGACCATCTGGGCTTGTATTCCGAACCTTCGGTCCGCAGCGATGGCAACACAGTTCTTACCCCTCATGGCCATCACAGCCCCACCGTTATAGGACATAATCGACTGGAAGGTGAAAAGCAAAAATGTTTTTAAACATTGCATTTGTAAATCAGGCTGCATGCTAGTGAAGTCTCATAGCTATAATGGACCAATTAAATAATAATAAAAAAAAATACACACTTTCAAGGATGGAAATAAGACTCTCATTGCAGAGCGGTTTGATCCATTCCTGGTTTTATTACGAGTTTAGTAAGACGCACCTGAGCTTGTTACCGATCAAGCTGGTAGTAAAACCTGGAATGGGTGAAACTGCTATGCAATAGGAGTCTCATTTCCATCCCTGACTTCTTCGGATTGTAAAACGAAGCATTATATAAAATAACACAATACATTTACTATTATATCAATACATATATATATATATATATATATATATATATATATATATATATATATATATATATATATATATATATATATATATATATATATATATATATATATATATATATATATATATATATATAATTTAAACTGGCGATATCAATAAATGCGACAATTATTGGCTTGTTTTCAGAGTTTTATTATACTTAATAGAACTGTAGTACTTGAACTTCATAAGACTAATACAAGATCAAACAAAACCAACAACATTGTAGTAATGATTTCAGTTCTACGATTCGAGCCTATTCAACCACACTCCGGGACACACTGCACTTACTAAACCAAAATAATGTAGATTTTCTTGAGGTACCCCATGTGAAAGTGAAACTAACTGGGCAGTTACAAAGCAAATCACCGCACAATAGGCCCGATAATTATTACATCAAGATCGGCCCTCTATTTAAAAAAAAAATGAATCAAACAATACAGAAATGTGTATTTAAAACACCAACAATGTAGACAAAATATTGACAAGACCCTTCAGATTCAATATCGGCGCAACTGGTAAACGGGATATAAAATCCTATAAGCGGGATATAAAATGCGCTGTGAAGCGATACAAGGTTTAAAAACATTGTTTAGTTCAACTAATCTCCAGAAGTGTGTACTTTTAAATATTGTTTTTGAAAGATATCTGTGTGGCATTAGAAATAATATCGTAACACGCAGGTAAAATGATAAACAGTTCTAACTCGTTAAAGACTTTTTTTAATTTGATGGCAAATATTAAATTTCTCAATCAAACATTAATACAGATAATGTATATATATATATATATATATATATATATATATATATATATATATATATATAATCACATGGAACAGTACCATATTAAAATGCTTGCGTTAACAATTTAGTTCAAAGTAATATTAATACTATTAAATTATCTCTGTGCTACTTACCATGTTGACTGCACTTATAACCCGTAAATATAACACTTTAAAGAATATTTATTTTACAATAATTTACAAAGGGATAATTTCCTTAACACGGCAATACCGCTTTCGATCAACCTAGCCTCATAACTTCGTTGTGGTAGTGATTGGTCAGGTTTCGAGAGGCTGAAACACGGAGCCTCGTGATTGGTGAATTAGGGGTAGTGGGCGGAACTATATGTAGTTCGGTTGAAATGAAAACACTTTTGCCTGTAAAAAAAAAAAAAAGTCACTAGTCACTGTGAGCGGTGCACTCTGGGAAACTGGATGACTCGGTCTGTTGATAATGTTGAAAATATTTGTCTTTTATAATTTGAACGATACGAGGTCATGTCGTACTCAGACAACACGACGTTTTCAATGGTGTTTATCCCAGTGTTCATTTTCTTTAATGTGTAAAAAGTACAATAAAAAATATATATACACGCCCAACCAAGATAACATTATGACAATTGTTAATTCTGATACGTTTTGTTGGTCCAAAACAAGCTTTTCAGACTGCATATTTCTTATTTACTTAAACAGAATATAATTTTCATATCCCAATACATTAACAAGTCATAATTGCCCATCACAATGAAGCAGGTGGATATATTATGCAGAGTTTTGGTGTCATTAAACGTTACGTTGGTAAAATCTGACACATGTATTATCGATTTCTGTTTGACACCAGTGTAAATGTTTGGTCCCTTACCCTAGTTCAGATAAAAAGTGCTTGATAATGACTTGCTTAGTTAATTAAATGTGTGATACCTGCTTTTGAAAACCTGCTTCGCTCGAGATAACAAAATTAACGGTTTTTCGAGATTCGGTCGGTTGAAAATAAAGGCTTATATTTATTTTTAAAAAAGCCCATAACATTTTAAATTATGTATACATATATTTTTGTTGTAAATGTGTGTATATATATATATATATATATATATATATATATATATATATATATATATATATATATATATATATATATATATATATATATACATATATTATCTCAATAATTTAAAACAAAAAAATATATATCTTCCTTTCTACATTTTCCCATCTATAGCGTGTCTTTTTAGTTTTTATGAATGTAATTTTCTATAGGCTACAGAAACCGCGTTTTAACATTTTAAATGCACAGTAATTGAACATGTCAGACACGCTCGGCTAATTTTAAACAGATTCCCGAAGTTCGGCTAAATGCGAGTCTGTGAATAAAATAATATTTAAGACCGCCGCCAGGGGGCATTAAGGCATGATTAGTGTGAAGAGGGTCTCTGTGGGAGCTGTCTGTTGCCATGGCGCCGTGTTTCTATAATGAATGGAAGGCAACATTTTCAGCAGAATTTCTCTGTCCAAATGACATATGTTCATCTGTCTGCCTCTTTTTTTTCCGAGCTAAAAGATGTATTGATTGGTTCTATTTTTTTCGTCTCGAGTGATCGACGGACTGTTACGAATGATGTAATGGTCTAGAATGAATACAACAACAACAACAACAAAAAGGAATTTGCAAGTCATTATTTTTCAAACTGCAGTTATGAAAAACTGCCTTTTTATGCCAGATGATTTACAGAAGTAAATGCAATCCTTTGTTTACCCAAGATTGTGTGTTTTATATTGTAAACAGAATCGACTCTTGATTAAATATTCTAGATGCTGAGTATTCACCATCATATTTTTTTTAACGTATTAATTATTTTTTTTGTAGATTTTTAACAATGGGTGTCACAAAGTTAACGCATTTCATTGGTAGTTTTCTGAGTCTCCAAACTCGCGACTGTTCAGTTAACTGATTAGACGTAACTTAAGTGAACCCTAACTGAACACAATACAGACGCCAGAAGTGCATTTCCCACTGTATTTGTTTTCATATGCACAGACAGCGAAACATTATTCCGCGTGTCAGGATCTGCCTTTATGACTGACTTCTTAGGAAAACATTTCAGTTCAGATAATAAGGTTCATGCATATTTGTTATATGTAGTCTATATAAAGAATATGGCCAATTTGTCTTTTGCGATCATCGTTTTCAATCACCACTGCTCTGTTAATTAATTGAATGGCGTCGATGTAATACCCATTCACTTGTTTTATTTATTTGCATGCGGTAAACTGGTTCCTGAGCCCAGATACAACTTACCACCTCCTCTTCAGTCTGACAGTTGACAAAACAAAACAAAACAAAAAATCCCAGAGCACAGGTGTTTCGATATTATCTTACACCGCCATGCACAGGTAATGTGCATCATTTCACGCTCAGAATCTACGCCTGTGAAAGCATGTGTCAAAATATATTTGCCTATTTTCTGGAGCTCAGATGTGTTGTACTTGTGTACTGGCGGACAGTGTTGAGTCCAGGGCCTACATCTACACACAAAATAGCTGATGTGTCTTACAGTGTAAGTTGTCAGACTACAGGGATCCATATATATAAAAGATAATTTTACGTGATAAGCTACTGTAAAAATGACAGATGTTTGCTTGTTTTGTATATAAATAAAGCATGCAAGTTTACCATGCAACCATGTCCTACAGATTATATATATATATATATATATATATATATATGTGTGTGTGTGTGTGTGTGTGTGTGTGTGTGTGTGTGTGTGTGTGTGTGTGTGTGTGTGTGTGTGTGTGTGGATCGTTTTTTTATTAAGGACCTCTCACCTACAACAACTATAAAGTGAACATTATACCCTATGGAAAAGGTGCACACGTACAGGCTTATAAATGAATTCATTGTGTATTATACTTACATTCTCGTTTAATTGTAAGCTTTTGCTGTTTTTAAAAAAAATTAATTAAACTTCTATCTGATGGGAAGTCACATACTGATGTGGATATTTGGGAGTAATACACATACTGATGTGGATATTTGGGAGTAATACACATACTGATGTGGATATTTGGGAGTAATACACATACTGATGTGAATATTTGGGAGAAATACACACATTATTTTAAGGGTGCAGTTCATTTGGCATTTCGAGATCAAAAGCCATCCCCCACCCCTTCAGATCCAATCTAGTATGTACACTTTGTATTGAGGGACAGTGGTGAAAACATAAGCTGACAAACCGTGGATGGAATCAGATATCATCCCCATATCTGGATAACATTAGCGAGAAAGACGCATATTTGGTATTTAGTCGTACACCACTCCTGAGTCTTCTTAAAGAACCAATCGGTTCCTTTTTTATGCAATCTGTAAATAAAGACCTTCTTCGCCTTCTACAATATGTTCAGAAATGTCGACGGTTCATAATTAAGGATTGCAAAGAAGCATCGAATTACCCCTATTGCTTCCATTACTCATTGCTTTCAGATTGAAGCCATTCGCCCTGCGTTGTTCAAATATAAGGATTCTTTATTGAAAATGGGCAAAATAGGGAAGCAAAAGAAAGTCTTATAAGGACCCATATGCATGGTCCAGCATACTGTTTACCTGGTTGTTTTTTGTGTGTGTGTTTTTTTAGTTGTGCAGCAACTATATAATGGCAGTCAATGCCAACTTTTTATATATTTAAAGATACCAACATAAAACCCACACAATTTGAAAAAGTGATTCTGTCAAACCAACAGATTTAATACAGCAAGGGGATGGCACCTAAACAATACAGTAATAGATAGGCCTACCTGTAAAGCATTAGCACACATAAGAGCAGAACGCTGTATCTAACCAGGCTTTTTGTCTACAGTTATATAACGCATATCTCTGTGCATTTCAGTCGCGTACGGCCTATACAAAGCAATAAGCTTTGGGGAGATTACATTAGGTAAAATAAACTGCATATAACTATCAGGAAAGAGGGGAGTAAAGAAAGGGTGAGGTGTGAGCCATAGCAAGGGAAATGGAGGTGGACTGGGTTAGACTGACAAAGAGAAAGGGACGAAGGAATGGGATGTTCAGAGTGCCTTTGCTTACGCGCTGGGGGTTTGGAAAAACGGCTTCTGATTCCACAACATTTTAATTCAGAATCTCTTACTTAAAATGTAGGTTATGTTTTATCTGCTCTAAAAGAATAACAGGTCAGACCTAATTAAAAAAAAAAAATCACATGTGAAAAATATTATAATACATTGATCGCAGTGGACACGAAAATAAAGCAAATGAATTGGTTTTTATTTTCGTATCGTACTGTGCAATACCGTATCTCCTCACGATTTAAGTAACAAGATAATGACCATTCAGATTTTATACGATGGCTGACAATTCTACACAGATTTCCACGGATTCTGCGTACAGCAGGTCTCGCCTGTCGATATAATTCTGTACTTCGCTGGATACATGTCTCTATGACCACTTCAAGAATATTCTACTAAAATCTATGAAAAACATGTCTTTTCTATTTCTTTATATGGCTAAAAACAATACAGACACACAGGAAGATAGTTTTTAGATTCAATACTGAGCAAAAGGACAATTTGTGTCGAAGGACAACGCATGTGTGTTTTCTCTCAGCGATGTTAGCCTTGCAAGCCATTAACACTTACGAGTCAGAGTGCATGGCAAATGAAAGTTGCAGCAAGATATTTTTGCAAGTCGTTTGTTGCACCAAACACCCTATCGCATCTGCGTAGTATTTTAATATAGAAAAACGTAGAAGGAAATGACTGTTTGCCAGCAAAGTGTATATTTGCGTTACTTCCATCTGTTTCCTTTTAGTGGAACTGAATTAATCCACAGAGACGGATATGTGTATTATTATATAATAAACGTGGTCTTATATAATACAGGCAGGACTGATTTTGTTTTATAATACACCTGGACCGGGTTTGCAATAATGCAATAATGTACTGCCATTTAATTGGCAGTTTATTAGCAGTAATAAATACCGGTATATATTTTTTTCAATAGAAAAAAAAAAATCCCGCACGATACTTTTACTTTTTATCCAATTAAAAGTGCTATTTAGACTAATAGCGAACAAAAATACACCATCCGTTTCTACTAAAAACAAGCATGCATATTTTAATCGACCATATTGTGCTCTGGCGGGTCACAATTCTAGATAATTTAATTTCCAGAGAAGCCCAGACTCATACTGAGCAAATTGCCTGGCAAAAAGTGTGATACGTTTTCTGTCTGTGTTTATATCTGTTTACAACATGTAAAGAAACGCATCAAAAAGCGACAAAATGATTCTGAATTCTAAATTCACACAAAACTTCCAACATGAACACTTGAAACACGTCTATTAGGACCTAGCCCATATTTGAACTTGGATCTTCAGAATGTTATACGCGTGTGACATTTTTTGGGTATAAAACAACACATTTGTGACAGAAAACGAATAAATAAGCGAATAAATAAATACATAACATCTATTAATATATGTATGTGTGATAAGTAGGTTAGGGTTACACACGTTGCATTTACAAGATATATGGTAAAGAAAGCGATAGAACGATAAGGTACATCCTATACAACACAGACGCATAGCCTATGAGAATATTGACCTATTGTAATATAAAGATTTTCTATTGGTATGTATTTTTTATTTTATTTTATTTTTTTAATATTTTAAAATACTTTTTTTTACAAAAAAAACGTCGTCCCTGGGTGGGCTTGAACCACCAACCTTTCGGTTAACAGCCGAACGCGCTAACCGATTGCGCCACAGAGACGCGAACGAGAGCTCAATGAAAACCTGCATAATTGAAAAGCATAGACCGGAATTGCATGGAGGGTTTCTATATAATGCCAGTTCGAGAGCGACTTGCTTTGATTTGAAACATAGATGCAGCTGCCGGTATCCCTTTGCACGTCACCCTTAAAAATCTTATTGCATTTGCTAATTTTTTTAAAAATTTTTTTTTACTAAGTAGTAGTACTTGAATATTAGCAAATAAATACTGAGTAAACAAATAACGTTGCTTGTTTTCAATTTAAATTACATTTTAATAACATGTATTTCATAAACCAACTTGCCCCGTATTGAAACGTGTATGTATCATGTAGGTGCACATGTGAAAACAAATGAATTCATTAAAAATAAATGAAATAAATAATCACTGGAAAATATCACACAGCTAAGCCAAGTAGACTGATTCATGCAGTAGATTCAAAATAATAATAATAATTAATACCAAAAATAGAGCAATATTCTGGAGTTCAAAGAGATAATATGGAAGGTGCGTCAAAATTAATTTATTTGCGAGATAACAGTTTCTAAAATATTATACCAACCAACTCTTATGTTGTTTATAAACCGAATTTCGGCCTAAGCAACTGTAGCACGGGACGGTTGTAAACACCTTGAATTCCTCCAATCAGAAGCAAGCTAGTTCGTCACTCACTCTGCACATGCTCAGTTCAAGTCTCTGTCTGACTGTGGAAAGGAGCGGTCTGTGCCAAAGCCCTGAGATTTTATCTACAAAAATCGATTTTTGACCTAGTAGAGGATATGTTCTCCCCAGTTTTCTTTTTGTGATATATACCTTTGTTATGCAGTTCATGGATCCAGGCTCTTAGTATTCTCATCCCTGATCTCTACTTATAATTGACACAATTGATTGCTCTTAGTTTTGTTGTTTCTTGCTGGGACACGAGGTTTAGTAATGGCGCCCTGGGTTGGGTCCAGTTGAAACACGTGTTTTAATTTACCCCATACACCATTAGCTGAACTATATTTGGGCACATGAATCTTGCACTGAAGGAAATAAATATATATATATCACAATTGTGACTCAGATTGACATATATTCTTGCTTGATAAGGACTATAATTTTAGGGATGTTAAAAAGTTTTAAAAGTAGGACAACAACAAACAATATTGCCTTATGTGAACATTTTTATTTTTCAATAGATACCCAGTTTTTGAGTTAAATAAAAACAAACATATTTGCTTCATGTGAAAATTGATCTTATTCAATAAAACATTCAATTCTCGAGTTAAATGAAAGGTGTTGTTGTTTATTTAATTATTCTTCACAGAATGTTACATCTGACCCCACGCCCCGTTACAACTGACCCTGGCCATGGGTTCAATTGTAACATCGGACACCTTACATTTCAAGCCCTCTGGCCATATGTATATCAGCTCTTAAAACAGGATAACGATGGGGATTGGTAGAGGACAGATGCAAGTTGTTTGTATCAAAGTCTGGTCAAACTAGCTCAAATCATTTGTGCGTAATGGAGAGAAAGGTACAAAATGTTACAACTATCCCTGGTCTCCCCTATAAAAGTTAAGCAACTTTGTTTCATATATATATACACACACACCCCTCAAGCCACGAAGCGTGCAGAATAATATTTTTGTCATGTCAGTTTAATGTCTATTTGTTCTACAAAGACCTGGCTATACACACGTAATATTCAGAGATAAGGGTACCTGTTCCAAACATTAAAGCAAAGTTTAATAGAATGTCGCCAAACCTTTTTAGCTACTGCACCACTTTTTATTCTCAAGTGAATGATGTTAAGATGTTTGGTATAGTTTCATAACTTTATCTGTCAGAACATATCGCAAGCTTCACATGTAACCTATATGCACCTGAGCAAATATAGGTCAATAGGTCTTGCAAGCTATCGAGCCTGAAAACACGAATGTGTTTGTTTTTTATACATCAACTGAATTATTTTCATCGGTGATTGCTGTTATGTTTTATAATACAAACATTTACTGTTACATTCGATAGTAAATTAAAGGTCAGAAATCCAGTGTTATTAATACTTTCACATATAGTATTACAAATAGAGATATTCTGCCATATTTTGTATCTTTCAGATATACCGTTATGAGGAGTCTACAGTATCTTTGTGTTGGTTACCAACATTTACGCTGCATATCTTGGGTATGTGGTGGTATATATTTAGCGTACAGTGCTTGGTTTTTAAAACGCTCTATGGGGTTTCTCATAACTTGTCATCGTTTTGCACTGCACAGGATGGCGACTACAAATCTCGCGAGTATAAAGTTGAACAGAACACAGACTCTAGCTGCGGGGAAAAAAACGCACCAAGAAGTAAGCGAAGGAATTCAGATCCCGGGAAAAGCGCACCATGACATTATTAGCTACTGATGGTTGTGTTATAATCAATAAGACAATAAAGAGTTTAGAGGGCAGTGCTAGAGATAATATATATTTATTTAAAATATGATGCATGCTGCAACACTAATGTGTAGTATAATAATAATAATAATAATAATAATAATAATAATAATAATAATAATAATAATAATAATAATAATAATAATATGGAAGTCATTTTAGTATAATATTGAAGATAGTCACGTTCTCAAGATGTCATTTTGCACAGATTCAGACAGATTCCGACGGAAATTCTTTATGAGCAAGATATTTTTTTAAAACATTTTTCTATTAATAGTGTGGATCATGTTACATACTTACCCTAATTCAGATTTAAAGAATCTACCTAACATATTCTGAAATCATGCAAATTTCTATAAATAAATGAAAACTGTCATCTAAATGTATACGCTGAAGTTTGTAACAATGATGTCTCTCCAGTTTGTCAAAATAGACCCAAGCGTTCCTTTCGCTGAGTCGACCTGTTGATGCCTTTAGAATTGGCGCACACGAAATCACGCATTCCCTGGGTCTTGGGACCTATAAATACGCTTTGTTCTCGCCCAGTGCTGACAACACTGGTCATTTTTATTTCTCCGCAGGGACGAGTTTGTTAATCTCGCGGACTGAACCGCCAGCAAAACTAAAACACCATGATGTAGCCTAATCAAAGCTATTCCGTGCGGCGTAAAGACCCCATGCTGCAGACACTTTTTGCAAGTAAAAACGTTTACAAGTTGCGAATGACCAAACTAGACGAAAAATAGGTATATCTATATTTTTTTCATCCGCAACTTCGTAATCACATAGAATAGAAACTTTTATCATTTTACATGAACATTTTAAACCAGTAGGAATCCGTATCCGAAGGAGCTGAAAAGTTGGGCTATACCTAAGCACGGTTTTCTAATAGTTTGTTTGTATGTATGTATTTATTTGTTCATTGATGTAATAATTTATTAGTTCACGTATTTTGCGTTGACAATAACGGCTCGTCTTGTATTCCGTTCAAGTAATGTTGCAAAACTCTGCACACGGAGCGAACGAGGTACATTTCGAGTGTTTGTAAGTAGCACGGACTATGAGACGGGTTGCGGACAGATAACACGAGAAATTGCATTACCTTGTCCGGAAACCGGATGCTTGTTACAAAGACATACGCAGTATTTGCCATTTGCACTCCCACGCATGTTTTTTTAAATACTATTGCATAAAACACAAAGCGCTGTTTAGCACGTTGATTAGAAAGTGTAAAGGTATCTCAGAGACCATCACATCACAACGATGACTGGAACTAATTTAGATTAAACGGGGCGGAGAGGGGTCGTGGAAAAAGAACACCTCACAGCATCAGAGGCAGTCCACTTTGTGAACATTCAAAACGATATTTTTGAAAATAAAATAAATAAATAAAAACTTGGAGGAAAAATTCTAGAACCCACAAACATTTCAGCTTAAAAAAAAAGATTTGGTTGGTTAGAGAATGCAAAGAGAACATGCAAATAAAGTTATCAAGTTTGTACAGGAGGAGACTCGGGGGTTCTCTGAGGTTTTTGTATTTCACCAGACAACTTACACAATGCAAGACATTTGAAAAAGCACCCTGTTTAAAGTAAAAGCAAGAGGTTTTTCACGTGCATGTTGTTGCTTGCTGTCTTGAATGCTGACCAAAGACTATACAAATGCCTGCCCAGGCTGTAAATGTATACAAAATAGCGTCTTAGAGAAAGAAGACCACTGGCTAAAAATAGAGGCCTTGTATTTCTCGTTCATCATTTGCAGGATAATGTAAATCCAGGAAAATATCAAAATTCTACTTGGAATAGATTAAGTTAAAACGCCTCTATCACTGACTATGAACACATTATTATCTATTTCTTAGCAGACGCCCTTATCCAGGGTGACTTACAATTGTTACAAGATATCACATTATTTTTACATACAGTTGCCCATTTATACAGTTGGGTTTTTACTGGAGCAATCTAGGTAAAGTACCTTGCTCAAGGGTACAGCAGCAGTGACCCCCACCTGGGATTGAACCCACGACCCTTCGGTCAAGAGTCCAGAGCCCTAACCACTACTCCACACTGCTGCCCAAATGTATTACAAAAAAAAAAAAAATACTCAATGGCACTCTGCAATGCTATGTAATGCAATTATTTGATTCACGGTTCGGCTATGATCGTCTTGATGTTTTTCATTTGAACAAGAAAACGTGGGAAAATACCAGACATTTCAGCAGGAGTAAAAAAACTAAGGTTTTTTTTTTTGTAATGATGTATTTGAAAACAGTTTATACGGGAGTACAACTTTAATTGGAATTCTATTTTGTTTTGAAAATGCTATTATGTGGGACAAGTCAAAACAGTAACTTAAAAAAACAACAACATAAAACTGTGAGTTTAGATGTGCGGTTTTAGATTCTGACCTTGATGGCTTGTAGTATATTGACACTATGGACGATTCTCCATCAAATGTTTGTTTTAATTGTGTAGACTACATCCGAATTAACGGTGCTTTCACCATGGCCTATCAAATACAAACAGCAAAACTTTGTAGTAATTGGTGACCTTAGCAAAACTGTAATGAGTTGAGGGGTGTATATATATATATATATATATATATATATATATATATATATATATATATATATATATATATATATATATATATATACAGTTAATTCAAATAGACTTAACCTTTACATGGCAATAGGCTTCATGCTTATAATGCATTTTGAAAAACAGCTAGATTGCTCAAGCAAGCACGTTTAAATTACATTTTGTAAAAGTCCAAATAATGAACAGCTCAGATTAATGTGTATACTCAACAGTGCAGAAAATGAAGAATATAGTTTTACAATTAACAACATAAGCCAAACTCAAACTAGTAGTAAACTCTAAGTTGGCACAAACAATCATAAATATTCTGTTTGTGTTTTCACATCAGTTCACTAAAGCCTCTTTCACCAGATTAAAGGTAAAAGACTATGTCAAAATAATTATTTGGGGAAATGTATTCTACAGCTTTAAATACACACGTGAATACAGTATTAATATATAAAGGAAATACGCCATATTTTATGAAAGTCAACTTCAGTGGAAAGTAGGGTGATGGATATTTATACATTTACAGTAAATGACTGATCAGCAAATTCAATGATATACAGTCATTTTCAGCACTTGTTGGTGTTAGATAGTGAGCTAACTGCTTCATTACATTACAGAGCGAATAAGATCGTGTTGTTTGATCTTTGCCTCTCACAAATACGTCATATCTGTGAAATATGCGCTGCAGATTAATATACAAACAGCATAACATATATGTATTTATTGATGCAAAGGATTTGCTGTTGAACCGAGAGTCGACACGCTCATTTGAAAGCCTATTTGCGTTTATATAAGGTGTTCTCTTTTTTGATGGAGTGGTTGATTGATTGATTGATTGGCAGATTGTCTGCAGTGATCCATCGCTTGTCAGATAGAACTTACTCAAAACATTAAGCTGATTGTAAAGTCAAGGCAAACTTTGAGAACGGCGACTGGACTCTGCGGAAGAACTTTCAACATTTACAGTCCTGAAAATGGTTATTTTTGGAACTATTTATCCGAGAACCGTTTATGTACATCTCCGTGTCAAGCGACGCCTGATGTGTAAGTCTACCAACCTAATTCACTGAAAAGTGCTAACAGCACCACACACACGAGTCGAATGTGCCCCTGACTTTGAACAGTCATTTAGCTATGAAGGCTATGAGAAGTAAGCTTTTTTTTATGGGGTTTTATTAACAATGCAAATATGTTTGATGTATATTATATACATATTAATAAATAACTAACACACATTTTCTGTATATTACAAAGTGAAAAGTCATTTGTTTATGTGTTTATTAAGTGCTACAATTGATTGGTGAGACCAGTCCTTTCTCTCCCGTTGTATATTTGTGTTTATTGGTTCAGGTCTTTTAAGAATGCGCATGAAAGCTGTTGTTGCTTGTTCTTGGTTTACCTGCCCCACCTTGAAGTACCATCTCGCATTTAAAAAAACGCATTCAGAGCCGGCGGAACTGCACAGCTTTGGGAAGCCTCTTCGTCATACCCCGTTCCGTGCACATTCGGGCAAGTCTTTGTGTCGCGCACAGAAACGTGTTGCACTGTGAATTAAAAGAACAAAGGCGATGTAAAAAAAAACCCGGGGAATTATTTTCACTCAAAACCGGGGAGGCATTTGAAAGTGGCGCTGCAAAAACAAACAAAACATCGTATCACATCGTATTCGCTCTTTACGCAAATGGAGATTCGGTGCATGACAAAAACGTCAGATGCCTTCCTCCATGACTGCATTAAACTAATTTGGCATGGCTAATAATATTAGGTGATACCTTGAGCACAGTGTATAGCGACCAATAAGCTATCGGTTGGGTATTTTCTGGGAAAAAATATATATATAAATTTGCCTATAATGTCGGAAATCTATGCAAATAGAATATCATTGAGAAACGAATCTTCTTGTTTACTATGAACTAAACGCATTACAAAAACACCCCCGATATGAAGGCGAATGAATGAGATATTTCTTAAAAGTCGCATGCGACAGTGAATCGATAACGTATAGCCTAGATATTGATACAATAGCCAATTTATTTAAAAAAGTTCAACAGAACCGACGCTCTTGTTGTGGTTTGACTAATCGACGGTATTATTACACACAAGCGAGGCTGAAAGGGAAATGTATCATTATAATCCCAGACACTTTTAATATACAAATCCTGCTGTCTTGCATCAAACTTTTAACAAGTTCTGAACTGAGTGCTTTAGAAAAAAAATCCCGCATTGGGTAATATTGCTTTTTATTAAATGTTGCTGTGGCTTGCGTTAGAGGCTAATACAGTACAGGTCGGGGAAGTGCGGAGACCCCATAAATATGATAGAGCAGTCAGAGTATTGACATGAAAATGTAGACGCGCTTTCAATGTCATGCATTGCGCTTATCCTGTTTTTAGTCGGAGTGTAGATTCAGAGCCGTCTTAAAAAAAGAAATAGGCTATAATGACAAGCGTAGGGGGTTACCGAATTGACGTAACCTAGATGTGAAACCGAGGTTACGTCCCACTTCGCTTATCGTTTCTGTTACATACTGTTCCAAAGCCATCTTATACGAACTTCACATGAAGACGTTTGTGACGGCTGTAATAAAACTAAGAGAGATCAGATTGCTTCATATTAACTACACACGTCAACAAATCCAGTACATTCAAGTATATGTAGGTCCTATAAATGAATAAAAAAAATTGGAGAAAAAAAGACATGATGACACTTCATACCGAATGCCGTTTTAATCTATGTATTTGTATATCTAAAAAAAATGTTTTTTTTATAACTGTACTAATATTTCATTGCAATGTCTAATGACTAACTTTGGTCTCCTTTTCTATTTTTGAATGTAAAAATAAACACATTTCCAGTTTGAATAGACTAGTACACATATAAGTGACAAATTGTGTATATATATATATATATATATATATATATATATATATATATATATATATATATATATATATATATATATATTTCACGTGTTTCTTATAAATCGGTAGTCAAAAACAGATTGCTTTTTTTTCTGAATGCCTCATGAGTAGTTTTGACACTCATAATATCCATACAGCAGTATGAATTTCATGCAAAACCGTTTTTCACACTTTTGACACGCGATTACAAACCTAAAGTGCGCGCATTTGCGGGTTTCTGGTTATACATGCAGCTCATTATACAGTCATTGGTAAAATGTATAAATCTTTACCCGATGCGGCGAGGGTTTTTTTAAAGGTTGTATGTTGAGCAAGCACAGATTGTTGAAGTTAGTGCAAAGAATATGAGAGAAGGGTATTTTATTGCGGCTACAGATTAGAATTAGAACAGAATTCTTAAAAAAACAATAAACCTTATCTGGCTGTGAGAAACGCTGTTGTTTTTTTTACGTTACATGGGAAAGCACTAGTCAATTTTGATGCAAGTTTTTTCTTTTTCTTGTGTCAATACAATGCGTAAAGGTCTTAAATGTGGCACTATCGATGTATTTAATTTGCGTTGGTAATAGAATCGTTTTAAGTGTGAGATGACGAACACAGACGCGTTTAAGTTATCCGGGGGTATTGGCAAAATGTTTTTAGAAGGGGTTGCTGTCTTTCATTTACGATCTTTAGTTTAGGCAGCGAGAAGGAATTGAGCCACGTGACTAAAAGGGGCAGTCCATCTTCTGCTTCAGAAAAAAAAGCCATTTTGTGGCGACTCTACTAGTAGTATTCAACCTATAGCAAAAACACTCTTTATATTCCGGATTTTCTGACGCCAAAACGGGAGTTTTTCCTGGAGAAACAGGTGGGTGTACTTTTGCAAATATTTGACCTTGTCGGTTGCCGAGACTTTTACACTCCGCCATGTACGCAATTTGGATATTTTAGACGAAAATAGCTCTCTCGAGCCCCGTCTGCTAGCAATTGACCATTTGCTTTCAAGATGGCCGCTTCGGATTCAATTTTTTTTTCTGCGCCGGTTTTTCGGTTTTCTTTGTTTTCTCTGCATGTGTTGGCTCCTCCAATCCCCGTGTGCTTTAAAATGGTCGAAATAGCTTTTGAGTTGAGTGGCAGTGTGATATCCTTGCAGATCATAACGACCTTGCGCGCTAATTTGCTCCGAAATAAGCGGCGGGTATTGGTTTGCTTAAACCGTGTAAGTCACTGCTGTTTAATTGTCGGGCTTTCGGATGCATCGCAGTTTTGGTTCTGTTTTCCGAATCGTTTGGACCCAAGCCTTTAAGCCTGCCTGTTATCAAATGTATAAAATCTGGAGTTTCCGTCTTTGTCAATGTGGTCTGGATAACCTTATCAGAATTTTGACTATAATGTTTTGAAGTGTCGCGTAGCGGGTCGAGTGAGCACCGCGCAATGACTTTAGCCAGACCGAACAAAAACCAATTAAATTTAAAAGGTAATTCGTGTGCCCATAGGGACCAAATTATAGATTTCGAAACTACAACTTGCGTATGAGGTGTCATTAACCGCGTTTAGGACAGGTAGCCACGTATGCTTATTTTTGGAACTTATTTTGAAACGGTACCTCCAGAACAGAGTGATACACCGAACTCCTTCTCCGGAACAGATCATGTTTTAATGCAAAAGCTGACAAATCAGTATATGGATAACACCTCGTGAAGCTTATTTATAAAACAAGAGGTTTTCAAATGTATTTATTTATTTTAATTAGTAGCAATTTGTTACAAATCCACGGACACATTTTGCATATAGCAGGCTGCGGACGAGAACAATGTGGTGGTGTTCACAGAAATTAATTGAAACCTAAAAATAAATAAATAAATAAATAAATACAATAGCGTATGGAATGTGGCACGAGAGTAAGAAAACATGCCAAGATTTTTAATTGAAAAAATAATATTGAGATGCCAAAGGTAACCTTCCATATTGAAGAAGTGAAAATTGCTGTATTCTAAACACATGGCATACTCTCGCAGATCAGTACGTATTGCACTGATATACCTGCAGTCGCCTTGGATAAAGGCGTCTGCCAAATATATAATAATAATAATATAATAATAATAATAATAGTAATGTACACAACTATTTACACTAAACGTGGCCTCATTGCTGTTGAACAATGTTCATTGCGAAGTAAATTTAGCCAAATACCTTTTTTTAAAAAAAAATCCTTTACGTTGATTATGAAAACGACTTTATGGATATTCTGTGTAGTTAATTTGTGTAGTGCATTTTGTTTTTAACACGTGTGGGTTTCTATGTGTGTGTGTTTTATTTTCGTGCACGATTTCAATGAGAAAGTTGCTGTAGCGCCCCCCCCCCTCTGTTTATTTTTCGGTATCCCGACATCAATGTAGATTTGTGAGCACTGTCCTTTTAAAAGAAATAGAATACTGAACAGCTTTTTGATGTCGTGACGTTTAATGCGAACTGAAATCGTATAGACTTTTCTCCGAGCTGTATTTTGATAATGCATCATTCATTGTGTGTATGTACTGTATTATTTAATTCGCTCTGAATAACATAGTACGGACTGTCACGATGTTTATAATATACCTTTACTTAGAAGTCGACAGTGACTAATTATCGCGTATTAGTTGGCTAATCTCCTTCATAAATATTGTTTCTGGAGTGCTGCGAACGTTTACAGTCTTATGCCCATCTTGCAGTTGTGTGACGTCAATACTGTGCCTTCGCGTGTACGTATTGAGAAACGTAATCTATAAACAAAACCCAGAGCAACAACTTGTAACAAACAAAGTTACAGAATTGCATTCGTGGTTGGTGGAGTCAAAGGAAATTAGCAGAAGCTGGGCGTCCTTGGAGGTCGACTGTTTTCAGTTCGTTTCGGTGCCTCAATAAAATAATCTTGCTAGACCATAAACGGGAATGCGTGCACGGTTACTCAATCCATTGATTTTTTAGCTTGTCGAAAATCGACCGCTGCTATGTGAAATGTGCACTGATAGCTGCCTCTTTTAGTTCCGTTTTTAATTCCAATATGCGCCACCTTTTGTTAAATCAGTTAAACTGGTGTGAATTCAATCTCAGAACGCACTGATCGAAAAGTGCTCCCATGTAACCGGCATTAAAAGCGTCCTCTGAATAATGCGATGCTTTGTATTCAATAGCTTCGTTTTAATGTTGTAACATGTTTGTGGGCCACGCTGGTGGTTTATATCTTTAAATCTGTGAAAGTTTAGAAGCTGACCCCCAAATCCAGCTACGAGCTGTTTGTGTTTCTATTCTTTGCATGGATACAGTTGCAGTAATGGGACGTGCATTTTTAGTACTACGCAGATTGAGCAACTATTTTAATAAGGCATCGCGTTTGGCGCGGATCAAACGTCGCAATCAACCATACTGCCAGGGGTGTGTGTCTGCTCTCTCAAATGTGCACGAAATGTATTGGATACAGACATCAGACATGTTCTGTTTAATGTCCAGCAATACTGCTTGTGCTAAACGTGTTCCTTAATATATTTAACCCCGACACATGTGTTTATATATGTTTACAAGTCATAATATTGCATAATAGATGCATTGCTTGTCTCAAATGAATGCTAAAGTGTGATGGTGTAATAATAAATACACCATGCTGCCAAACATTCAGTTTTATAAACACGAAAAAACACAAAAAAAAAAAAGTTTTTTTTTTTGGATGTGTAAGATCGGTTCTTAGAACTCATCTTCCTAACCCTTCAATAATTGTGTAATGCATTGTCCCCATTCACAGTCCAGACCTGTACGGGTTTACTTTGAACATTCAAAAGGTGTGAGCTGAAGATTTAAAAGCGAAATATCATTCTGTTGAGAGACTTTTAAACGTTGACTGTTAGTGTCATAATGAATTGCGCCACAGGGGGGCGTTCTAAAACATTTTACTGCAACTCACCGACATCAACGACAGGGCCCTACAGAAAATAACAAAAACGGGGTTTTAGTGTGTAAGTAAGCTCCTCTAATCTCAATAACCAAACAAATACTAACTTGCATCTGCTGTTGAGAACATTGTCTTTGGAATAGGATGTAGAATACTGCAAGCCGCCTCATTTTCCCGATTGATCCCGAACTGCATTGCCGTTGAACCCCGTCCAAGAAAGCGCCTCAAAATGTACAGCCTGTGTGTTGGTATGGCATTACGAATTTGTATAACAGCGCACAACAACAGACCCCGACACCCTTGTTCTTCAAAATGCAAGTTAATTATCTAGCAATGCACCAGCCATTTAATTGTGAGGGAATGCGTTCAGTCGCCCTACGCTAATTAAGAAAGAAAGAAAAAAACCTCTGCGTCACTATGGAATTATGCCAGTGATCTGATTCCAATTCTAAACTGGAGTTCTACAATGGTGTTCTCTCTAGATGTAGTTTATTATGGAGTTGAATACCCTCCCTTATCTGTGTCATAACAAAAGCAAGTTGGCCTTGGGTATGCTGAGCATGCGCGAGCTTTGGAGCGCACTCGTCTTTTGCAGGGACAAGTGAACGCAGAAAATAATTCCTCAATATACATTTGCTTGACTGTTCATTTCCTTTTCATAGAATGTTGTCGGAAAGCAACACAAAAGCCTTTTCAAGGGGAAGCGTAAACTGAAGATTAAAAAGAAAAAGGACATTGAAATAACAGTTCATTTCTATCACAACAATATACATGACCAAACACGTTTTCGGTTTAAAAACCGTCACTATTCACTCGAGGAACTGGTAATGCTATAGGAATCGGACGGACATAATTAATCGAAAAAAGTTGACTCTCCTATAATACGTGCTGCATGGATCTGCAGTAGCTGTAAAAAAAATATATATATATATATATACAAATCATTTTGCACAAGGTCCTAGAAGAACATAATATGATCTCGTTGCACATTAGTCAAACACTGTATTCTTCAAATAGTGTGATTTTTAAACCATAACTAACTAGCCAGGGTCATTCATTTAGACAAGATCTCAATTTGCCTGTGATTACAAGCTGATATATTGCGTTTCATAAAGTACACGCCTACAGTTTCATTTTATATGGCGTGTTTCCTGACTCTTGGACCGTAATTTATAATGTTTGGTTAAGAAACCAAACACCCCGAAAGTGGAAATGGCAGAAGCAGGGGGAATATCTTTCTTTATTTTATAGCTAGATAGATAGAAAACACCTCTAGGCTGCCCTGAAACTGAGAAGTGGGTTTCTGGGTCACAAAGAGGCCAGAGCTGGGGCCACACTGCAATCTGATGGAGAGTAGATTTATACACACACCAGTAAAACACCGACCGACGAAGAAAGAAACGATAGTGCAAATTATAACCATTGCATGATACTTGTATTCAGAAATTACCTCATTTTGGTGATATGTATAAAATCCAATCCTATTTTTTTTCACCAGTAATTCTATCAATGTATGGATCAATGCAGTAATGCTTTTAAAATGTTTCTGGGGCATGGACTCTAAATATCGATCTATCAATCTATCTATTTCGATATATATCAACTGAATGGAACCATAGCTCCACTTCCACTCCAGACCACAGTGGCAGAAATCAATTCAAAATACTGCTTTCTGTTGCTTATGGATACACTGTGAAAATGTGTTCTAAAAACCGAGTACAATTAATAGATGATCGGTGTTTTGCTATTTTTTGTTTAGAGAATAAGGAATAGTTCTCTATTTTTTACTCTAAAAGTTACTGTTACAATTCTGTACTTTAAAGACTTCAGCGAAGCTTGAGTCTGCTAGTTGTTATTGTCTTTGACTAGGCAATGCTTTAAGTGCTTCGCTATGCAAATGTTGTGCTTGTTGTTAATTACTCCAGAATACATTTTTACAAGTATCCCGGATTTAACGTCTATCCACGCGTTGAATGTGAGTTTTTGTTTTAAGTCATTTAGACATCGATTTCCACTTTTGGTGTGTTTGCTAAATGGGGGTTCATTCTTAATTGGGCTGCACGGATATAACCGTGATATTAATATGTGCGGTTGCTCATTTTGGTTTGTAGGGCTGTCAAAACAGATGTTCCACGGTTTATTTATTTATTAATAGCTGCTTTAGAAAGATCTGTCTGGATTTAGCTGTACGTTTTAAGTGTTTCAAATCCACTCCAATTTAATGCTGTGAAAATGTGGGCTGCGCTATAAGTCACGGTGAACCGAAACGAAACCCAGACACGTGCTCCCCTTCAACCAGTTCCATAATGGAATCTCTATCTGTGTTGATGTATTTGTTGTTGTTGTTTTTTTTTTTTTTTGAATGAATGAATGAATGAACAACCCTTTGCAATAGCACAATAACACCTTTTTGTAATCTGTTTGGCAGTGCCAAATAGTACCCCTGTGTCGCTATGGAAACCAGACTCCGCTGAGCACGTTCATTGCGAAGCCTGTCGCCAGTGTTATTAGTTTTAGACTGTTGATGTCTGTTTTCAATCTCTGAACCGCTTTCTTTGTCTGTGGTACATATCCTGTTATTGCTTCATTTTTGTTAGTATAATATCCATTCCCGTAGTCCTATATTTTTTTTTCACTTACTTTTTACAGGATTTACTGTAAATATAGTGTGCTAATAATGCATGTAATTTCCTGGTCGCATGAAATTGATTAAGTAGCGGAGCCCTGTGTATCTGACCCCAGTATTATCGTTGATAGGCATATAGATTTTTCCAGCTTTTGTGGTGGTATTGTTAATATAAGAAACCGGTTCTGTATATATATATATAGCACATATTCACTGTACTGAATGTGAAGGAGACTCGGCTCTGCGGTTTCGTACGTCAGTGGATAATAACGCATATGTAAATCTAAAGTAAATAACATTTTTAGAGCAGCGGGCCCCTCTCTCTCTCTCTCTCTGTCTCTCTCTCTCTCTCTCTCTCTCTCTCTGTCTCTCTCTCTCTCTCTCACACACACACACAGAAAGACAGGCAGACAGACAGACAGAGGAATACAAAGAGACGACAGCTGCCTTTGAAGCAGGCCCCATGTGCTCGAGTCCAAGTCATCACCGCAAGTCTTCAGCCTGCGTTTAATGAATTGCATTGTAATCTCCAATTAGACCGTTTATCTGATTTGACACGGACCACTGCGTTTCTTTACACAGGGCGTGCGTCCAAAAAAAACAAAAAAAAGCCGTACTCTCATTAGCCGTATATTGGGTAAAGCAGGGATACGGTACCAACACCATGCGCCTTGGGGTTTTTTTTTTTTCTTCATTTTAAAAAAGACACTTGTGAAAGACCCACAACCAAACGTGTCCTGCTGTTTCGCGCGAGGACAAACTGACAATCAACAGAAACCGTGCCACAGCCTCACACGGGTTTGCCATTGCTGCTAATTTTTTTGTCCGTTCTGTTGTACCTTCTCCATTTTGATTGATTTGTGTTCTGCCTTCTCGTTAAAGCCTTTTATTTTTTGATATCTGATTTGTGTTCTGCCTTCTCGTTAAAGCCTTTTATTTTTTGATATCTGCGTTGTGCTCTCCATTCCCCCCCCCCCCACCCCCATTGCCAACATGGTCACATTTCCAGAGTGTTCATTTATATTACAGGTAAAGGTTACAAGATAAAGGGTTCGTAATAATAGATGAAATGTGGGCAAATACAGGAACGGAAAACGTGGCAAATGACTTCAGGTAGATAACATTTAACTCTATATTTTAAAGTGTTAACTTGTTTTTGTTTTATTTTTTTTATTTTTATATTTTTTTACTTATTCTTTAGCACGTGTACGATTTTGTTGTGTGTGTTTTATCTATTTGTGTTTGTGTGAATTGATTTCTTTTATCTAAAAATGTTCATTGCTTAAATGAGTTTCTTTTGCAGGTGGGTCGGAAGATCCTAATTTATACATAAGACATTTAATTCTCTTTGTTCGCCATGCATGAATAAGCCACGCTTCTCGTTTGTGCACGGGGGGGTGGGGGAGAGATATATTCGAAATTATTGGAGGGTGTGCAGCGAGTTAAGACGCTCGTGCATACTTGGGTTCACGCGGTTTGTTGCCGGTTCGTCCCCTCCAATTCACACAACAACAAAACAAAGCATGCTTACAAAACATATTGCTGTGCATTGCTTTTCTTTTTTTGAAACATTTGATTATTTCTGACATATCTTCAATTCTGATTTGTTTAGCTTCTATAAAGAAACGTATTATACCCCTAAGAGCAAAGGTTCTGTAGTATGGGCTTCTATAATACCGTCCTGTGTGTGATGCATCGCATTATACAAGCCCTAAAGAGCTACACTGTATCGTTCAGGAATCTTTTCATAAGTCATGGAGAATAAGCACGTGTTCAATTGTCATGGGCAAGGGAGTCGCAGTTAATGGGCCTTAGCCCCTTGTAAATGAATGTGCTTATTTATTTATTTATTTATTTAATTTACTCATATATTTATGTTTTATCCAATATTATTACTGTCTGTAAAGCAATGCCAACTGAATACAACTAACGTATGTCTATATTGTTGTGTGTGCGTGTTTTTTTACTTCTGTTTAGATCCGCCAAGCTGGATAAAATGCACAGAACCACCCGGATCAAAATCACGGAGTTGAACCCGCATCTCATGTGTGCCCTGTGCGGAGGATACTTCATCGATGCCACCACCATCGTGGAGTGTCTTCACTCGTGTACGTGTCCGTCATACAACCGTTTGAGCCATTCCGAGGGAAGAACGCGCTCTGTGTAAACTTTCACTAAAGGCCCATCGTATTTTTTCTTTGACTTGCACATAAACAATGTATACTTTTTTTTTTTTAAATCATTGAAAACAGTGATTTAGTTTAAGGCCCATACCAGTGGAGTATATTGTAGTCCTGCTTTTACTATTTATAAACAATATGGTCTAACAGTGCGTTTGCCAGATGTGTGAATTATCCAAGTATCTGTAAGTCTCTTTGGATAAAAGCATAATGCTAAATGACTTAATGGTGTCATATAGGCCACTATATCAAACTACATTTCACTTCAGTGGTAGAACACGGCTTCTGACCAGAATGTTATTTTAATTCATCCATTCAACGTTTTTCATATTATTTTTTGAGGGCACCTGTGACTGCTGTGAAATTAGCGCAGGGTTCCCCCAGAAGAGTAAGCAGGGGTAGACTTGGAATCGTTCGCTCTTATCTCGGAATGCGGGCGGCCAGTCGTGTTGAATTTACCGCTTTCTGTTTCTTCACAGTTTGTAAAACGTGCATTGTCGGTTACCTGGAGACCAACAAATACTGCCCGATGTGCGACGTTCAAGTGCACAAAACAAGGCCGCTTCTCAGTATCAGGCAAGTTTACTCTGCAGCAGCAGCTCGGCATGTAAACGCTACTCCAGATGGAGATGAAACTTGTTTATTTTACCGTATGTTACTGCAATTTAATATAACACCTCACCGTTTTAATGCAAATGAACTATTTATAGTAATAGATTACCTCACAATGCAAGTCCTAGTCCCGTGTGCACGCTGGGTGCCTCTCTTAAGACAACCACACATTGGCAATTCATTCTATCCTAGAGGTATTTTTAGAACTGAAAACCTTATGAGATTGGCATTTCTATAAGTGGATTCTGATTAGCATTTTATGAATGCCTGTGTGTGCATTTCTGTCTTTTGTAAACTGCAAGACATGAACCCTTTTTTAAAATGAAAATAAAATGTGTATTTATTTTTTTTTAATTTCATTTTTTGTTTTTTTGACAGAGCCGATAAAACCTTGCAGGACATAGTGTACAAGCTTGTGCCAGGGCTTTTCAAAGGTAGGGTCTCTGCTATTCTGTTCTGTATATGCATGCATGTATGTACGTATGCATTCATACACATACATTTCAGTGAACGTTGCACAGATATGCTCGCATTGAAATCACAGTACGCATTCAGATTCCTGGCACGTGATCTCACAGATCTGCAAACCATCTCTCTTTTAAGGAGGGGCATCCTTATCGGCCTGGTTACTGTGGTTTCAGTCGGTGTGCATCATCAGTCTATATTGCAAAAAAAAAAGAAAAAGTTCTACTCAACCAATCAGATCGGAAGCAGATCTAAATAATTGTAGCACCCTAGCATGCTAAAGACCGGGTGCTATTGTATTTAAACAGCAGTGTTATTTTTAGACCAACTGAATAGAGACCCTTTTAAAAGCCCGAGAGATCCAGGTTAAAATCCTTAACACTGGCACACAGAGCAGATCTCTTATTTTCTCTCTTCAACCCCCTTGTCTGCAGATGAGATGAAGAGGAGGAGAGACTTCTATGCAGCTAACCCCACAGCAGATAGTAGGTGGCATGCTGTTGTTTCCTTTTTTCTTCTCTCTTTTTCTCTGAACTCGTATCTAATCTCTCGCTCCTCTCCCCTCAGCTGCTAACGGTTCGAATGAAGACCGAGGGGAAGTCCAGGAGGAAGAGAAAAGAATCATCACGGACGACGAGATCATCAGCCTGTCCATAGAGTTTCATGAAGGCAAAACGTAAGTCAAAGCAGGATTAATACAAGTCTGTTGTGATGACACTTGGTACGGGCACTCCCTTGCAGAGGATGTAAATAAGACTCCCATGGCGCAGCAGTTTGATCCACCCAGGGGTTTTTACTATAAGAAATGATTTGATATAATATCCAGAAAGCGTTACAATTTTCTAAACACCTTTATATATATATATATATATATATATATATATATATATATATATATATATATATATATATATATATATATATATATATATTTTTTTTTCTTTTAAGAAATGAAAAGAAGGTTGCAATGGAAACACGAGAGGCAGAAAAAGAAAAGGTAAGACTGGTGGGCCATCCTGACACGCATGCATGCTGTTTTTATAAAGAAATGTATTCCGGTGTTAAAATGACGTTTTCGATTCCGGTCTCGATCCCTCCAGGCGAACAGCAAGCGATTTCTATGCTGCCCGGCTGCCATGACAGTGATGCACCTCTCCAAGTTCCTGCGCAGCAAGATGGATATTCCCAGCAATTACAGAGTAAGACCAACGCCAGGGGCTAGAACACAAACCTATTGTCCGTGCCATATTCCAGCACAATCGGTTTCGTTTTATTGCAGACCTCATTTATGCATTGGTTTGCATGATATCTTTTTCGATCGTCATTGAAAAAAATTCTGTTATAGGAAGGAATGTGCACATGGTCATTTTTGCAGAATATATTTCCGCCTTTGTTTAGATAGTAGTAATAACACATACCAAAAATACCAGGGATGGAAATAAGACTCTTGGTTTTACCATGAGCTTGATCAGCCACAGTGTGTATAAGTAACAAGCTCAGGTGTGTTTTGTTGAAGTCATAGCAAAACGAGGAACGGGAGTATTATTTTATTATTCTTTGTTTATTTAGCAGACGCCTTTATCCAAGGCGACTTAGAGTCTAGGGTTTGTGAACTATGCATCAGCTGCAGAGTCACTTACAACTACGTCTCACCCGAAAGACAGAGCACAAGGAGGTTAAGTGACTTAATCAGGGTCACACAATGAGTCAGTGGCTGAGGTGGGATTTGAACCAGGGACCTCCTGGTTACAAGCCCTTTTCTTTAACCACTGGACCACACAGCCTCCCTGTTGCATAGAAACAAATACTGTAAAGGACTGTTGATTTTACTGTACCTTGACTAAAGGGATTATTATTAAATTATCCGTTTTTTTAAAAAAAAGCCCACTTTCAAGTTAGAAAAATTAACCCGAAAAAAAGGGTATCTCAATACCAGTCTAAGATATCATCTTGAATAGATTTTTTTTTTTTTTAACTGGGTATAAACAAATAAGAAAATAAAATATATACAAAATAAATTCAGTTTATTAATTATTTAAAAAACTTGCCAACCTGGACTTGACTTTATTTTTCTCTTTTAACAATCAAAGGGTGGTGGTATTTTAGATCTGCCATTCTTCAGAACATTCCAATAGTTTCCCGTCTTGCGTTCACTTCTTGCTTTAGTGAGGAGGTGACAGCTCTCCTCACTCCTTCCCTGGGCTTCACACCTGATGCTCAGTCTCTGCGACTACCCACTGTCTCTTCAGATCCGCTTTGGCATCAGCGAAGGCATTTCTATTGCACAGTATACCATGTGGAATAGGATTGTGTTCATGTGAATGTTTTCCTCTTGCAGATCGAGGTGTTGTACGAAGATGAACCTTTGAAAGACTACTACACCCTTATGGACATCGCATACATTTACACATGGAGACGGGTAAGGGAGCCTGATGCAGCTAATAATAAGACAAACAGGAGCTGGCTTGGAGTACAATGCAGCAAGTCAAACAGGAATCCCACTGCGGTGTGGTTGCTTCTTTAATGGTGATAAGGTGCACTTGCAGTTCAACACAGCAACCCCGTGCCATGCGCACAAGTACGTTGAACACTTGGTTGTAGCAAAGTCCGTGCCAATGCTGTTTCTGTTTATTCATCGCAGCGGTTAAATGCATTCCACATTGGCGTGTTTAATCGCACGGAGCTGTCGAGCTGTTTATGGTGCAAAATAGTTTCACTGGCTTATGTTATGAAATGGCGAGGATTGGGGGAAAACAGTAAAATTATACTTCAAACAAATGCCTACAGCAATAGCATGTTGTATCTGTGAAATATTATTGTAGCCGTCCACTTCACGTGATTGCTTTCATTCGTCTTAGAGGTTGTTGGAAAAGGATTTTAATTGGAAACACATGTGCAGCAACTCAGACTGGACTGAGGGGAGGGGGGATGGGAGGCTGGCTCACTTTCCCTTTTAATGAATGGGACGATGCTTTTCCCAGTATCATATTTATGTACTGCGCGTTGTGAGTGATTAGCAGAGACCAGCCTCAGACAGGCCAGAGAGAGACTCCCACCTTTTAACTTGTTTTCAATTCCTCATCGTTTCTGCTTTTCATTAATCTGAATTCTCTAGATCCTAGAAAAAATAAACTAACCACATTTACTGTGCAATTATCATTTTCGGTACTTTTTTTTTTTTTTTTTTAAACCAGAATGAAATGAAGGAGGTCCTCGTTTTGCAATAAGTGTGTCCAAAAGCTCCAAGCTTGGGAATAAGACTGCAAATGTGTTCCATTAGCTGGTGTCAAATGTACAGTACTTGAAAATTCAATGATTTATTACATTTATGAATTACTACGTAATTTAATATCGCTGGATTGATTGGGGTATGTGCTGCCCTGAATATTTGGGAATCATTTTGAAAGTAGAATCACATTTTAAGTAAGGTAACATTTAAAATGTATGTATGTATGTATGTATGTATGTGTGTGTGTATAATATATATATATATATAAAGTATGCATGTTTTCAAATATTTGTATAGTATTTTAACAGCATTGTTTGCATGCATTATGATGAAAATATGAATTGCTCATTTTCAATGCTCGTATCGTTAACTAATTGAGATCGGGTGTAAATGTGTTTAATTTGGGGTGGCTGTCTATTCACTACAGCATTTGCTTTGTTTTTTTAAAATAATCAATAATAAAGAAGAGTGCAATGGGGTTGCATCTCCTATTATCATCGACATAGCTTTGTCATGAAGCCCGCACCTCACTGCTCTCCTCTTGTCTTGTGTGCAGAATGGCCCGCTTCCTCTCCAGTACAGAGTGCAGCCCACCTGCAAGAGGATAAAGCTGTCCCAGCAGCAGCCGGCCAGCAACTCCGACGGGATGAACACCAGCGGCAACTCGGAGAGCGACTCCGTCAGCGACAAAGCCAACAGCCCGGCCACCGTGCCCTCCACCTCCTCCCTCTGCCCAGCCCGGGCGCACAGCAACGGACCTCCCCAGCCCCTCCGGAGCCGCCCCACGCCCCGCCAGCAGCTCCGCCCCTCCCACGCTCCTCAACGGCACCTCCAACTGCCGGCAGCTCTCTCCCTCGGCAGGGCACGGCCGCAAAGTGACTGTCAACGGGGCAGGAACAGAAACCACGTCGCCCCTAACCTAAAACTCCCATCGTCGTCATTCAACGACAACCAACCACGAAGAGAGGACCGAGGGACTGGACTCTGGATATTGTTCAAATTTATTTTGTTGCCCCAATTTCTTCTCCTCCTCCTCCTTTTTTAATTTAACAGCACTGTGATAGAGAAGAAGAAACGTGTTGTGTGCGTTTTTTTTTGTATTTCTTGGCAAGAGGAGGGTTGGTAGTGATGACTTATTTTTGTAATTTTGCATGCAGTCCAATGCTCTGTAATTAAAGGCTGCACATCTGTCTTTTAAAAAAAATTTTTAAATGCTGCAACCTAGTTTAATTCCAGTTCAGAATGTGTTGTACTCTTTTACACATCCCCCCCCCCCAAGATGCACAAAACTTGATTTTTTTTTAATTTTTTAGTGCTTATGTACGTAAGCTGCCAATTTTTTATTTTATTTTTGTTTGAACAATTAGGAGGTTTCCTCGTGCTGCGATCTCAATTCCTGGTGGAGGAAAATTGAGCTATTAAGGCAACACTTCTCATGATGGACAGTTCTAGTTTTTACACTAATAACAGCAGTTTGAGCCAGTCCAGGCAGTGTGGATAATTAGACTCTCTTTCCCTGGAGATCACATGTAGCTCATAGTGTGTATGTATGTATGTATGTATGTGTGTATATATATATATATTTTTTAAACATCCTTTATATTTGTTGCCCATGTGCAGTGGTAATACCACGGTAACAAATATCACTTTCAAACATCACTTTCTCTTCTGTTTTTGAATAGTAGAAAAAAAAAACGTAGTTTTTGGCAATACTCTAGAATTTAATACAGTAAAAGGGTACATAAGGACCTTTTATTTTATTGTGTTACATGTTCCCATGTGTTGCTACAACTGTTTACGTAAGGTGTGTGTATTGTTTTAATTTAATTTAATTTTTTTTGGCTTCCCATGTACCTGCATGGCCTGCTCAGACCTACATTTCCCATCATCCTCCTGCCAACTGACCTCTCAGAACAACATTTCCCATCATCCTTCTGCCACCTGACCTCTCAGAACTACATCTCCCATCATCCTCCTGCTCACATATATAACAGATAGATTTACCAGTTAGCAGGAGGATGATGGGAAATGTAGTTCTGAGCGGGCCATGCAGGTACATCGGAAGCCATCGTGAGGCAGGGAATGCAATTTCAAAGTTTAAAAAAGTGGTCAAAAAAAATAAATTAAAACAATACACACACCTTACATAAACAGCTGTAGCAACACATGGGAAAATGTAACAAGCGTTGTTTATTTAGCAGACGCCTTTATCCAAGGCGACTTACAGAGACTAGGGTGTGTGAATTATGCATCAGCTGCAGAGTCACTTACAACTACGTCTCACCCGAAAGACGGAGCACAAGGAGGTTAAGTGACTTGCTCAGGGTCACACAATGAGTCAGTGGCTGAGGTGGGATTTGAACCGCGTACCTCCCGGTTACAAGCCCTTTTCTTTAACCACTGGACAACACAGCCTCCTTTTGTGCCCTTTAACATTTCATTTTGGTTACTGGGAAGCACAAAAAAAAAATTAATTTATTGTTGTACTTGTGCTGACAGCTATTGGTATTGGGGAATGGACAGATGCTTAGTTGCTCATCAGTTGTGTTCAGTGTTCTGTCTTTGCTCCACTCTTTTTGGATAAACCCACCAGTTAGGGCACACTTCTCTG
Organism: Acipenser oxyrinchus oxyrinchus; assembly: GCA_030684275.1. NCBI lineage: Eukaryota > Metazoa > Chordata > Actinopteri > Acipenseriformes > Acipenseridae > Acipenser > Acipenser oxyrinchus. Next base: position 1,368,830 of record CM060266.1, read on the forward strand.
TTGTTTGCTCTTTTTTTTTTAAGTTTCAGAACTCACAGGGTTCCGTTTTGTACACCGAAGTTAGACACCTTGCTGTAAACTGGAAATGTGCTTATTAAGTTTGAAAAAGATATGATCAGGCAAACTGTAGCATGGATGGGGGTGGATATTAACCAATGGGACTCGGCCACAACATTAAAGTAGAACTGATTTATGGAACTGGCCTCATCTTACAGTGGTAGTCTACCCGACTTCCTTTTAACCCGTATGTAGTTTAATATTTACATATTCCTTCCTTGTGTACTTGGTGTGCCTTTTAAATAATAAAAAAAAAAGCCCATAAGTCATTCAGTGTCGCGGCATGAAATTGATATCTCAAAACAGCTGAATCAGGTTAATGAAGGGGCTATAATGAGTAGGGGGGATGGACTGGAGAATTGAGACCTGGGGCCACCACACATTGGTGCGGTACTGTATTCCATAGTCAGGTCTATATCATATTCTAGCTTTTTTTTTTTCATTTATTCCCTTAATGTTTTAAAAACGAAATGGACAGGCAATAAAATAAAATCCCATTTTTGTAGTTGCGTCACATCGTTTACAAAACCTATCCAAACAATATCAGACTGCTTATTTTCGGACCTTTTACCAGATTAACTTGGAGCTGTAAATACAGTAAATTTTCAGTAAATGCTGGGGAAGGACAGCCGTTTTCAGCTATGTATAGCGTTTTTAACAAGTTGGTATGAAAAAAAAACTGTGAGATCCACAGTGTTGGTAAAGTCCTGACAGCTGTATGGTAGCATTTGATATTTCAGCATCGTTTTGCTGTGGCTATCCTGTTACTTTAGATCGTAGGTTCAAAACCGTGTCATTGAAATCCATGTGATCAAATGCATGAGGCTTTCAGCGATCAAATTCCTAAACGAATCACACTAAAAATGAGCAGGCGAATAACCTGTTTGAAAAGACTGCTTTTTTTAATTATTTTTTTTATACAGGTACAAACTGTACAAAAAAAAAAAAAGGTACAAACAAAATATTTGTTGCTGCATCCTGTATGATGTTAAATGTAGTGTAATATATTATGTTTAGCTTATATTCGTTATTGTAAAAAAATATATATACTGATTTGTAAATGTAATAAAAGATGATTTTTTTTCTTGTGATGAAAGTATGAAATACTTTTTTTTTTTTTTTTTGTATACCTAAAATAAAAACATCATTGTGGGTTTTTCTTTTGTTCTGTGCTTCAAATCTGTAAAATCTTGAAAGGAAATATTACAAAAATTCCCCCCAGCCTCTTTTTTTAGCTAAAAGGTGGATTTATTTTAAAGAACAAGTCATGTCAGACACAGGGTGTTCAGGCATCACTGGCAATAATATATATTATGCCAATTTGAATATTCTCTGTTGCTAGGGCAGCTGCGTCACACACCAAATTCTTTAAAGGCTTTTCACACCTGAGAGATTTAGAGAGGCAAACAAAATTAACAAGGATGCCAAAAATGCCTTAACTATGGGACACACCGATAGGGAACAACGTTCTTAAAGTGTTTTATTTGAATTTTGGCATTATTTTATTTTTTTTGTATTTTTACCAAACCGCTGTTACCAGCAATACATTCACACAATGAAAAAAAAAAAAAAAAGTGAGGTGAGGTTGAAAAAGCTTGCCAATAACATCTGAACAAAACAAGATAACTTTTAGAAACGTTTGGCACCATTCTAATGCGCCTTCGTGAGATTCCATTCCAGCAAGTTCACTTTCAACTTGATTGGGAGGCAAACACTCACAAGTTATTAAAACTAAAAAAAAAAAAAAAAAAAAAAAAAACCGACAAAACATGACCTTAACATATTTAATCTCTTTTTACAGATCCTGTTGTGCTTCAAACGCTATGTCACAGAGTGCGACATCTACACTCTCAGTGATACTGTTAGTGTAGTTGCTGCTAACAGGTTCCAATAAAGGACATGACGTACAATTCAAGATATATAACATGTTTAATTGTTTAGGTGCTTGTTATTGCTGTGCTGGGACCTCTGCTTCCTGTACAAAGTCTTGCTTGTGTGTGCCGTCACAGTATGGAGGGTTATGAGTCTGCTTGCACCCACACAGCCAGACAGTCTTGGCTTCTTCTAGTGTGAACCTGAGCGGAGACAAACCTAGAGAGCTCTTCTTATGTGAACCATCGCAGAACGGCTCGGAAAACAAGACAGAAGAAGATACTTGTTTATTTACCCCCCTCATCAAATACCAAATTCATTTTTCTTTGGATGAAAATCAGGACAGGAGCTGTATTTCTGTAATTTGATACCTCCTAAACCAATATGCTACCGTTGTGAAAGTTTTCAACGGTTGAGAAGTGTAAAATGAAAGGTGTGTCTATACACAAACCCCCAGTTAGAAGTTAGATGTGCTCGTAATCAGCAGTGAAATTTCACACCGGTCATAAAAGGATCTGAAGGGCTGTATTTAAAAAATTAATAAAGTTACATTTAGACTTGTGCGGTTAACAAAATTAGAGTAAGTTATGATAACAATATAGTTAAATGACAATATTTAAATAACAGCTAGATGCCAGTTAAACTGCTCCACAAATGTTTATAAAATAGCCTGTCCTCACATTAGGTTACACACTTTTTATTTAAACAGTCTTTTAGGGTGTAACTAGTACCTGTTTTTTGCTGTATCCACAAGTGCACCACGAGTATCGCTTTCCACCCTCCAGGTCCACTTTGAAAGGGTGTTTCGCTGCGATCTTTGGCTCAGTGGTGGAACTGCTGTAGCAACTCTGTACCTGAAACAAGGAAAAAAGGAAAATCTAAATTTAAAATGCCTGTATGAGAGTGGAATTCCTATATTAAAACATTTAAAAGTGATGGGTCTGAATGGAGTGCTGGTCTTGTAAAAAAAACGTAAAGGAGAGAGAGTCCAGCACCTTTCTACATCAGCAAAACATTTGCTCCTGTTACTAAACTATTTTACGTGTTTTTTTGTGAAATTAAAAAGATACTCATGAATTTAATTATTTTTTTATTTTTTATTATAGGAGGCTGTGAGGTCCAGTGGTTAAAGAAAAGGGCTTGTAACCAGGAGGTCCCCGGTTCAAATCCCACCTCAGCCACTGACTCATTGTGTGACCCTGAGCAAGTCACTTAACCTCCTTGTGCTCCGTCTTTCGGGTGAGACGTTGTTGTAAGTGACTCTGCAGCTGATGCATAGTTCACACACCCTAGTCTCTGTAAGTCGCCTTGGATAAAGGCGTCTGCTAAATAAACAAATAATATATATATTCATAAACATAAAATAATACCACGACAGCTAGATGGCACATGCGTGTCAGCTATACAGCAAACAAATAACACAGTTCTGCTTTTTTTTTTTTTTCTCTTGGATTTGTTCTTTTTAAACATGTCTGCACTCTTCAGATGAGTTTAAGAAAAAGTAATAATAATTATTTATTTCTTAGCAGACGCCCTTATCCAGGGCGACTTACAATTGTTACAAGATATCACATTATTTTTACATACAATTACCCATTTATACAGTTGGGTTTTTAGTGGAGCAATCTAGGTAAAGTACCTTGCTCAAGGGTACAGCAGCAGTGTCCCCCACCTGGGATTGAACCCACAACCCTCCGGTCAAGAGTTCAGAGCCCTAACCACTACTCCACACTGCTGCTATTATGATGATGATAATAATCATGATCATCATCATCATCACCATAATAAATCATAAAAAACAGCCGAAACATAAATACATTCTAGAGCTAATCAGAATATATTTTTTCACCTAAAAAATGAACTCTCTGTTTAAAACAAGACTGATTAACTGCCTCCCCCAGGGAGAAGGCCTTTGATTGGCCTGGCCTGTAATCTAGGTAATTTATAGAAGCAATTACAGGGTTGCTAATGACACCTACCGCCCCCACGCCCCCGGGCACCAGCGTAAAAAAGATGAAAGTGGGTAGCGTGTGACTGACGTAACGTACAAATAAAAAACTGCTTTAAAAACTTCCAGACTGAAGTACAGGTATAAATTATTTAAGAGAAAGGTGCTTTTTTTTGTGTGGGAAGGTAGTGTATCTGTAATTTAAAGGTTAAGTAGTGGGGTTCAGAAAAATATAGCGTGAATCATCCTGACAGCTTTTTACACTTATAACTTTAAAGCCTGTTTCAAAGCTCTTTTCAAAATGTCCGCTCTAGTGCACTGGGGTTTGAGATCTGTCTTCTAAATCGCTACAGGAAGAGCGATTACAAACAAAAACATGTAACAAGTGCTGTGGCTTTTCTGTTCTGTACCACATCATGGATCGTTATTGCCGTGTTACCTGTCTGACAATGTGGGCAATAAGTGCACTAGAGCGGACATTTTGAAAAGAGCTTTGAAACAGACTTTAAAGTTATAAGTGTAAAAAGCTGTCAGGATGTTAATAATGAAAAGAAAAAATGTCAGGTCAGTTATTTAAACAGTTGTAGCAACACGTGGGGATGCGGAACGTGATATTTTTTCAGAACCCCGCTATTTACTCTTAAAGTCTGTTCTTTAAATTATTTTGCGAGGGCACTGGGTGCGCGTGTAACATATGCAAAACTGTGGAAATCATAACAAAGCTGTTTTGACAGGCTGTTATGGCGATGCCAGTTTACTAAGTATTAAGGAAGGGTTACGTGCATGTGGTTAGATTGTGTTGTGACATCCTGAGGACGTTTTGAAGTGGTTGTGGATTGCCACACTGTGCCAATACAACACAGTATAGTACAGTTGTGCCAACTTTAAAAACTGGAAATAGGGTACCGGTGTAGTGTTAGAAAGTGGTACAGCCACAGAATGCGGTACGCAGACCAAAACTTGACCCGTGTAACATCAGGAAGTGGTATGCTGTCAGATTCTGGTACAGGTGCAATCAAATGCGATCTGATGTTTTTTCTGTTCTATTGTCAAAAAGAGGTACATTTACCATTATACATTTTTTTTTTGCAATCAAACTGGAAACAGACAATCAATTATGCTAAAAAAAAAAACCCCCAACAACATATACAAGACCCAATGTATTGCATATGATAAATATTTGTATACTATTTTCTTAATGGTGGAAAATATGATAAATTTAAAAGATGTAAGATATCCAAAAATGTACCAGATTTCCCAGCGGAAGTTTTTTAGGCATGCGCAGTGTAGCACTTTTTACCACATACTTGAAAATGACACTGCACGGATAGGTAGGTCGTGACCTGTAAGCGTGTGCAGGTGATGTTAAGAACGCACACGGCGGGTTTGATGTTTGTTTAGGTAACCAAAAATAAATAAATAAACACACACACACAAAATGCAAACATTTTTAGTTTTTTTTTTTTTTTTTTAAAGTAATTTCTAAATTTCCAAAGCAGACATTGTATTTGTGGGTGTATGACAATCGCTACGCAACGCTCGTGTTTTAGTTCAGGTATTATATTTGCAACTTTGCGTTTAAAAACGTCGTTTTAAATATACAAAAAAATGTAGCCAACTACAATGCAATACTGTTTTTCTTTTTTTTCTTTTCTTAACCAACAGACTATTTAAAACCACTTATATATATATATATATATATATATATATATATATATATATATATATATATATATATATATATATATATATATATATTACCTACTACAGAATGTTTAAGGGTGGAGATTTGAATTAAATATCGATTTACCCGAAAAGCTCTCGCTAGGATGCAGCTGTTTCGCTTCAAGACCGCAGGTCCGGCTCTGTATAACAGTTGTGTAACCATTTCTAGTTATTAAAAATAAATAATAATAACACTGCAACCTTCAAAAAGTCTCGATGTCTGGAAACTGGAGCTGAATGATGTGCTACAGAGTAGCAGCTCCTGGGAGAAACGAGACTCGCGATTTAAGGTTCCTCCTTAAGACTATCCCGACGGAATACGGTTTAAAGAATTTACTGCAATGAAAGATACGCGATTCTGAGAAGGACAAGGTCGCTGTATAATGATTTTTTTTTGCACCCAGAAACGTCAGCTACGTACCCTGTTAACCTTTATTAAAACGGTGCTTCAGAACACTATCTTTTTTTCAAGTTTAATTAACTCTGAAAGTGCAACGCTAACTATCAGCCAGCTATTCCATGTTGGTCCGCACGAATAGGGTTCCCCGACCCCCGATGCGCTGTGTGTTTGTCAATTGTCCATTTAAAATAAAATAAAAACGGCTATTCGACTTCCGTATAATTTCAGTATTATTATTGCATAAAATATATTTGTTAAAATGAGTTATAAGTGGAAAGGCAGCTGCCCACTGATATGACAGAGGTAAGAAGGGATGTATGCACGCCAGAGAGAGAGGCCCCGCCCCCATCCAGGTACAGCAGGTAAACGTGGGAAGATGGTGGCAAAGTTTGTTACAGACTTGTTTTTTATTTATTTTATTTTATCTATTTTTTTTGTTACACTCTTAAAAACATGCGTGTCGTCTGTCATCCCACTGGATAGCAATTCCTCTGTCAGAAACGGTTTAATTTTAAAATACATAAATAAACAACCGACCCTGGTATAAAATGGGGGTTCATTTTTTGCATTTTCTGTACATTAGTAATTGGTTTTTATATATGAAAACGCGAGCATTACAGATTATTGGTTGTAATTTTGCTTTTTTTGGGAGGCTAAAAGTCTATTATTATTATTATTATTATTATTATTATTATTATTATTATTATTATTATTATTATTATTATTTTAATCGTATATGTTTGTTTTAGGTTTACACGTGTAGTAATTTGAATATGTGAAACGCGTATTCTATCTGAATATGCAAAGCCAATGAGCCTTTAAAATCTATTGCAAGCTTTTGATTGTGTTCATGGTACATTTTACAAAAAAAAAAAAAAACAGTGTAGTGACCAATAGACACCAGCAGACGTCACTGTTGATCTACACAGCATTCGGTCAAGTTGTTCGATACAAATATTCTGACCCTTTTGAACCTGATTAGAATATGCTTTTGTTCGCTAATGTAAATTGCTAATTGTTATAAGGCCAGTGAGAATATTTAAGATGACTTTGTTTATTAAGGTTACCCCCAAAAAAAAAAAAAAAACTATAATAAATAATTGAATGAATAATAAAATAACACGCTAAAAATTACGCTGTCAAAATCTTATCATAATACAGCATTCTTCAGAGTAGTTTCCAGACTTTTCAGTTCTGCTGTAAAGACATTTCTCGTGTACTATTTTAATTCTCCGTCTTAATTATATGTTGCCCCGATTGATAATTCTCTAAAATACGCCGTCTTGAAATCATTCATTTGGGTCTCGATAAAGACGCCGGGAATCTCATCAGTTTTGTAAACGTCTGAATAATGTTTGAATATTTCAAAATATCCTAATAGAAAAAGGGATCTACACACTGTTACCTCATTCAACGACTCCCCTTTCTCTAAAAATAAAAATTGGCAAATGATCTGCCAATCGTCGTAAAGTTATTAAATAGAAGTATTCTTTTCCCATGTTCTAAGTTTAAATGGAATACATTTAACGTATGACCGATCACTAGAGTTCCGGGGACGGAAATAAGACTCCCATTGCAGATGTTGGTTTTGCTATGAGTTTAATAATCAGACACGCTTGAGCTTGTAACTGTACCTACACACTGTGGCTGATCAAGCTCGGAGTAAAACCTGGAACGGGTGAAGCTGCTATGCAACAGGAGTCTGATTTCCGTCCCTGAAATATCTTCCCAAATGTTTTCTCTCTACTTCTTAGGTATTGTACACTTCGAAAGGTCGACCGTTCCCGTCTTTTATTTATTTATTTATAAAATTACTAATTGATTTTAATCTTCTAATTAAAATGTTAATTAAAAAGGTCTAATTAAACAAAAACCCGCTTTGAAAGGCGTTGCTGTGACGAACACAAAACACGGTTATCGACTCATGCAGTTCGATTGTTTTGTGAAAAACCAGTACGTACCTTTCTGTTAGAATATTTATTTAAACATTTGTTGGTTAACAATTTTAATTGTGTCGCAGTTTTTTTTAATGATTGTTATTATTAGTGTCGCAGTTTTTAAAAAAAATATTATTATTATTATTATTATTATTATTATTATTATTATTATTATTATTAATTTAAGGGATTATCAGGAAAATTACTTCCCAGAAAAAAGTCATTTCCCGGTAAGAAATATCCTATAAATAGTAACAGTGAACATTTGAATACTTGCTTATATTGTTATTATATAAAATATTTATTCAGGCTATAATTGAGATTACAACAGAAATCTGCAAACAAACGAGATATATATATATATATATATATATATATATATATATATATATATATATATATATATATATATATATATATATATATATATATATATATATATATAAAAATAATAATAATAATAATAATAATAATAATAATAATAATAATACATTATTGTAACCAATACGGCGAAAACCAGCAGCAAACCAATTGCCACAGTTTATCTGGGATTTCTGGAAAGCAATAATTCGACTTTAGTCTCCTGTCCCTTTAAATCAACAATCCCCTGGCCCAGCCCCCGTGTCAATTCCTCTTCAGAGATGGGATCGTGGGCATGACGTCAGCGTCTGGAATCCACGCCAAAGGCATTCACTCATGACTGAAACGCTGAATTAGGCGCGCTCTGGCCCTTTGGTCTTTAAAGGGAGTTCGTTTTCTTAACCCTTGAAGTGTTCTAGAATTGCTTCTACAACACAGGAACTATTGATCCGCTAGCACTCTGTGTGTTACTTGTAATAGACACTCTATACTGTACAGAACAGTATTGCTGTGCTCTTAGTAGTTCATTTGATTCGGGACTGGATTTATTTTGAGTGTCATTTGGAATTATACTTGTTCTCCAGCTAATTTGTGGATGGATATACAACTCCAGGTGCATAGCAGTTTCACCCATTCCAGGTTTTACTACATGCTTGATTAGCCACAGTGTGTAGTTTAACAAGCTCAGGTGTGTCTTAAACGCAGTAAAACCAGGTATGGATCAGACTGCAATGCAATAGGAGTCTTATTTCCATTCCCAAATTTACTGACAAGACTTTAGCAATTTGTACTTGAAGATCTTTGATCGCAAGTATATTATTTTTTTTTAAAACTTAAAATGATTGATCAAATAATATAAAATAATAAATAAAAGAAACCCAACAAAATTCTGCAAAATACATTTATTGACAATAAAAGACGTTACGATACTAAGTATCATCTGGACAGTTTTTTTTTTCTTTCATAAAAATATTAAAATACTTTACAGATGTTTTTTTGTTTTTTTTTACTACAATCAGCAAATTTGGAGAAGATCATTTGTTTTAAACAAGAGATCATACAATAGCAAAAGCTACAGGCTGTTTTGAACAGGAGTGATTGTGGACTTTAATTCTCCAAGCTGCTAAAGTACACAACAAAGTTACATTATGCATAGTCTAAACTTGGTATACCGAGCAACTGATATTTATAAAATAATCTTTAATAGGTTAGCATCCTATACAATATACACAACAGCTTAGTTGTACCTAAAGAAACTCAATTTAAAAGCATTTGTTATTACAAAGTTGTTTTAACAGTAGGACGACATATATTATTAGCTATGTTCGCTTAATAATAGCAATAAAACATACAAAAATGTAAAAAAACCCCAAAATAAATAAGACCATTGAAATATCATTATCAGCATTAACAAACTACTTCCATTAAAACAGGCAAAGTGCCCAAGTGCAACGTAACAAAGTCAATTCTTTCCTTCAATGCGATGTTTATTTCTTCAAACTGTACCGCTCCACTATGCAAAGTCAGGTTGATAGATCTGCGTGATTATTATTATTAGTTTATTTAACAGATGCCTTTATCTAAGGCGACTTACAGAGACTAGGATGTGTGAATCATGCATCAGCTGCAGAGTCACTTACAACTACGTCTCACTTGAAAGACGGAGCACAAGGAGGTTAAGTGACTTGCTCACGGTCACACACAGTGAGTCAGAGCCGGGATTTGAACCGGGGACCTCCTGGTTCCAAGCCCTTTTCGTTAACCTCTGATGCATTAGTTCTATTAACCTTCTGCTGTACTACATATAAACAATTCCTAAAAATACTATGGTACTGATGTCAATCTCCAGCATACTGCAATGCCTGAAAAAATCTTCAGCGAATATTTGTACCCCTAGGGGAACTAATATTTATTCCCACCAGTGAACATTTGTTCTCCAATACTTGCATGTTTGTTATTTTTCCTGTTTGTATGTAAATGATGCATGTGTAACGCGAGTGAATGTGAGCTATGATTGCAGGCTGTTCTCGTGTATTATTGTCGGTGAGACTGGACCTGTCAGAGGGGACTGGCTGGTACGGGGCATATTCTGTGACACTGAATTTAATAACTCATAAACCCCTTAATCAAAGGTTAATTCATTATTTAAAATGACACCTAGAACACCTCAAGGACCAGATTTGTGGTCCTAAACCGTGACACAAGAAGAAAAAAAAGAAGAAAAACGAGAGAAAGAGAGGAGATCCATTAAAAGTGACCTTCAAGAGTGACAATGGAAATGCAAAACGAAAAGGCGCCTTTTAACTTTTTACTGAACCAATCCAATCAAAAAGCCCTTGATCTACACACTGTACCAATTTAAACTGATGAAACTGACCCCCAGGAGGTAAAGGGTTAACACAAACAATGCTTAGAATTTATGAATGAATGGATGATGGTAATTCTAGTTAGCAAATGCAGTCGTGTTTAATTATTATCACACTTGGTTGCTGTATTTGCCATCTGTTCAAAGGCAGGCAGATCTGCATCAATACAACATTGACCCTTTCCTTTGATGTTGCAGGTTATTTGCAATTGTGTTGAGTGTGTGTGTGTGGCAATGGCGGTAAAGAAAATGGACTCGATTTGTGCTAGGAAGCAATCGGTGGTGAAAATACAGAAGAGCAACAGCCCTCAGTAACTGAAATGCAAATCCAACATATTTCATAAATGAATGACGGCACGCTAAATCAAAAGCCATTTCAAGAGGAATTAAAAGGCCCACAAATGTTAACGCATTGAATGCTCTAGAGAGGATGCAGGATCGAAACCTAGCTGCCTTTCAATTGAAGAAACAGTTGGGCCCCTATTCACAAAGCTAAGGAGGTATTTCAAAGAATGTTTTAAGATTGGGAAACGTTATTAATCCCCAATGCAGATGTCCTCAGCTGTGGGGAATTTGATACAGGTGTTTGTATCTACAGTAGTTTGTCCAATAGTGGTTAAAACGTCTTTAACACAAGCTACTAAGTGCACAAATGTTATACTTTCATTTTTGCAGATGCGCACTCTAGATACAGGTTATCTAACTTTGTATTTACATTCGTGGCTGTCCTCAACTTTGTTAAATAATAAAAAATAAAAACTCCAAAAAGCTTTGTGGATGAGGCCCTGCATTCCAGATAATTCCACAAAAATAATATTGAACCCAAAGCGACAGCCCTACTGAATTCATACAGAGCATTTTGAAGTCCTTACTTTATATTAATCGGTCTATATTACTGACATCCGACCTTCATGTCATCACAAACTCCCATCTTAACCTCTTTGGGGATGCACCACAGCTTACAGTATTTAATCCCGCTGGTTTGGGAGCAGTCCCAGCACAACGGGATATGCTGGTGACAGCATCCCAAAGACTGTTCATGCCACACACACACACACACACACACACACACATACATTTCGTCTCTCTTTTAAAGCCTCTTTCAGGGCTACTGATTTTCACAAGGCGCTCCAGCCTGTAAACTTTCACCCCTGGCCTATGACCTCTTGACGCCCGTGTCAGCCCTTCTCCTGAAAGACAAAAATAAATTAAAAACCGGTCAGCCGTTGCACCCAAAACAGGGTTTCAGTTCCACCTAAACCAGGGGTGTCCAATCAGTCCCGATCCTGGAGGGCTATTCCACTCCAGGTTTAACAGATGATGAACGACTTCAGGGTCTGGATGAAGGTTTAATTGGTTCAGTTAAACAATTTAGAACAGGGTTGGAATGATGACCAGGAGTGGAACAGTCAGCTTTGGCCACCCCTGCACTAAACCATGTACCTGTGGGTCAGACATCTCTGTGAAAGAGACACAGCATCTCAATCCAGCTTGCTGGACTAAACTCAAACCAGCAGGAGAGATTGTACTCTTAATGCCTGGTCACAGGGGTGACTTTTGTTGATGGCAACAGGGGGACGACAGATAATAATAATAACTTTTTATATAGCGCCTTTCATAGTGGACCACCATCACAAAGCGCTTTACAGAGGCAGGCTGTGAACTGTGCATTATATGCAGTCACTTCCAATAGGACATTGATTTAACATCTCATCCGCAGGACGGAGCACAAGGTGAAGTGACTTGCTCAGGGTCACACAGTGAGTCAGTCAGTGGTAGGAGGTGGGATTTGAACCGGTGACCTTCTGGTTACAAGCCCTGGACTTTAACCACTGGACTGCACTGCCTCCTTAATATTGCCAGCTTCTCCTACATTCCTACATTAACCCCCAAATCATAAAACCTTTCATTTTAACATTAAACAAAGTGGAAAAAAAACCTTGCTCTCGAAAGCCTAGAATTAAAAGTATTGAAAACATTGTTTAGGATAATGAGTACTGATATATTTGGCATATTAAATATGTAGACCTACTAACTAAATACATTTACTAATGTACACTTTTATTTAAATTAAGAAGGAACTACAGGTTTGCAAGGCAACATGCAGGCAACAAATGTGTTGCTCTTGTTGCCATCGACAACAGAGAGACGCCGGCATAGAAAAGCCCATTGTCAGTAATACAAGCTCAACTGAAATATCCTTCACATTGACATGAAGATTAACTTGTCAAAAATACTTTAAAAAGGTCCTGGCAATTAAGCTTCATTTCAGTAACCTGTGCCTACAGGGCTCCTTCAAGCTGGATTGTGATACGGTAGAGCGCTGCGCCAGCACAAGGTCTCTTTTCAGACTTTTTGGTTACCCGAAACTCAGCAGGGTATGAGAAAGCCGCTAATTGATGTCTGTCTGAGTGTAATACACTTTGTTCCGGTGGTGGGGTACACAGAGGAAAGCACTGCAATTTCCTCCCCATTGTTCCTGAACAAAAGGGAGTTATACAAAGTTACAGCTGGGTGTAACTTCAGACCGGCCTGTCTTCTTGCTGCTGTGCAGCCTGAGAGACTCGGGTATCAGGCTCAGTTATCAATGATTACTCCATGCCCTTGGGAGTCATGCCTCTTAATGCATGCAAGCCCCAGGCTCTTCCCAGTCTAAATCCTTGAGTGTCGAACAAACAGATCCACATAGGGTTTGGTGTTTATCTAACAGGTTGGCCGTGCCTTCTCTTTAAGCTGTAGATGTAGTTGGTGACATGTCAGGTCAGTGTGCTCTAGCGTTAAGTGTTTGAACTTCTTTTGAAATTCTGCATTGCTGTGCATTTGGGGGGGGGGGGAGGGGGCTGACCAAGGGTGGGGTCAATTCCTGGTTTTCGATTCCCATTTTTTTCCCCCCAATTCCAATACGAATTCCTACTGTATTTAAAAACGGAAAGGAAGCCTGGTCACTTCCAGCGTTTTCTCACCCCGCTTTTCTGCAGGCTTCCATCTTGGTGCAGGCCCAGGAAGGGGTTTCCCTGGCCGCTGTGCAGGGGCGAGGCCGTCGCCGGGGTCAGCAGGCTGTTGGGTGATGACGTCACCAGCCTGCCGCCGAGCGGGGAGTTCCCTGCCAGGAGGGGGGGCGGGGCAGTGGATGACGTCATCACGGCGGTGCTGAGGGGGAGGTGCAGTCTGTGGAGCTCCCGTTGGCGCTGCTGCTGCTGAAGCATCTGAAACACAACTACCTGCTGCTCCTGAGAGAGAGAGAGAGAGAGAGAGAGAGAGAGAGAGAGAGAGAGAGAGAAACACATCAGCACACTGCACTCCCCTCACACGGAGCGCTATACACTCACTGACCACCTAACACAGGGAGGGCAACAAGACTCCCATTGTGTAGCAGTTCAATCCATTCCATGCTTTACTGTGGGGATATTTATACACAGCTTGTAACCTAAACAACGTGTCTAGAGCTGTGACCAGTTTTGCATCACCCAGAAAAAACTATACCAACAAAAATGTAGATCTTGTATTTTATTATTATTTATTTCTTAGCAGACGCCCTTATCCAGGGCGACTTACAGTTGTTACAAGATATCACATTATTTTTACATACAATTACCCATTTATACATTTGGGTTTTTACTGGAGCAATCTAGGTAAAGTACCTTGCTCAAGGGTACAGCAGCAGTGTTCCCCACCTGGGATTGAACCCACAACCCTGCGGTCAGGAGTCCAGAGCCCTAACCACTACTCCACACTGCTGCCCTAATAAGCCATCATAGCAGTACAGTATTTCATGTTAGATTCTGAAATGTCACTACAGAGCGATATGTAATTCAATATGTGAATGTAACATTATTCAGCAGGTTTCATTCGACTTTATGAAGCAAAATGAGTTCATTCTATTGGGTGATGCAAAACTTTTGGCCATAGCTGTAATTAGTATCTAATAATAATAATAATAATTATAATTACATTAAAATCTGGAATGGATCATACTGCTATGCAATGGGAGTCTTATTCCATGCCGCATGCATATCAGTTTGACCCATTCCAGGTTTGACTTTAACAAAACACACCTGAGCTTGTTGCCTGTATAGGGGACTGATCGAGCCCACAATGGGAGTCTCACTGCCTTCCCTGTAAGATCAGGCTGGCCCACCTTTTGCCACAACGACAATGGTTAAGTAAAGGTATGCAGTACGGCTCTGGGCATGCGGTATACAAGGATTTAAAAGTATTATTGTAATGAACCACATTGCGTTTGCGCTTTCAAACCAAGACCAGTAAGACTTTGAAGAGGTGACACTGGGTGCATTAAGTAAGTGAGTGGCTCAGAGCGGCTCAGTAAAAGAATCAACTTAACGGCTTGCTCCGTTCCGCTCCCGCTGAGTCGCTCAGAGCGCTCCTGAGCATTTTTCATCAGTGATCAGAGTGAGCGGACGGAATGGCCACCTGCAGGAAACAAGTGAGATGACAGGCAGGATTGACAAATACGTTTGTCAAGAACGATGAACTGGTTCCGACTTATGAAGTTATATATTAATTGGCTAAATAAGATGGTAAAAATTGTTGGTTTTCGAATTTGTATCATTTAATTTCATTTTTTTTTAAAATGTAGAGCTGTTTTATAGTTATTAATGTATTATTATTAGGCTTGTAGTATTAATATTATTCATAATTCTCATTATTAACGTCGGTATTGCCAGTATTAAACACAGCCAGATATGAGGTTCAGTCCAAACAGAGCGCTGAACTCAGCGAGGTACAGCAGGGGACAGTAACTTCACACGGGGTCATTTTATCTACCATCACCTCAGAAACACAAACAAGCAAATAATTATTATTCGCTATTTTTACTTAACGCGCCCACTGTTTAATGTTCATCAGTTATTTGACATTTCAAATAAAAAATACTTTGTTTCGGGGGATGGAAACAAGACTCCCATTGCATAGCTGTTTGATCAATTCCCAGTTTTACTATTCCTTTAATAAGACGCACCTGAGCTTGTTACCAAAACACTGCGTCTATTCAAGTATGTATTATGAAACCTGGAATGGGTGAAGCTGCTGTGCAATAGGAGTCTTATTTCCACCCCCTGGATTTACTTGGTGTCCTCGAAGCCTATTCCTCTCAGTGCTTTGACGCCGCAGTTTGGAGTGGAAGGGTTTACCGGAGTGAAGTTCTGGGAGGTGAGGAGCTGGTGTAGCTGCTGCTGCTGCTGCTGCTGGAGAAGGAACTGTCTCTGCTGGTCTGTGAGAAGGTTGGCCCCCTGGACACTGCAACATACACAGCACTCACAATCAGAGCCCCCTTCACCGAGACACACCGCACACAATCAGAGCCCCGCCCCCTTCACCGAGACACACCGCACACAATCAGAGCCCCACCCCCTTCACCAAGACAAAAACACTTCTAAAAAAAAAAACACTTCTAAAACTTTATATGGGAACGCAAATGCCCAATTATTTTATCCCTGATTTTCTCCCCAATTTAGAATGCCCAATTATTTTTTTCTCCTCCCCACAGCTGCTCAGGAGAACTGAAGGCTCAGTGGGCGTCCTCCGATCCCACGACCCAGCCAGCTTCCTCCTCTACACCCAGGAACTCGAGAGCGGATGTCAGCGAGCTACCGGCCTCTGGAGGACAAAGGCCAGCACTGCAGGCATCCGCTCTGAGCTCACTAGGCACCTGGCCGGTAGGGTCCACTGTAGCGCGATGAGGAGAAACAATTAACAATTTTGCAGTTACAATTCCATTATTCAAACTGGTCCCAATCATTCTGGATAAGAGTTTTTACTGTTCACAGTTACCCCGCACTGTACCCCAGTCCCCTGACCTGTTAAGGCTGTTGGCTAGCTGCATGCCCTGCTGTGCCAGGCTGTGGGTCTGTGGCACGGTGGCTGACGTCTGGATGACCCCGTTCAGATTTCCCATAATCCCGTTCATGGACATCTGCGGGCTGCCACTCAGGTTCCCCATCAGCCCACCCACCATGGACAGGGCGGGGTTAGCTGACTGAGCCCCTCCCCCCAGAGCCCCACTCATCACCCTCCCCATGCCGTTGAGCAATGGCTGCGACAGGGAGGCGGGGCTCTGCTGAGGGGGCGGGGTGCTCTGGAATGAGAGGGAGGAGCTACTGCGACTGGGGCAGCCGGAATGCAGCTCCTGCAAAAGGGGAGGTAAAAAAAACCACACACCCCCACTATTAAAACAGAGAGGACAGGAATTGCAAAAATAAAAACCGCTGAACAAACAGGTTTCTAGTCTACAAATAGATCTGAATGCATTCTAAAGAACAGGCTGCATTCACAGGTTTTTTTTTTTAATTTATTTTTCATCTGGAGTATTATTATTTGTTTATTTCGTAGACATCTTTATCCAAGGCGACTTACAGAGACTAGGGTGTGTGCATATAAATCATATATCTTTTTCCACTGTACTAAAAACAAACCAATAAATAACTCATTTTAGATCCCGACTCTTTGCGGTTTCTTGCTAGTTCTGTTTAACCCTACCAGTTTTTAATTTTACAAAGAACGGCTGGAAACCTAGCGGTAGACGGCAGATGCTTTATGTTTATGGCCCATTAACTTTTCAGTCAGCAAGACTTCCTCAGGAGGTGGCCAAAACTTTGGGTGGGAGAATATATTAAACCAAAGGCAAACAATAACACCAGGAAGTGGCGAGTGACTTGAACTGCAGTCTTGTGTTACCCACCTCAGAGGAGCCAGACAGGGAGTTCTCCATCAGGAAGTTTGTCTTGGTGGGGGGGCTTTTACTGATGTTGAAGGGATCCGGGCTGCAGGCTATCAGAAACACAACACAAGACAGATAAGGTGGTGAACCGTGACTGTTTCAATAAAGCATTAAGGATGCATGAGTTAGTAAAGAAAAAAAAAAACACAGATCAAGATATAATTAATATAATTAAGATGCATATACAGTACCAGGCGGCTTAACCCTTTCAATCCTGAATAATAAATGGGGGGGAAATTATATATATATTTGAGCTCAAAGAGCCAGCTGCCCAACGTTTCGATATGTTGTACATATCTTTCTCAAGGGAGCCTGTGTTTGAATCAAAACATTGGAGGTATTTCCAGGTTTTTGACGGCATGACAACGACTTGTTGTTGTTTACATTCAAATCCATGATTTATTCTTACATGACGTAATGGTGTTCTATATATTGTGACATCATTTTTACTTCTATCTTTGAATCTGTATTAATTCTAATTAACATTATTTTACATAAACTTCTATTTATATTATCATGCAATGCTGGCTCTGAGGATCAGCGCACTTAAATCGTCATCTGAAAGAACAGCCGTAAACAGCCTCGCTTCTGAATTAAGAGCGAGAGAACCGTCTCACTGCGGACTGCTGCAATCTCCAGTGCTTCACACTCCTGCTGCTCTTATTTATTATTTAGCAGATGCCTTTATCCAAGGCAAATTACAGAGACTAGGGTGTGTGAACTATGCATCAGCTGCCGAGTCACTTACAATTACGTCTCACCCGAAAGACAGAGCACAAGGAGGTTAAGTGACTTGCTCAGGGTCACACAATGAGTCAGTGGCTGAGATGGGATTTGAACCGGGGACCTCCTGGTTACAAGCCCTTTTCTTTAACCACTGGACCACACAGCGTGTACTCTTACCGCTGTGCCCGTGCAGGAAGTGCAGCTGGGAGGAGGGCACGGGGCGCAGGCTGGAGGGCACGGGAGGGAAGGGTACAGCCAGCTGCACATTCAGGACCTGCAGGCTCTCCTTCTTCGCAGTCAGGTTGACAATCTGGTCTTGCAGCCGCTGGTTCTCCTGCTGCAAGGAGTGCAGGGACTTGAGCATCTCCACAACTGCAAGGAGAGAGTGAATTGAGATTACACAGACACCAAGGATGGCAATCAGGCTCCTGTTGCATAGCAGTTTCACCCATTCCAGGTTTTACTACAAGCTTGATTAGCCACAGTGTGTATAGGCAACAGGCTTAAAGTGTGTCTTATTAAACTTGTAGTAAAACCAGGAATGGATCAACCTGCTATGCAATGCTATTTCCACCCTTGGAGTAGAGAAATCGTGCAATTCCCTTTAATGTGTTTATTTATTTTAAATTGTTTGGTGTGAGAAATTCTCTTTAGGGATCAATCATATAATAGTTATTTGGTTAAGTTTAAGAAAGCAAAAAAAATAAAAAATAAAAAAACAGCATGATAATAATATATATTTTTTATATAGCGCCTTTCATAGTGGACCACCATCACAAAGCGCTTTACAGAGGTAGGCTGTGAACTGTGCATTATATGCAGAGTCACTTCCAATAGGACATTGATTTAACATCTCATCCGCAGGACGGAGCACAAGGAGGTTCAGTGACTTGCTCAGGGTCACACACAGTCAGTGGCAGGAGGTGGGATTTGAAACGGTGACCTTCTGGTTACAAGCCCTGGACTTTAACCACTGGATCGCACTGCTAAAGAATGCCTATACCAAATTTCCATTTCAAAACGGAGAAGCAGTTCTCAATAGATACCTACAATTTTAAGTGTGATGCACTTACAAGCATTCGTTTTGCAACGCGCGCAGAATCATTCCGATTCAAAAGGGCATTCTCTTTCAGTAAAACCAGCCGACAGGGTGAAAAACAAACCAACATAAAAACGTAAAACAGATTATTTTCAGGACATCCGATCTGAAGACTTCTGCTCCACCTGATGGTCAAACGAATCCACAGCCATGAAATACTCACTGTTGACCCCCGTCTGGCCGCTGCTGTGCTTGTGGAGCAGCTGCTCGATTTGGGAGCTGGCAGGGGGGCCGTTCCCCCGACACCCTGCATCTTCCCGTTGATCAAACAGGAGGGGCAGGCTGCTCATGGGAGACCTGCACCCACAAACAAACAGCAGCCAGTCAGTGCACAGCACACACAGCAAATGTATTACAAACATCCATGCATGCCTGGACAGCAGTTTCACCCGTTCCAGGTTTTACTACAACCTTGATTAGCCACAGCGTTAGGTGTGTTCTATTAAACTCATAGCAAAACCAGGAATGGATGAAACTGCTATGCAACAGGATTCTTTCCATCCCTTACATTTTTAAAAATCTGAAAAGCTGGTATTATTTTTTTGCTTGGTACAGTCTGCAATGCATCCCTGCACACAGATATTTTAATGTAACATAAATCGTTAAAAACGATTCACAAGACTTCTCAGCGATGCGTTATTGCAATCCTGTTGCTGATGCAATAAATGCGATTTTTCGTCTTATCAAACATGCATTCAAAATCAGTAATGAAAATACTGTATAATTTAAACTGGCTTTTCACCCCCCATCCCCCCATTGCCTGTCCTGCAGTATAATTACGGTGAGAAGCTGTCCCGCGGGGAGCTGTCTCTACAAGGGTAGCGGCAGTCCTCCAAATCAGGCTCTGCAGAGAGAGGGAGAGGAGAGGGGTTAGTGCCACAGACTCGGACACAGGGATAGGGATAGCTTATCAGATTGTACAGCCCTGTGCTGAAAAACAAATACTAATTGGGCATATTGTATTCCAGTCTGGTGTTGAGATATATGGGTAAACATACATATTTTTTAACAGTGTCTTTGTAATTATCAATTATTTTTTTTATTTTTTTTAATGTCCTGTGTATGGTTGTACTCCTTGCAATCCAGATAAACCTGGTAAATACAGTGCTGTTTTTGTTTTTTTAAATCCGATAGTTTGTAATTGAAATGATTTCACGTTAATTAGCTAGTTTATTCCTGCTTAACTTAGTATCTATCTATATTAGAAAAGTTTATTGGTCTAGAGTTTCATGTATTTTTATAAGGCAAAACTTAATTTAGGAGGTTGGTCTACCTGGCAGGCTGCTTTCTGATTGGCTGATGAGCGGGTTGATGGACAGACCAGAGGCTAATGGACTTCCAAAGATGCGGGCGGAAGTGAGGCTGTAGGAGGAGCCGGGTAAAGAGAACACCTGTGAGAGAGGAGGACAAAACCAAACAACAAAATTTAAACTCCTTCCTTTTATTGGGGGGAAAAACGAGAGAAGCGAGTTAGAGAGTGGAGTACATTATTTATTTAATGTCTTTAAAAACCAATTAGAAGATGATCTTGGAAAGTGCGGTTCTGAATTGTAAGTTATGCCTAAAATGGCCAGGAGATGGCGCACTACCATTGCTGAAGCAACCTCAGCTGATCAGATCACCACTTTAACACTGGCCATCAATGGTATCTATTGATCAATCTATTTATTATATACAAGGACAGATCAGCCGAGAGATTTCTGTTGCCTTCTCAGGGATTCAACAGCCCAGAAGAAAACCAGCTGGCTGAAATGCATTTAAATTAGCCCAACCACAAGAGTTAATTCAGGGATGGAAATAAGACTCCTATTGCATAGCAGTTTCACCCATTCCAGGTTTTACTACAAGCTTGATTAGCCACAGTGTGTAGGTAACAAGCTCAGGTGTCTTATTAAACTCATAGTGAAACCAGGAATGGATCAAATTGCTATGCAATAGGAGTACATCCCTGTGCAAAACTATGAACCCAATTCCATCAATAATACGTGCTAAGGAATGCCCGTACCAAGTTCCATCAGTACTGGATGAGCGCTTTCCTATAGATAGGCAAGTGTGAGCTAGCTAGTGGCGCCGCCCTGGTGGAGGGGCAGTGCCCTCTTACCTGTGTGGCGGAGACCATGGCGGGGGGGGGGGTGGGGATGGTGCCCGGCAGGGAGGAGCGGCTGAGCTGGGGCAGCGACGGAGCCCCTGGTTGCCCAGGACACTAGAGGACAGGGGTGCTGCAAACCGCCTCAAACCCCCCACCCAGGGAGATGGGGTCCTTGTTACTTGTGTAGATACCTGGGGGGGAGGGGGGCATTAAGAGCAGATACATCTTAGAAGAACATTCAGCTGAGCTCCACAGACAAGAGCATCTTTAGTGTTATTTATATTTGGCATGCAATAACATCTATGGAATTTACTATGAATACATCTAATAAAAAAAATATCAGAATACAGCAATTATAATTATAACATCTATTCGTAATAAATAAAACACACATTTTAAATATAGAAGTATATTGTAAATACGTATTTGTATGGGGTTGGAAGCTGTCTTACCATATGACTCCACGTACACCAGGACAGTTTGGGACCGTTTTTTCAGCTCGTAACCCTATGCAACGTTTGGCCTGTCTCAGGTACCTTTCACAGCAGGACTACACTTACCAGAATGCATTGCGGTGCAAGATGAACTGTCCCAAACTGCCCAAGTGTCCAAGGAGTCATATGTTAACCCTATCCCTCCACCACCCCATGCAAACGAACCCCTGCGCTCACGCAACCCTACTGCGTTAATAAAGCAAACAGAAAGTCGGGGACAGCCATACAGTTAAACATGTCAAAACGACATGGTTAAGTGCTGGCAAAGGGACAGGAAAATGGGATTTCGTTTATGTTTAGCATAACAAAACTGAATTCAAAAGCTGTCGAACAAGTTCTGGCTATAGGTAAGTAAACAGAACGACTGTGTTAAAGGCTACTGCGTACTGCTATCCAACATCCACTCACGAAGTCCCACCCACAGAATGCATCTGCAGTTGAGGCAAAACAGACACACACAGTCCATTAACCCAGTGACCCCCAGCGCTCATTGACACAGTTGTATATCCAAAACCGAGCAACGAAAATTCAAAGTAATTACTCTGGTCAGCTTCCAGCATCTGCTATCCCTTCCACTAAACAGACGATGTACCTAGTTCAGACACTAGAGACATCGGAAAATAGATGCCCATTTCAACAACGCGAAACAAAAGTATTTTGAGAAATAAAAACAGAGAAATCCTTTTTTAAACCTCTTAACACTGTGGTTGTGAAATGTCCTTCAACAGTTGCCGTCAACAGGGCCGGCTGGAGAGAGTTATCATGTCACAATGGACTGGGCTTCCTGCTCATTGGCTGGTCTCGATTCCCCTGGTAACGGAAGGTGTCTGGAAGTGGGTGGTAACTAACTGATAAGAAACCTTACTGGCTACTTTAATCTGACGGACTACAGCAGGGATGGAAACAAGAATCCTGTTGCACAGCAGGTTCACCCATTCCAGGTTTTACTACAAGCTTCATTAGCCCCGGTGTGTCTAGGCAACACGCGCAGGGGCCTGTTGCATAAAGGTGGTTTAAAAAAAAAGCCAGGTTTAGTTTAAATGATCTGGTTTGAGTTAACGGGATATAATTTACCACGCTAATTCGGATTGCAAGAACGTAGATCGAATTTAAATTAATCTAGATATCTCAAGCCGGGTTAATGTTTCTATCGGTGCACGTGGAACCAATCGTTGATATAGTTTCTATAGCGCTCGCGTGTATGTTTTCATGGTTACCTGTATTACACGGTAGTTGAAATAACAAAATGGAGAAGAAAGAGCGAGCATTTTTTTTTACTGCCTCTGAGCGGCAAATTTTAAATTTACAAATACGAGCAAGTAAAATAAATATTATTATCAAAAAATAAAGCCGGCAACGCGGCAGTATCCCCAGTAAGCACAAAATCACATACCCCAAGTTTATTTTTATATTTCTGTGCCGCTGTATTTAGATTCATAATGGTTTATGGTCGTAATTTATAGACACATCACAAAAAGTAAATCTACATTACTCCAAAAGTGCATAGGCTAGAACTATTTTTTTATTTCACTCGGTAAGTTAAACGAGGAGGCTGTGTGGTCCAGTGGTTAAAGAAAAGGGCTTGTAACCAGGAGGTCCCCGGTTCAAATCCCACCTCAGCCACTGACTCATTGTGTGACCCTGAGCAAGTCACTTAACCTCCTTGTGCTCCGTCTTTCGGGTGAGACGTAATTGTAAGTGACTCTGCAGCTGATGCATAGTTCACACACCCTAGTCTCTGCAAGTCACCTTGGATAAAGGCGTCTGCTAAATAAACAAATATTAATGCTTTTAAAACAACACAAATTGGATGGAATTAACTTCATCAGAGCTGTGTTACCTTTGTTACAAAAAGAGGCTGATGAAAAGCATTATGTTTTTGTAAAAGGTCAAATCCAGCGGGTGTCACGCTGAAATATAAAAATAAAATTCAGACTGGTGAGCTCTTAGTTAAATATAGGACTATATATAGCCAACTTTAAGGCAATATTTGTTACATACCGTTGCCTTATTAAGATTTTCAGCCTATGCAGAGTACCTGTTTATGTGTAAGCACTCTGTTCTGTCGGGTCGGTTGTTCAAAGGAGGGTCTTAGGAGCCCCACCAGATACAGGATACCATCCCTAGAGAAACTGTATCGCTCAAACAGGGTAGAATCTGGATTATTCAGTGGATCTTGACGATCACTGAACACCCTCTCCCGTTTTGTGCAATAAACTACGCCTGACTTTCACAATTAAACCTAGAAGTTATCCGGATAACTCATTAAAACCACCTTTATGCAACAGGCCCCTGGTGTGTCATGTTAAACTCATAGGAAAAACAGGAAAGGATCAAACTGCTATGCAATGGGAGTGTTATTTCCATCCTTGTACATCAGGGGTTCTCAAACTCAGTCCTGGGGACCCCCTGTGTCTGCTGGTTTTTATTCCAGCCGAGTTCTCAATTACTGAACTAGACAATTACTGAACTAGACCCTTCATTGAACTGATAATTTGCTTAGACCTCTGTACTTGTTTTCCGCTCTTAAACAGTTGCAGATTTCAAGCTAGCTGTAACATTTTACAAGTAACTTGAAATCTGCAACTGTTTAAGAGCGGAAAACAATTAAAAAGGTCTAATTAAAGCTAATTATTCATTCAATTATGGGTTTAGTTAAGTGACAGAGCTCAGTCTGAGACACCCTGCTGTACAGATTCTTCAAGTGTATTATTGAAAAGATGAGGTGTCAGACCCCTGGTGAATCTGAACTCAGTCACCACGCAAGAGTCTTTACAAATCTAGTAGTTTTGAAACCCAGGACAGGTTCAGGGCTAGTGTTCAAGTCCGCATGTTGGCAGCTCTGGGTCTCATTAGCATATTAAAGCCCATCCCCTCTGGCGCCAGGCCACGGTTGTCACGGTAACCTGTGTGTGTATTTCTGGGTCACATGCCTCCAAGCCCAGCTCTCTCATACACACACACACGCGCACTGGCCAGCCTGCCTTTGTTTTCACACACTCGACACTTTCCATTAGTTTCACTTCTTACTAAGAGTAAACAAAGGGTTTTGCTTCTGTGACCGAGTCCAGCAACAGCATTCGCATGTCTGCAACAGCGTATAATTTAAAAAAAAAAAGAATTCATTCTCTGCTAAAAGTTTTGGAGGTCTAAGCTTTTAAACGCTTGTTTTGTTTGAAATTCTAGTACACTGTTCCAGATAAGACATTACATTTAAATTTCCGACACTATAGTTTTTGTACCAAGTTCAAGTTTAGTTTAAAAAAACTTGATGTTGAAAAACTACTAGCAGCAAGTGCAGCCTTTGCTTGTTCCTATGTTTCATTTTTTAACAATGAAAAATTCTAGGAACTAGCATTTCATGCCATTTAAAGATCTTCATTTAAAAATGAACAGCACAGTGTTAAGATATCTTCCAGAACCAGTGGATCAGTGACAGTCTGGGTACGGGGTGAACAAAATGAAATCAGTGGCTCGCTGTGCACTCGGCAACCAGCTGAACCTCGTGCTCCACTCTCCGGGCTCCAGGCAGGAATGGGTTAAGGCTCAGCGAGGCTCAGCCACTTCCTGTTCCTGCACCCTGTTCTGAATCTGACCTACTTCAAGCAGCAGCCTGTAAAAAAACATCAACCCTGACTAGAGAGCCGTGCAAGGGAACACCCCAGAGCTTCAACCGGAGGGCTGGAGGCGAGGGAGGGGGACAGGGAGGGAGGAGAGAGAGAGAGAGAGAGAGACAAATAGAGAGAGAGAGAGAGAGAGAGAGAGAGAGAGAGAAACAAATTCTTGAGAAACAGCAGCCTTTAGACCACAAGAAAACACTGCAGTACTGCTAAGTTTTAACGCAGTTCAGCACAATGCTGAGTAGGTATGATGGGAATCTAGCCCCCCCCCACCCCCACCCCCACATGGAGCAGAATCTAAATCCGCTAACAACCATCCAAGAGATGCTTTGTAGCTGTGCAGCGAATGCAGCGAAGATCAAACCAAAGCATCAGATAAGACAAGTCTTTCAGATGCAGATACAAGCACGCTCCGACCCCCACCTTCCCTGACTGAGGCACTGAGACACTGCACGGGGGCAAAGGGAAGCGCCGAGGCTAGACCAAGCAATTTCTAACTCATTATACTGCCTCTGTGTATAATAACGTTTCATCATGAGCTTAATCATTGATTTGTTTTAAAAAAAGGTTAAACTGGTAGTAAGACCTCACCTAGAATATCGTGTTCAGTTCAGGTCACCTCGCTACAAAAAAGATATTGCTGCTCTAGAAAGAGTGCAAAGAAGAGCGACCAGAATTATCCTGGGTTTCAACGGCATGTCGTATGCAGACAAGCTAAAAGAATTGAATCTATTCAGTCTTGAACAAAGAAGACAACGCAGTGATCTGATTCAAGCAATCAAAATCCTACAAGGTATAGACAATGTTGACCCAGGGGACTTTTTTTGACCTGAAAAAAGAAACAAGGACAAGGGGTCACAAATGGAGATTAGATAAAGGGGCATTCAGAACAGAACATAGGAGGTACTTTTTTTACACAGAGAATTGTGAGGGTCTGGAACCAACTCCCCAGTAATGTTGTTGAAGCTGACACCCTGGGATCCTTCAAGAAGCTGCTTGATGAGATTCTGGGATCAATAAGCTACTAACAACCAAACAAGCAAGATGGGCTGAATGGCCTCCTCTCGTTTGTAAACTTTCTTATGTTCGTATGTGTCTACTGTTATCTTCAACACCCTCACAGGCAGTGAGTTATAGGTCAGGGTCCCATTGGAACTTATAAAACAATCCAGCGAATTGATTCAGAAATACAAAAAGAAACTAACGACAAACAAATGCATAAAGTTTATTTTTAGCATGAATCCTTTTGCTGCTAGAAATCGTTCACATATAAACGATGATGTAATGGTGACGTTAGACTCCTATTTTAAGCCGTTTTAAAACAACCATTGGTTGCTTACCAAACGACTGACATCTCCAAAGGCTCCAACAACCAATGAGGGATGGCTTTTATATTCTTTCAAAACAAAAGTAAGTTAGATAGCTAGACGACAGAGTTTATTTAGATTTTTTTTTTCTGTCGGGAGATTCGGCGATCACAAGTACTAGTTTACCAAAAATCATGCTAAAATCGTCCAAAATGTTTCTAAACCCAAAAATAAAAAGGAACAAAATATTAACTGTAGTGAATATTAATAGGATAAACATCACAGATAACTCTCCAATCAAAATGCATTTCAGTAAAGTCCCAGGCCAACAGAAATACCTTTTATTATGGGGTGCAGCATTTCAGTATCTTAGATTTCGGTTTCGATTACCGTACATATCATGATTTAAAAGCGCAGCATTACTAAATTGCTTTGCATAACGAAGAATGAAAGGTTTGGTGGTTTTTTTTTTAACAGAGGATGTTGATGAGGTGACAGCTCTATTACGCACCCGTCAAACAATTTGGTGTAAAATGAAAACCAGACATGGTATTTATACAATTGTTTCTGATCCTAGTTCCCGAGAGTTGTGGCTGCCACCGACACAGTTTTTAGGCAGGAGATCACTAAATTACACTTATGGAGACATTTCTGAAGAAAAAAAAATTTCAGTACATTTTTAACTTTTTTTTTTTTTTTTACATCCAAAACTAGGTACATTGTATGGTATACTTCATCATACAGTGATAATCTCTTAATAATCTTCAGATCCTCAGCTGTATAGAAATGTATAATGCGGTATTCTTTCGGTGGACATCTGTCCTCATACGCAAGCCAAAAGTCACGTTATGTCAGATCGCTATTACTGTATTCAGCCACGGATGGCTATGCATGCTGTGCAAAATCTAGTAGCGCTCACTTACCAGACCCCAGCAGTGGGGAGTCAGTGCTGAGGCTGTAGGCGCGGGAGGAGCTGGGGTAACTGCTGCTGGAGAGAGCCGCCCTGGGGAGGGGAGGGGGTCCCAGGGCAGATGAGCTGGAGAGAGGGGGGCCATGGTAGCCGCTGTCCTTGTTCTTGCTGCCCCGGGGCCGGCCGGGGCCGTGCTTGCTCCTTTTATTGCCCCGTGCTTCTTCTCCTTCACAGCAGGCTCCCGGGGCCTTCCTCGGGGCTGCCTCTTACACTCCCCTGGGGGCCATCAAGGGCGCGTGGGGCCCGATGAGGTGGTGAAGCGCATGATGGAGCCAAAGGTGGAGATGGTGACCTTGGGTTCGAAGCTGTTGCCGCTCGGGTGGGACTCGTAGGGCGGGGAGTCCCGGGCGACTCGGGGCGGAGTGGGGGAAGAGGGAGGGAGAGCAGGCTGCGGGGGCAAGGTTGGAGGTTTCAGGTACTTCTTCTCTTCCTTCTCCCTGCCCTCCTCCTCCTCCTCCTCTTCTTCCTCCTCCTCCTCTATCTCTTCCCTGTGATGTTCTAGTTTGGAGGAGAAGGGCAGGTAGTCCTGCAGTACAGAGGTGCCTGGAAGAGAGAAATCAACAACAGGAATCAAATCTTTGCAGAACCTTCAGGGCAGCTTTATCCATCCAGAATTAAGTCTTTGCTTATTGCCAACTATTTTGCCGTTCAAGAATATTTATTCCGTCTTTCCAGTGCAGCTACGCCATTTGGAATCTCTGGCTCTCCTGTTAATATTTTCTGCCTCTTCTGCTCACAAAACTATCTGGAATCATCTGCAGAAACACGAATAACTAAGTGCCACTTTAATGAATCGTGGGCTGGAGACGGTTTAGATAAGGGAATGTTTTTGGCTGAACATTCCTAACGGCTCTGCTGCCTTCGCCCCTCACTGGTGACACTGGTTCCCAGTGCGGTACCTTGCTGGAACGGACTGGTGGAGCTCCTCCCACTGCCCAGTTTCCTGCTGCGGTGCCCAATAGCATGACTCAGGGTCTTCTTCCCCTTGACCTCTGACCTGCTGACCTCCACACACTCCTTGGGGCTCACATGGTGGCTGGAGGCGACCTGGAAACAATTGGGAAAGGTCAGAGGTTTTCTTTTTCATCCGAATTTTGAGGGCGAGATTCTGCCTTATCAGACAATGCCTTATTTTGTGCATCACTGATAAGTATTTAATGAATACGCAATTATCCGTTTGCTGAAGTTCAGTTACATGTTAATAAACACAGTCAATAGACATGCCATGCATGTGTTTGTCTAGCATTAGACTGCCGTTTAAGCTCCTATTTCATATGCATGCAGAGTACGTTTGAGGCTTAATAGTTTCCTGCTCCAGACATACAAAGACTGCTATGTAACCCTACCAATACCCTATTCACGCAATCATCGCAATTTGAAAACGTGATTGCGAATGCAATCATGTGGTTTAAATGCACATTATTTAGGTCGTGTGGATAGCTTACAGAATAATATCAGTAACACTACATACCTGTCCCTGGATGTCTTTTTTTGACTGGAGCAGGAAACTACCAAGTCTCAAAAAACATTACTCTGCATACATATGAAATAGGAGCTCTAACAGCAGTCTAATGCTAGACACACACAAGCATGGCATGTCTAATGACTGTTTATTAACATGTAACTAAAAACGTTGGCAAATGGTTCGTTCCCTCTAATTGCAAACTTATTTACTTAGTCACTCAAAATAAAGCGCTAGCTCTTATCTGATGGTTTTTTGTTTTAGTTGAAAGCGAGAGCGCGCCCAGGGTCTCTCAGTGCCACAGAGGGTCCCGACAGCTGTGTCCGAAACACGATCCAGATGTGCGCAGCTGCACAGACTCAATTCTACCAGGCCCAGTTCCTAAGCAGAGTGAGGCAGCTTTGATTAATGACGAACCAAGAAATTTGTTGGGTGTTTGAAACAGGGAGGGGGGGTGTTAAACTGCCTCATGACAAAGGGAAGGTGGGCAGGGGGAACAGTACAACATGTGGTGGGATACATGGGGTGGCTTTGATGGCTTCATTTGGTTTGGAAACCATTACGTAAGTAGCAGGTTCAGAAAGATACAACGTTCCACGTACCCACGTGTTGCTCCAACTGTTTAAATAACGTACCCGTCATTTCTCTTTTTGTTGTTAACATCCGACAGCTTTTTACACTTATAACTTTAAAGTCTGTTTCAAAGCTCTTTTCAAAATGTCCGCTCTAGTGCACTGATAGTGTAAGAATTATTGCCCTCATTGTCAGACAGGTAACACAGCAATAACGACCCATGATGTGGTATGGAACAGAAAAGCCAGAGCACTTGTTACATTTTTTTTTTAAATCACTCTCCAGTGATTTAGAGGACAGATCTCACAACCCAGTGCACTAGAGTGGCCATTATGAAAAAAGCTTTGAAACAGACTTTAAAGTTCTAAGTGTAAAAAGCTGTCAAGATGATAACAATGAAAATAAAAAATGACAGGTGCCTTATTTACCAGTTGTAGAAACATGTGGGGACGTGTAAGTTTCGCTCACTTTGGGCACTCTGAGTTGAGAAGGTTCCATATAACTGTCTGGACAAAAGTTCTGCATCACCCTCTAGAATGAACTCATTTTGCTTCGTAAAGTCGAATTAAACCTGCTGAATAATGTTACGTTAACACACTGAATTACGTACCGCTGTGTAGTTTTCCATATACTTAACGAAAAACTGACAAAATGACATTTCAAAATCTAACATTTCAACCAGAATACAATGGCATGCATCTTATTCATGAGTTTCAATAAAGAACAGCTAATAATAATAATAATAATAATAATAATAATAATAATAATAATAATAATAATAATTAGAAAGGTCATTGGCAGATTAAAAACCACCTGTGCTCTTGCTAACCTGCAGTAGCTGGGACCACTGCAATGGCATGTCTGTGTGCCTCAGAATTAACAAAAAGAAAGAAAGAAAGAAAGAAAGAAAGAAAGGAGAAAAGCAGCTGGAAAAACCCAATAACAAATTTCACGAGGTCTGACCAATAAAAACCTGTAACCTTGGAAACAAGAAGTCACCATGGGGGGGCGGGGCTCTTGTGGTTTCCCAGGGAGACCGCGGAGAGGCAGTGGTGGGGATGGATGGAGGCTTGCAGGCAACCAGGCTTTGTCATTGCAGCCTGGAGACCCACAGGGCTTAGGCAATGGCACTGTCTGCTTGCTCACAGCTCTCCTTTCCAAAGCCTTGCTCAGAAAAGAGCCCCCACTCCTCGGCCCCACTAAAAGTGCTTAGTAGCATTACTATTTCAACGGCTGTCTGGTTTCCTGCCTTTTTGCCCGATCGCTTGCACCTAACCCTCACACCTTATCATTGCATGAACACCTCCTGTTAATAAACCTACAGACTCATTCAGCAGCTCAGAGCGGAATAACCAGGGGTCTGACCTACACTCCATTTGCAAGTGAAAATAACGCAAAGTAAAACGGGCAAAGAATGAACAAATTAGGAACGTAGATTTAGTTGCTATTTTCCTTTTCTCAATTTTAACAGCATCAGCTCATCCTAAGCCTAAAGTTAGCAGCCAAGCCCAACTTTACCTTGTCAGTGCTGCTGGAGAGGGAGGATACCAGGGCGGGCTGACCCTCTGGGAGTTTCTTGTGCTTCTCTTTCTGTCGGGCCTTGTCTTTGTGGCTCTGTAGAGGACAAGCGTTCAGTGAGGATCATTTTAAAGTTACAGACAGACCCTAAGAAACCCATGCATCAGTCTGGCTTCGGTTATGCAACTTGTGATTCTTGCTTAGTTGGTTCTGCTAGGTGGGGTGCAAGGGGTACAGGAAGCAAAGAGGTCAAATAAACAGGAGTAAAACAATGCATTACTGTCAGGGAACCCCTGAGAATAGAGACAGGAAGACTTTTGTTCCTCAGCAGTCTCACGGTTCGCAGTGTAAGCTTGTGAATGTATCCCAAGTTGAAATTCAAAAAGCCAAACTGACTTACAAGAACGCATTTGTGTCCCATTCAGTGATTGCACGCGCAGTTGTACCACGTTACATTTCCGATCTATGTATGCGTTTAATTTTATAAGGCATATATGCTTTTTTTTCCCCCCCAAAATCATAGCAGGGCAACTTCTCGAACTCCATGGAGTCCACACAAACCGTTTTAAAATGTCTTTAAAAAAATGTCTTAAAAAAATTAATGCCCGTAGGCGATATAACACCATATGATTAATACTTTCAGCTTGTCGAAATACAATGCAAAAAAAAAAAAATCTACTTTGAATCTTAGAAAGTAATACATTTTGCTTCTAAAATGACAAATACTATCCTTTAAAAAAACAAACACCAAGTTTTTTTTTGACATCAGGGTCCCATAAATGCTCCACTATCTTCAGTTCTTACAAACCCACCAGCCTTGACGTTGTGCAAACAGCAACACGCATCACAGACACACAGATTCGTCCACACGGAATAAACGCATTCAGTAAGAGCCCATTCCGCAAAAAAACCTTGCCTAGATGCTAATTAAATCACAACCACTCTGGGTCTCAGGCTTAAGAATAAGAGTTTCTCCCTTGCAAGGCTTCAGAGGTCCCTGTTCTGGCCTCTCAGTCTTCAGAGAGCATCAAGGACTAAAGCAACCACACACACACAGACAGAAACGAGATTTAATTAGCACAGCGAGGGGCCTTAACAATCAAAAGACTTGCAGAAAGACTCCACCAGAGCCTGAAGATGGGGCGACTTACCTTGCACAGCGAGCAGTCGACACTGAAGAGCTAGCCCATCTCCCAGACAGCTAGCCCAGCTACTGCATTCACCCAAGAGACTTTTAAACCAGGTCCCTATATTTTTTTACTGTGCTTTTCCCTTTAATAATCACACGCTCTAAAAATGTGCTTCACACCCCCAAGCTAACAAACCCTCCCAAACTCAGGGGGAGGAGTGGTGGCACAGAGATGGTGAGAAGTGGCTGTAAAAACCCAGAAAGGAAGTGGCTTGGATGACTTGAAAAGAGAACATCTTAAAGTTATAAAAAGCACAATAAAAATGTAAATTGACTACCCCCCCCCCCCCTCCCTCCCTCCCTCCCTCTCCTATAGGATTATAAAACCCAGACAAGCACATTCAATTCTTGTTACTGTAAATGTAATGTAACCAATAAACCAGACCACCGGTTGATATGTGGTAAACTGCTTCATAAAGTTTCAATATGCAATACGATAGGGGATGGTCATTAAAAGTTTAATCAAAGGTGTAAGGAGTCTGTGTGTCTGTGAGAGGGGGTGCCTTTGAAGTAGAGAAGAGCCACAGGCTTTGCGTTGATGAAGCCTCGTAATTGGATTGTAACCTTATGTTCAGACCAAGCACTTGCAGGTCAACCCTATTATATTGTAATTGGGCACATAGTGAGGCAGCTTTACTGCACAATCCCCAGCAGCTGCCAGGACGTTTCCTTTGCGGGAGGGGGGTCCTGAGCATAGATCTCAGAGCGATACTTGATGCAAGAGCCTGGCAAGCAGCTACAGACAGACAGACAGACAGACAGAGGTGTTTGTTTATAATGTTTATGAGGACTTTGCAATGACTCCCATACACTGGAGGAGATCTCTTCTGTTAAAGTCTCAAGGGGTCTGGGGTGGTGGGATCAACATATTAATACAATAATAAAAGTTACAGCAGCTAAAGGAAATACTGCTACATTTGTCTGTTTAAACATTTCAGGGCCTGTTTTTCTATCTTGTGGGGACTTTTAATCCCATAAGCATTATAAAAACAAGCCCAGATATCTACACACACACACACACACACACATCTCTCCTGCACACTTATCAACATCAGGATTCAACACACGTTTTGACAGCTTTCCTTTCCCCCACAACCCTATTTTCGAACTTCCTCTGCCTTTCTTTTTTTTTTTATTGTAGCCATGTTTAACAGCGATTAAAAACAGAAATCGTGGAATTAACAGAATAACAGCATGCATATAACGCTGTCAATAACTATTCACCCCAGGCCTGCTTTTTGCAAACCTCTCCTGATCCAGTCCATCTAACAGGCCTGATACTTGGGGAGGGGGAGTTTGCTCCCTGTTTTATCTCATGCGAGGGGGGGTGACAGATTACCCTTCAACAGTGTGACTAACTGGATCTCCTAGAAGAAAGAACAGGGAGGACAATTAAAAAACACAAGCCCTACACAGGTGTGGATTACTGAGATAGTTCAAATAGCGAGAATACAATGAGGAGGAGGCTGCGATTCTTCCTGTGTCTCCTGCAGACCCTGCTTATTCAGTAAAACCTGTACGCACAGGCATCTGCAAGCCAGGAACACCCTTCTCCAGTACAAACAAACTAATCTGGGAATGAACGTGAAGCCATCTGTACTGGGAAGCAAACAACGCCCAGTCCCTCCCGGCAGGCTAGTTTATAATTTAACTTTTAAATTTTACCAGCATTTGAGATCACTTCTGCAAGCGAGACCCAGCCAAAGAGGCAGTAAATGCCTGACGCACATTATAAATTATGACACCATCAAAGCCACTT
The DNA here is from genome assembly GCA_030684275.1 of Acipenser oxyrinchus oxyrinchus. Classification (NCBI taxonomy): domain Eukaryota; kingdom Metazoa; phylum Chordata; class Actinopteri; order Acipenseriformes; family Acipenseridae; genus Acipenser; species Acipenser oxyrinchus. The sequence continues at coordinate 1,403,036 of CM060266.1, forward strand.
ATCAAGCAAAAAAGTCACACAGCCATAAACAGCACAATGTAAAACAGGAACAGCTTTTTGTTACATAACCCCCCACTAGAATATGCTTAAATGCATGCAGAATTACTACAAACCAGCTGAATCCTGAGTCACACTCTAGACAAACACAGCTGCACTTTTACTATTTCTTACACAGTAAACAGACGCATGCAATCACGCTGAAATGGAGACGTAAACCCATGCAAACCAGTCTAGCCTGCTGGAAGAGGTGCCAAAGACAATTGAGTAAATTTGGATTCAGTTTTACTGCTCTTTGACAAACTGAAGTAGACTGCATTTTGGTGCGAATGATAAATCTGGCCTCTACAGCCTCCTACTCCAATGGTCACGATGCCCTACCTTTCTGGGCTTGTCCTGGTGGGAGCTGTGCTTCTCGTGGGATGGGGAGGTGGAGCAGCTCCTCCTCGTGTGGCAGAACGAACCCACGCTGGGGCCACTGCCCCCCCCAGATGGGCGGGGCTTCTTCTGCAGGGAAAACAGGGAGCCCAACACATCATTATTCAGCACCTACTCCTGCAGTCTTACTGCTATGCAATAAGACTCCCATTGGATAGCAGTTTGGCCAGGCTTTACCAGGAGTTTATAAAGCCACACCTGAGTTTGTTACCTACAGACTGTGGCTAATCAAGCTTGTAGTAAAACCTGGAATGGGTGAAACTGCTGTGCAATAGGAGTCTTATCGCCATCCCTGTACTTCTTCGCTCATTTCAAAAGGAACTGCTTGTCCTTACCATTTTACTATAGTGGTATTTGCAGTATCCACAGTATTTGACGTTGTCGGCATCTAGGCCCTCCTCCTCGCAGAGCAAGCCAGCCATCTGCGCGCTGAAACAGAACCCAGGGGTTAGACATGCCACACTATACATGGCACAGAACCAGGCTGAACCTTTAATGCTTGCCAGAAAGATTCTCCTGGGTTTCATTGTTAAAAGGACTTGCCAAGCACAGCTATGGCCAAAAGTTTTGCATCATCCAGAATTTTAGAATCAAGACAAGAATTAAAACAAATATATATATATATATATATATATATATATATATATATATATATATATATATATATATATATATATATATATATATATACAGTATATATTTTAATATATATATATTAAAAATGTAGATATTTTATTTAACATTGTGTAATCAAAGGAACTGAACAGGTTTCATTTGACTTTATGAAGCACAATTCATTAATTCTATAGGGAGATGCAACACTTTTGGCCATAGCTGTAAAGTACAACCTGCCCTACCCCATCCTGCAAGATCCGATCCCCTCTATTAACCCATGGACCTCTGGCATGTGCCATTCACATGTATCGCTACCAACTGAACAAAACTATAAATTCAGCTCTTAGCGGGACAGACTGATGTACCTGACATCTTTCATTTATAATGCCCCGATGTTAAAAAAACAAGTCATGTTCGATGGGCAGGTAGAAATGATGGGCTTTAGAAAATGCTTTAAGACATTTTTCTCCCATTATTTTCCCACTCTGCGGAGTACCTTTTGGGTTAGACACACAAATTTGAATGGAATAAGAGTCAATGCCACTGACCACGTGACGTGGAAGGCTTGACGACAGCCCTGGCGGTTACACGTCATGCAGGCACCCGACGCAGCCCTGCTCTCTCGACCGTGGTCCTCACAGATGTAACACGTCTAGAAAACAACAACAACACAGGGTCACGGGACTCAGAGAACGAGCTCTGAAGCAAAGTCAAACACAGCTGGTGAAGACTGAGAAAGAGCCTTCAAAAGAATTTCAAAAGTACCGTTTTCCTACAATGGCTTATTTAAATAATCATTTTAAAAAAATTCACCATTAATAGAATATTTATTAAAAAGCAGCGTTGTCACATTCCAAAATTGTAACCCTAGAGTTATTATACCACAAATGTTGCTAATGATTTAAATGCTTGCCTGATGAACAGTACATACGAATATGCAGAATATTACGTTTTTTTTTTATGGCCACCTTTTCAGATAGCATGACAGGTACCTTGTTATAGCGGTCGTGGGGGACGTACTGGAGGACTATGGGCTCCATGGTCAGCACATTGGCAAACTGGACCTCGGGGATGTAAAGGGCACAAACCACATGGGCCCATCCTGCAGAGGAATACAGAAGAGAGGGGATCAATACACGGAGAACAGTGAACTGCCTGTACTCAATGACAGACCCTGTATGCAAAGAGTATGAAGCCACCGCTGTGCCCAAACCATATCCTGCATGTTCAATTCCTTGCATAAAATCTGACTGTAACAGGGATGGGAATAAGGCTCTGCCTTCTATAGGGAAGGGACACATCTATGGCAGCCCTCTGTCTGGGCTAATGGGGAGGGATGCTGGGACAGGGAAGCCTTCCATATGCGGTCCCACTGTTCTGTAATGCTGTGCTACACTGACAGTTACCTCCATTATCTGTCCTCTTCAGAGCGCCATCTTTGTGAGGGCACAGCTCACATCTCTAAAAATGAAAAAACACAAGATCAAACAATGATAAATTAGGGTGATGTACAGGGCAGACTGCAAATGCCTGGTACAAGGAAGCAAGCAATTATTGTACTTCTTTGAGATACGTCACGCATGAACAAAGTTATGCATTTAAAGAAACGCCTAGATGTTATCAACATCCTTTCTGTAACTTTCTTAGCCTGCATTCTTCACCTCCTGCCTTTACAGTAACACCCCTAACCCTCCCTACTTCGTTATGAGCACAGTTGGAGATACTGCTGCAACAACTGAAGTCACACGCTGCTTGTGGGAGGAAGCAGATTTTAAAATGGAACAAGTATTAGCACATCTAGTCGGAGCATTTTTTTTTTTTTGTCCAGGCTTTTAAAAAAGTAGACTTTATCAAGTACTTGCACCAAAGGCTCAAATTAGGAGTAATATTAATGTATGCATGGTTGTCATTTACATATCCACCAACCATGGCCTTACTTTCGGTATTCGAAACCCAATGACCTCTTTTCCACTGTACAGCCGAGCTCAGGAGCAGCGTGGTTGTGTTTTCACTGCAGGGCCCGAGCCATGCAGCTGACGTGACACACAATGAACGCGCCGAGTCGCACGTAGATGATGCGGTATTAAGAGCCGCCGTGCTTTGAGTTGAGAATGGCGGATCCAGAGGCTACGCTTGTGTTTTTCATATATTAGTGAATACAAGCGAAATGTACTGATTTCTCCTCTGACTCACCGCGCGCCCTGTCGTTCGTCTGCCTCAAGTGTAATGACGAAAATCATTAACTCTGCCTCTGCCCCTGGCTCTGCTCGGCTCCCAGCCAGATTCAGATGTGTTGCGAGGCCAGAGTTTCACTGTTTTGTTCTCGCTCATCTCGACAGATAGCCAATGGAAAAGCACCTGCCTGGGGCCGTCACGGCTCGCATGCGCCAGTGGAAAAGGGGTAAACGTTCCTGGTACAAACATGCTAGTACACTGGATGCATTAAGCCTGGTGCGTCGCTATGGAAAGCTCTTGCAGTGTTACTCACCACCCTGGCTGCTCTCTCCTGGGATTCACATTTCCTGCAGAACCAAGGTCCGGTGGGGACTTGGACAATCCCATAGCAGGCTGTGGAGGGAAATGAGACACCAGCGCGGTCAACAGCTGTCCCAGGAGGCTCCTGTTTTTTCCATTTTTATTAAAACTGTGTGATCCCCTTATAAAATTTGACTGCAGTATTTTTGTGCGGTATCTTTCGACTTTTGCCAGGTTCAGGAGTAGAGGCCAAGGCTCTTAAAAGTACCATGAGGTCTTCAGCACGGTTGGAGTCAATTCCTGTTCTTCAATTCCATTTCCAAATCTCATTCCCTTTAAAATCAATTCCAGCACATCACTGATCAAAATCACAATGAGCAGCATTCTGTTAAAACGAACTTCTCAAAACTGGGGCAACAAATGACTTGCATTGAAGTCACTGTTTAATCAGTCAATTAAACTGGCTTCAAAACATCACAACCATTATTATGCTGGCTCTAAAAATATCCAATTCTGTTTGAAGGAAATGGAATTTTATTTATTGAGTTTAAAAAAGGAATTGGATGTTTGAAAAACAACAATATCTGCAGCCCCAGATATGTCTATCGGAGCTCTCTCCTCACAGTGCCAACCAGCGCCAGCTCTGTGTGGCTTCTCCTGTTAGGAGACTGAAACCCCTGCTCCCACCCCCCAAGCAGAAACAAACCACAAACCCCAACAAGTGCTTACTGCACAGCAGTGGTAACTCACTGAGGCCCTGAGCTGTGAAAACAACCCACCAAGCAAGCACTTACAGAAAGCATAAGCAACGTAGTGCACCAGAACCAAGTATGGCATGAGAACGAGCTGTTTCGTTTTACAATCAATGACTTAAAAAAAATAAAATAAAAATACATAAATAAAAATAGAATATTCTACACTACTAAGTACCAGTAATATAGTTGTCCTTGTTTTTATTATTAGATGATGTACATATAGATTACTAATAGTATTATCATTAGATGATGTACATAATAATAATAATAATAATAATAATTATAATAATAGGAACGAATCAACCATTAATAAAACTGCATCCAATAAATCCCAAAAAACATGACTTAGTGTACACTATTGCTAACACGTGGTGAACTGTTCATCCAGAACTATTAAAACACTCGCTGGTGCTAAACACATACTAAAACAAGCTTATTAAATTAAATGACGTCATTGAGCCACTGTATTTCTACAGGTAGATTGTAAAGCGCCAGTATATTTGTACTATTCAGGTAGCTTGTGCGCTTATACGGTACTGCCTTTGAACTGTACTGTACTATTATATTGACATGCATCACTAACCCGAGGTGACCTGACACACACACACACACACACACACACACACACACACACACACACACACACACACACACACACACACACACACACACACACACACACACACACACACACACACACACACACACTACGGTGTGTGTTATTTAAACAGTGGAGACGTCATTACGCATGCGCGCACACACACGCAGAGTAAACTTGTACTAAGCAAAACCAATGTCGGTAAACTGGTGTTTTCCGGGTAACATTAATCTAACAACAAGTAAACTAATCGTTTCCCTTCCCCCACCGCACGGCGTAATCAAACACAGAACCGATTCAATAAAAATACAATTAAAAAAAAAAAAAAAAAAAATTCACTGGCCAGTCGTCATTAATTAAAGCTAATTACACGCTACGGGGTTAATTTAAAAAGTGTTCGCCGACACAAACTACATGAACGCCACATAAAGGGAATGTATATTGTCTGACCTCAGCTGCATTCTGTAAAACAAAAACACAAACAAACGACAACAAAACACCGACGCTGTAGCCTATGTAGCGAATTACCTAAAGATAAAATGCGGAACAGTTTGCCGAATTTTAGTTTGAATGCACTGCTAATTGGATCACCCCGCTTTAAAACACAAACAGTACAAACACAGAAGTCGTGTTGTTGACAATGGCCGGAGAATAACAACATTTTCACGGGGAGGCTGGGGTATTATTAGGATTTATTTATTTTAAATCGCCAAACCCCGATAGAGCTCACCAAAACAAATGCAATAATACGTTTTCGTCTTTGCTCCCTGTAATAAAGGTACAATGCAAAACACCAAAAATGACAACAGTGCAAAAATAATACTGACAGCACAACAACAGTATAAATTGCTCTTAAATCTAGATGTGACGTACAGCCCCCTTACCCAGCGCCTTGAGCAGCAAAACGGCGTTTATTCATAACTGCTGATAAGGTTCATTCTCACCCAGCCACCCCCTATACCCCGAAAACAGTAAGGCGTTTTACCTTGGTGCACAGCGACTGTACAGCCGTGTCCGTCACAGTACACTAACGGGTTCTCTGTCCATCCTCTCTCATCAGAACAAACGCAACAGCCACCCACCATCTCCCTCATGCTGTTTCCATACGGTATTTCCAGACGGATCTCAGTTCTTCTCGAACTGGAACGAGCACGAGCAGGGATCGTTCCAGTCCCCTACACGCGCCCGCAGGCGCATTGTTCGCTTGCTTTCGTGGTCGGCGACTCACTGCAGACCAAAAAAAAAAAGGAGAAGAAAAACAAGACAATAAAGAAATAGGCAAGCAGACGGAATTGGCTTCGATGTTAAAAATGGTCTTCTCTCTGTGTACTAGCGGAGCAGTGCGCAGGCTCCCGTGAAACAGCAATCGCATTCAAACGCCATCCTACGCTGAGATGACAGGAGCTGCTTGCTGGAGGTTAACAGCGTGTACTGCTAAATCTGTAGGTTCGTGTTTTTTTTAAAGTATTTAATTATTTGGTCGGGTGTTGTTTGAATTTTTCTTTAGATAGCGCCCCCTACTGATTTGTAGAATGAGAAACCTTCAATAAACAGTTAATATATATTTTTTTAAAATTTTAAAACGAAAATGAGCATGAAACAATTGATTTTAAATGATTATTATTTAAAAAAAAATATTTTAAAAAAGGGGTAGGAAACTAAGCTATACAGTATATAACAATATACAAAACAAAAGTGAATTGGCATAGGTTTATAGATACATCGTCCACAATGTAGTGATGCAACGTATCAGTTTTTCATTAGGAGCGCCCCCTAGCTACATGCAACAAGCGCCCAAGGGAAACTTCAACAACAGGGTAGGATGAGTGAGTTGGATCATTTGAATCGGTTCTTAAGCAGGTCAAAGAGAGGATCCTTTCTTTTTATGAAAGTCGACTTATCTTTGCTTCATTCTCAAGTCTGACATGCCCGTTTTCCATTAAAAAAAAAGTTTAAAAAAAAGATTCCCTGTGCTGTATTAGAGGTACTACTAAAATGACATCTTCAAGCTTTGTGGTATAGAACAAAAACAAAACAAAATCTTTCCAATTGTGTTTTTATTTTATTTTATTTATTTAATTCTGTATTATACTCTACTGGTAATATTTCATAGGAAACGAATGACGACCTGCCGACAACAATGAACTAAGGCATTGGGACGGTTGCCATGGTTTCTGAGTTCTTACTGGTGTGTGGTTTTTTAAAGTAATGCATTTTAAAAGCCTGTACCGAATCGCTATGGGATACTTCCAGCACCCTGTTACATTTCATTATTATTATTATTATTTATTTATTTCTTAGCAGACGCCCTTATCCAGGGCGACTTACAATCGTAAGCAAATACATTTCAAGTATCACAGTACAAAGTAATAATACAATTAAGAGCAAGATAAATACAATGACTTTGGTTCAATGGACTTTGGTTTCAATACTAAAAGTGTAAAGTTGAGATGAGGGGAGAAAACTGGAGCGGGCGAGTTCCGTGAAACAAAGTGTGTCGTCGCTGTTTCAATGATCTGCGGTTGAGATTAAAATAAAAAAAAATTAAAATGACAAAAAAAGCACGGAGGCGGCTGGTAAGAGTGAGTCCTCATAACCGGAAACAGTTTTTGTTTTCCTCTCTCTCTCTTGTCATAGCTGATGACACGGTGCTTATCTTCTCTAAAGGAAAAACAAAACAAAAACGTTCTTTGATATATATACTTTGTATTTCGAAATATTAATGTAGTATAAAAGCTCCCTCTTTATATAGAACCAGGGTTTCAGATGAGACGATACCGGTAGGCCGCTAAAACCGAAAGTCGAGTTAAAAAAAAAAAAATAAGTTTTTGTTTTTGAGTCCTAAAATGGAAACAATAACGCGTTTCATGGAACTTAATAAACGTGTTTACTATGCTGTTACGTGTGATTGAAATTGGCCTAATCAATAGAAACAAAACATTTCTTCCTTGCTTTCTTAAACTTGTAAATGGCAAATGCTGCATTTTATACTGTTCGTGAAATTGTTTGATACGAGGGGGTTTATAAGGTCATGTGGAGTATTTCAAGTAGGGTCTTTTCTGTTTTGACAACAGCCAACCATTTCATAGCAAAGTGTTGTGCTAATCTTGTGCAGGGGGTGAAATTCTGAACAAAAAAGTTAAAGTACTAGTATGCGCAACCGGGCATAAAAAGGGGACAATTTGCGTGTAAATGAATTAATAGTTTTAAAATGTGTACACATCGCTACATTGCATTTATGAATACAAAACAAGCCTTAAAAATAACGGATAAAGTAGAGTGTATCACCATAAGCAAGGAAGCTGAAAATACTGACAGCATTGTACCGTCTGCTGGTATCAGTCAGTCATGTACTGTTAAGTTAGAACTTAAATGACAAGGATTAAGAAATATTACACTACGCAGTGTAGAGAGAGTTTTTATATTATATTTATAAAAAAAGGTATAAAAGGTGCTGTAAAAAATGATACAAAAGGTCTAAGGCAAACCATGCACAGTAAGGGCTAAAGTACCCCTCTAATTGTGTTATGTACCAGGCACTACGCATTTGAGAAACGTTTGTAATACTTTATAATACTTTAACGCCGTTTTCTGAGTACGTCTGCAGGTTTGTTTTTGCTAAGGCTATGTCACTTTACACCTTTAAATCTACTGCATCTGAATGCATTTACACATCCACTTAGAGCATTTACTGTACAGCCGTGGGAATATTTAATGGGAACAATTTGATTAATTTTCTAGCGCCGTTCACTTTTTTATGTAGCTTGTTAAAAAAAATGTACTTTTTTATGAGAACAGATTGCAGCACCAAAATAAAAATCAGGTACAATAATATCATAACATACCAAAGCGCTTTGGAATGCCTTGGCATGAAAGGCGCTATACAAAATAAATTAAATTGATTGATTGATAGCAAACGATATTGGCAAGCAAGAAAGCCAATGGAATCCCAATACATCAATGATGTATGCATTCTGCTCAAGACAAGCACGCTGGATCGTGTTCTATTCCGGCTGATCAAATCAATAGGCAGGGCAGCGATTGTTATGAAATCAAACCACTGTAACTGGAAATGCTTGTCAAATTTAATTGATGACTGTAATAGGCCACACGTGCAATTAGTGAGAAAAGGAACACATGGCCACAAATGGAAACAAGAGACTTTTCAGAAGTTATTCAAATGCCTAATTAAAGCACAAAGTGGTCTAACATTTTCACAAACGAGCGCCTATTGTTTCCATATCACTGATTACTGGCCGGTAATTGAAATTCTAACACCCAGAGGTTTTCATGCAGCATAAGTAAATAAAGGATATAAATGATAAATCTTGGGGTGTTCTAATACATTTGCACACGGCTGTAATAGTCTATATGTTTCCACCCCAGAAAAAAACGAATACAATGCAAACAAACTGGACAGTCAACAAGTTTGAGCAGACTAATTGGATAGCTGTAAGCAGTGATTATTATTATTATTATTATTATTATTATTATTATTATTATTATTATTATTATATAAATACATCATTCTACTGATGAAATGAATAAAAAGGGCCGGTTTGTTCCCCTCGAAAAGCTTTCATGTCTAATGCTTTGAAATGTAGCCGTCCACGGTTGATTAATTTGTAGTGACTGATCTCTCTGAGCTGGGGTCGCCATGCAACTAAGTGTAGCCGCAGAACAAAATGCAAATGGCATTACAATTCAGACTCAAAGAAGGGCGTTTAAGGCGGGTGTTCGTGAGTTTGGTTCGTGTGTTTAGATGGGGCGGCATGTTAAATCTCTGCTTTAATCATGTGCCTGAGTATATTTCAATATCTTTTTTTTTAAACTAATACAAATAAAATATTTTTTTTGAAAGCTCGTGAAAACTGGCATGCCCTTTACATGGTAAATTAAACCCAAATCTCATGGAACAGTTAAGTTTTTGTTTATTTGTTTGTTTGTTTTGGATTGTCTTTATTTGTACTTTAGATAGACGTGCACAAAACACACAAGCAGCGTTACCAGAGCAACAGTGTAAAACAGAGAAACACTCAAATATGTTTATAATACCTATAGAATAAGATTTAATGATTTTTTTTTTTGTTTTGCTTTGTTTTTGTACCGTTTAATGTTAGGTGAAGAGAGACAGGTCACTGTATTCCGTTTGCAGCGCGCAGGTGTAAAGGCGGCTTAGTTGTTGGGGTTTAGACTTCAGACATTGACTCCTGGTTTAATTACAAGTTACACTGAAGGGGGGGGGGGTTTACCTTGTTCTTTTGTGAGCTGTGATCTGCTGAGATAAATCGACACCGCAATCTATGCACATTTGACAGTCTTTTCTTTAAAAAAGGGGGGATGGGGGGGGTCTCGTCTAAACCGGCTGAGCATGAAAAATGAAAGAGACTGGAAACCACGACTCCCGTTCTCTGGTCTCTCAAAAAACGTTGGGACAATTGGGGCTTGATTTAAAAAAATAAATTTAAAAAAAAAACGCCACAGTGTGCAGTTCGTGTGTCACATACGGTAGTGTGAAGTGGCCAAGCTACCGACAGGTGGCGCCAACAGTCTGTTGTAATAGGTGCACATAGGATCTGGCTTCATCGCACACAAGGTAAAATGACCGACTAACCAATTTGCAATACACACATCGTTAACTACGGTTTAGTTATACAGTAGTGTTCAAAAGTTTAGAAACTACACGATTCACAGCAAGACTAGGGGTGGGGATTGTATTGCCCATGTCTCCTCAGGCAGACCCCTTACTTCCTAAGCACCGTTATCTTTAACACTATAACCATATAGTTAAGTTATTCACTATAACACAAAGTTAATTTGCATTTTAGATTATCTTTTTTTTATTGTATTATTTTTTTAATACAACCCCCATTAAGTTGTTGATTATGTTTTACGTTCGCTTTTGAAAATATTATAGTTTTAATGCAGCTATGAGTAGTGTGATCTATGGGTAAATCTATGCAGTGATCATTATCAAAGCTTGCCGGAAGATTTTGGTCACGTGTGTGTTTCTTTTCCTTAAATAGTTTTTTTTTTTTAAATAAACATGTGTCAAAAGTTTTCAAGTAACGCATGGTGGATTATTATCTCCAAACCAGATGATCTTGTTCTGCGCGTAAACATTTTACTGAGTGAGTCTAATTAACAGACAGGAAGGAAACAGCGGTGAGGAGAATGTGCCCCCAGTCAACAGCACGGCTGAGTCCTCTGCCGGCGTAGAGTTACAATTATGAGATTATGTTTGCAAGAAATAGCGCATTATTCAGTTTAGTCTTGAAGGAGGGGGCAGCAAAGAGGTTGTGGAATTTAAAACTGTGTGTGTGTGTGTGTGTGTGTGTGTGTGTGTGTGTGTGTGTGTGTGTGTGTGTCTTATTGCAGAAGGGTCACACTTATAAATGAAATACCACCTCCACTTACTGGTGGAATTTCAGATTTCAGATTCCCCACCACATGATTCCAAATTAGGTATGCAATACTAATTCCTTTACGATAAGACTCCAAGCACGCGCCGAATGTGACGGAATGGCAGAATTCTGCAGAGTTCCTCGCGTTGTCATCCTTTACGTCACCAAACGCGGCGTCTGCAAGCAATTGTCTTCTTATTATAGTTTTGAGACACGCGGAGCTATTGCGCTCCCTTCGGATCTGCATCACATTTTGATCACCTATTTCCCGTATTTTCCATACTGAGAGACATCCAGCTATTTTATTCAGGGGTCGCCCACCGACCACCAGGGGTTTCTGCGCTGTAGTTTCAATAAGATTGCAACTGTATGACATTCATGTAGTGACTTGGTGAAATAAACGTGTGTTTTAAACTTGAAGAAGTATTACTGGTAACACTCGTATGCGTTGTGCCTGCAGGATACTCTTGTTAACGAGATGTGTTACTTGTAGAATTAGAAGGATTCATGTCTGAGGTTGCTTTTAGTCGTTTGTGTTCCAATTTATCAGAACACCTCAAGATTTCTCATTTATATCCTTTATATGCCTGCCTGCATGGAAACCTCTGGGTGTGAGAAATTCAATTTCCGTTCAGTAATCAGTGTTATAGAAACAATAGGCACCCGTGTGTGAACATGTTAGACCACTTTGTGCTTTAATTAGGCATCTTAAACAACTTCTAAAACTTCTGCTTTTTACCACGTGTGGCTCTGTGCTCCTTTTCTCTTTCTATTTTAAATGAATTGCATGTGTGGCCAATTAAAGTCGTCAATTAAATGGCTCTTTTTTTACATATCTTACGGGACAAATAAACAGTAAGACTCGGGCGATTTCCATCTTTAGAATTGCAGATTTGCAAATGAATGTTTTTTTTCTGTCTTTTATTTTCTAAATAATACCCCCAAGTTTTGCAGCAGCACACATCTTAATGAGAGCACTTTCCATTTTAATGAGGTGGCAGTATTTAACCCTCTCCCCTCCCCCAGGGGTGAGAGACACCGTTGGGTATCGGTTCTCTTCGCTATCTCCTCTAAAAATCTCCAAAGTTTGAACTTTTGTGAACTCTTACCCCACATTCTAGCAGCTGTGTTTAGAAAATACCCCCAACCCAACAAACCTGAACCATCCAGCTGTGAAGTGGAATAGGATCCCTTTCAATTGGTAATGATCGCTCGCTATCTCCCCTCCCAACTCCTCGGGGACCGCTGATCAGATTTATCATTCTTTGATAACCACCGCATGCATATTCATCTTAAGTAGCTTCCCCTCCCAGTTTACCCCTGCCAAAATTAATGATCAGCCTCTGGTGGGGCGTTTTGACTCCGCATTGTCGGGCAATGCCACTCTTAGTCAAATCATCTCAGCGGTTAAAGGGTTAAAGAGACTACCTGGCGTGAAATCCCATTTTTAGGGGGCTTAAATCATTTACATATTCTAATTGCATGCAGTATGCAGTTATTTTAATCTCCCAACAGCTGAAAGCAATGGAAGGCATTTGGTTAATATATAATATATTTAGGCTAGTGCATTATTCTTTAAGAAAAGTGTGTTTTATGAAAAAATAGCCCGTATTAAAAAAAAAAACCCAAATAAATAACAAGACCATTCCAGCATAAGTCCCCAAATATTTCATAATTCTTTATATCTACTTTTGATTTTAAGACATTGTCAGGGTTTTCAGTAGTGGGGTCGAGGCTGGTTTCACAAAGCACTATAGTTTGCTGACTTGTATCATATAGAAATTACTTAGGCATCTCCAACAACCGTTTAACTAGTTTCTCATTTCTGAAAATGTTATCTTTTTTTAAATACATTTTCAAAACCTTTATTTTATTTAGAGAACAGCTTGGGGTAATTGTAATGTTCGTATCTTGGTATAACAAGCTCAAGTTACTTATAGGCTTCACCGACAATTACAACATAAGAAAGTTTCCAAACGAGAGGAGGCCATTCAGCCCATCTTGCTCGTTTGGTTGTTAGTAGCTTATTGATCCCAGAATCTCATCAAGCAGCTTCTTGTAGGATCCAAAATATATATCGAGAAAAAATAACTGCTCAAGAATCAAACACATTCTTATGCAACGGATTTGAAACTAATCTAATTTAATGGTTGAGAATGTATTCAAAAACACGCAAAAAAACACACACGTGAGGTCCTTTTGTTTTGTTTGAAAAGTGTTCATGCTCTACGTCATTGTGAGGATGTCATAGCTCAACAGTCATATTCTTTTAAATTGAGAATACAAATAAAAAGGTATTATTTAAAACAAGGTGTGTTATCGCGTTTTTCTATTCGAACATCGCAATAAAGCCGTTTACAAAAAATCCTAACAGGCGTTTTGCGTTAGCGCACGCTCAATACATTAATGAACAGAATCCTATAATTGAAACATAATGTCTCAAAATTTAAACCAACTGCATTACAGCATAAGTGAAATTCAAAGACATCTAATTTATTATGTGAACATGCAATACGAACCTGGAAACCTAAGAAGAAGCGACTTATGATTACAGAAAGTTTCATTATAGCGTCTGAATTTGACCTTTTTAAATGAATGAAACAGAAACAGTGCCTGATGAGATTAAAGAACCACAATTAATCCCATACAATTAACAGCATCACATAAATTAATACACATGCCAATAGAAGGTGTATACAGCATTTTGGACAACTTTGAAGCTCACTGGGGTAAAAATTTCTATAGAAAAAAAGAGATTATCTTCCAAAGAGAATATATGTTCATTTTTGTATAGGACATTGCTTATAACCCCTATTTCTTAATGCATTTTCTTGTCGAATTCCTATTATTATCATCATTCCTCAGTTAATTTATTGTTACAGTTTTTGTTTCAATCAAGTAATCGATGACTCGCTTGTGTATGAATTGCTACGCTGCAAAATACAAACAGTGAATGTCTATAAATGTACAGACAAAATAAACACATCTAGCACACGTGTGAACAAACCTATACATCTGTTAACCTTACACTGTTTCCCATTTTAATGGATCTTTACGTTTTATGACTGTTACGTTTTTATTTGTAGTTACAATATAATTACACTTTTTTTTTCCCAAATGCTATTTAAAACATTAATGTGCGGACAACTTGTTATATATCGGAAGTGGTCAATTGGTCCAGCTTTCTGTACAGTAATGGTTTTGTCACCTTCCCTTGTTCGCTCGCGCCTATTATGCAAGCCAAAAGTTACATTTTCGGCATAGGCATTAATCGTTTCTTCATAGATGTATGCACCATTTACTGCGTCTCAGTCTTTACCCGTGAAATCTGGTAAAGGTGAAGCAGACATGAATGGGGTGTATGTCATTTCCTGGACTGTGATAATGATCTGGAGTGCGGGGAATAAAGAAACGAAACCGCGCGGTCTGTATATTGCTGCTGGGTCACGGAGCATAAGATTACAACACGCGCTGACCTTATTTATTTATAGTTTTTTTTTAAATGTAAATATACGTGAAACATTGAAATAATTGTATATCATACTGCAGTTGCTAAAAAAAAACAAAACAAAAAAAACAACTAAAGTTTTGCATGTCATAACACTAAGAAACCAGCGAAACAGGCAATTCCGATCGACAAAGGTTAAATTACTATAATGACACTGTTTATGTTAGATGGCCGTAATTTGAACATTTTGGGTTCTTTAGACACTTTAACTAAACTACTCAAGTAAAATAAATTGCAGTATTCAATGTCTCTCAAAACATGTTCTTTACGTCTCAGTTTAATACGAGTTCGTCGTTATATGACAAGGTTCGTCTTCAATTTCGCTTGCAATGTATTCCAGTCTACAAACACGACAGTCACAATTTAAAACGGCCCTCTTTACTGCTCAAATCTACCTAAATCTTGCTTTTTTTTAAAAAAATGCAGCTTCATAATATTACTATTAGTATTCTGTTACATGGTCTCTGTGTAGCTCACAATAAGTCGCCATGTTGTCTCGGTCTCCTCAGTACCTTTGCTTTCAGACAGCTGAAGAAAATAAACATGATACACACGAATACTCTATTATATATCATTATAATTATAGCTGCATTAAATACGCCTATATGTCCGCCCTCTGAAGCGGTCGTTAGCTTGCTAAAAGGTAAAGAGAAAGACAAAAGGTTTTGTCTTACACTATGCGGTGTTTGAACAACAGCGTCACTGTTCTGTCTCTATCGGATTTTTAGATACACCCGTCTACACCAATCGATAAAACCCTTACAGTCAGCAAAGATCCGCTAAATAAAGTAAAAAAAAGTACTAAGCAAAGAACACGAGCGGACTTACATAGGGTAAACACGTCTGCCTGTAAATAAACCTATTTCAACATAACAGCCCCCTTACCAACATTACATTTAAAAAACATGAACACTTACTTCCACGTTTATATATATAACCTATCGAAGGAGAATGGACATATTTAACTGTCACAATATAATTAGCCTACCAGAAGAAACACACTAATTAAAACGATGCAATAATAATAATAATAATAATAATAATAATAATAATAATAATAATAATAATACATATGACAATGTCAGTTATGATTGTGTTTGCAAGTGGCATTTGCCACCTATCTGCAAGCAACATTAACATTAATTAATTACAGTAATCAAAACCTGTATAATCTCGGATCTACAGAGGTCTATATTAAGCATGATATTGACAATATGTAGGATTTTGTTTTTGGGGATTATTCTCGCGAATTGGAGGGTTTAATGCTAGTTTTGCATTCATCGCCAACTTTGTTTTATTTAACCGATAAAATAAAAAAAAAACTGTTCGCAATATAATTTGCAGAAGTATATCAATCTCATAATCTTCCATATTACAAGTTATTCAATACAATGACAAAGTTGTATACAAATGAGAATATTTCTTTTTAATGTTAAGCCGTATATAGACACCCGGCAAGATCTTGCTGGATATAGAACTATAGTTAACAGCGTGTGTACGTTTGAAACATCTCGCTTCTGTGTTGTGTCTGTTTACCCGACCTCTTGGTAGCCCTTTTACAAAAAAAAAACATAAAACCACAAGTCAAACACAACAAAACGGGCACCGTGGCGGTTTAGTTATCACACACATAGTTGCAAATTGAGCACCTTGGTGTAAAAGAAAAAAAAAAAAAAAAAAAGTTTTCTTTTTTCATATGCTGTGATGTAATGCTGAGAGAAAGAAAGAAAGAAAGAAAGAAAGAAAGAAAGAAAGAAAGAAAGAAAGAAAGAACTTTCTAATTTGGCCCATTTCAATCAGATTACAACAGCATATTAAACTAATATTAAGTAAATACATGTATTAAGTTATTAAAAATATGTAGCATAAAGTTATTATTATTATTATTGTTTTTATTTATTAAACGTGTTGGGTTATATTTCACTCACCACCATACGCTACGCTTATTATTATTATTATTATTATTATTATTATTATTATTATTATTATTATTATTATTATTATTATAACTTAAAATAACTTACACGGTTAATTCAGTAGCCCCTTCCTGCAATTTTTAAGTTTCTCTGAAATATTAACAGTTTATTTTTCATTGGGTTACTTGTCCCAGTGGCAATTTGCATCAAGAATAGTCAACTATATGATGCTATAACATCAAGAAAATGCCATTTGAAAACACACTTAAAATAAAGTGCTATGCTTTGCATTGGATCGCTTGGTAGGCCTAACGATGGGTCATTGTGTTGGCTATTTTTTTGTCTCTTTTGGTTACCTATGGAGCTCCATTGTTTCATTATGCTAAATAAGAAATCATTAAAAATGCGTATTGGGGCAAGCTAATTATCCGCTCAAAAACACCTAATCCTAAACCACCGCCCCCGAGATTCATCTGGCCCTGCCTGGGGATGCATGTCTCATTGTTTCTCACAGACCGTTGTTGCCCAGTGTCCCTCCTCTGCATTCTCATCTATCACTAAGACCCTGACACTAAACTAAATAAACGGAGCCTTCCCACCCTCTCTGACGGACATCGATCTCCGCTCGCGGTTTTACACTCATGTAGTGTGCATGGACCCTGACTTGGAAAAATAAATATCGCCAGTCCTATCATTTCAAAGGAAAAAATGGGGGGTGTTAGACCACCAGGGAGGGATATGCTCATTTTCATCTGGGGCTAAAAAATATGTTCGGTATTAAATCACATACCTCCCATTATCCTGGAGTGCGGGGCATTCTTAAGAAAGTTGTGCAAATGCTCTCGACGCGTAATGTTGCCATTATCACTCCATGCAACCCGCATATATGTCACCGCCAAAGAGGAATTCAACAATCTATATGTTACATTTATGTTACATTTGTATGCGAGTCGTTGTAATTACTTATGCTTAAAAAAAAAAAAAAAACCAAAAAAAACAGCATAAATAAACATTGATATGCGTGGCCTATATGGACGTTTCTCTAATCTGAGGGGAAAATGGTTGAATTCCATATGTGTTTACAGCTGTTTTCCTTGTTCAAAAGTTTATATAGGTTATATATATATATATATATATATATATATATATATATATATATATATATATATATATATATATATATATATATATATATATATATATAATCCATGTAATACCGATTCATACATTTTCAAACACGTGGTGTTTGCTTATTAAACACAACACGCCATGCGGTGAAAAACATAGTAAAACCAGTTTATACCAACTTTATTATTCGGTGTAAGCAGGTAAAAGCAGGATGCAATAACATTAGACTTACACACCCGTTGCATGCAGGTCTTTTAGAGTCTGACACGGGAAATTATTCCTTTGATACACAGGCTTTGAAGTTTTATCATGTTTTATTACTATTACGTATTTGTTTTATTTACGTTCTGAGACATTTCTCCTTCGTATTAGCTTCCACTATGAAGAACACTTCCATCACGCGAACTGATCCGGACTCACTTTGTTATTTTGACAACAAATTGGACCATATACGTGTTCTTTAAGCCCCATACAACAAACCTATAGTTTAACAAAAAAAAAACATATACATTACTAATATTGAGACTATACTGCCCCCCACCCACACCACCGTTTACCACGCCGAAAAACATCTGTTTGAGTGTCAAAGGCACACTCGTTTGCAACCGATCTTGCAGTTTATTTGAATTGTTTGAGAATATATCCTATTTCAGACGCTATTCCAAAATAAACGTGACAGAGCGAAGCTTATGAAAACTCACAGTTGGTGTTTAAAAATCGGTTGCATATGATTTTATTGTTAAATATTTTCAGAACACACACACACACACACACACACACACACACACACACACACACACTTTTTCTTTCTTCTCTTCTCCGGTTTGATCAGTAAAGTCTGTCAGGATGTATTAGCCACCCATCTTCCTGCAGGGACTGAGTGATTTACATGAAAACGGAAAGGCTCACCGCGTTTCTCTCCAAATACCCTCCATCCAATTATGGAGCAAAGGCCAAGTCTCCAGAGAGGAGGGGAGGGTCGCATCGCAAAAACAACGGCGACGGTTTTGTGCACAAGACCGTCTGCAGAGGTGCAGCAGGATTTAGTTTGGACAGACCCTTGAGCAGAATAGACCAACAATTTGATTCGGTTCTTTGTTGAAGACCAGAATATAGGCCATACTTTATATCATGGCCTACAAGATAAACCCGGTAAAAACAAACATTTAAGAGTGAATGACTCGTACAGTACAGATTCAAAACACATTTGGTGTGTGTGTGTGTGTGTGTGTTTCTTTTTTACAAAAATATACATTAGAATTTACATCTACAAGTGTTAGCAAAATGAACAGCGTACTGAAATGGGTATGCAGTCTATTGTATAAGATTTAATTCTTCAGTATCTGATTTTGTGCACAACAGCAACTTAACAGACTGCAACACTGATACAAAATTGTATAATTTAGAACATTACTTTCTTCAACTGCTTGGGTGACGCCACGTGTTTTGAAAATGATTTTTTTTCTTCTTAAAAAAAGAGGCAGATTAAGGTTTGATTTGTTACCACGTTTGACCTTAAAAAAATGCACGTGATTTACTGACTAAAAGAAAAAGAAAGTTGTTAGGTTTTATAAATTATGTCAGTTAGGGTTTATAACCCCGTTCACTTTTTTTTTTCCAACCTAAAATTGTCTTTTCTCCTGCAATTGCAAAATCTAAAGTAAAGCCCATATACAGAGAACAAAATAGACTTGTTGTTTAGCAGTCACGTCACATCAAGGCTGCTCCGACAGCCGGGTTCCAAACAGCAAATATCCGGTCCGTGCTTCATCGGTTAACAGAGAAGAGCTGTTTACAGTGAAACTTTATTGTTCCATGATTACAACAGTGCCCCCCACCCGGCTGTGTAGCCGATAAAATTGGGCTTCTGTCATCATTTTTACAATGCGGTTGTTTTTTTGTGTGTGTGTTTAGTTTCACATAAGGGTATCGTTGTAAAATGTACTGTTGTTTCTTAATGGCTAAATCACACTCTCTTTCTCTCTTTATAATTCAGATATGCGTGACTTCGATATGAACATTTCCTTTTTGTTAATGCAGTTTATTTCAGAAGTTTACATTTGTAACGATTCATGATTCATGTGATTACGTTTTGATTTTTTGGGGGCGATAACGTGGCGCGGATACCCCATTAGGGACTGTGTCTGCCCCCCAGTATAGGACTAGGTGGGATGGGTGGTTGACATTAAATACTATGTGGATTGCAGATTCGAGGAAGAGAGAGAGCATGAGAGAGCGATTGAATATTATGGTGTTTTCAGCTACTGCGATCTTTGGCGGGAAATTATAGGGATTTGTTTGATTTCACACCTGTAATAAACCCCATTCTGTCTCTGTGCGCTCACCTATCCCGATGCCATACATCGGGCAACAGCAAGAGAGTCTAGACGTGTCTGTGTATTTTTCTCCTCTGCTTTCGAAAGATTAAGTAATCCTCTTCGGGGAGGGAGGGGGAGGGGGTCCTTTTTGTCCCTTTGAGACACGCAAGCTGCAGTGCAATGTTCGTTAGGCTTGCTAGGCTGTCCAGAAGTCGAATTGTAAACGCTGGGGAATTATTCTGGAACTTCTTGGTTTGCATCAATACAGCACGAGCACGCTGCAAAACCAGTGGGTTCACCAGCATTCTGAATACGGACACAGGCCTTGAATCAAATATAGACCATTACCTGGACGTTTATTTAAATGCACAATTGTTGCACCACGGGGAAAAATACATACATAAATAAACCGTGTGTTACAACATGATTATTTCGTTGTTGGCACTGTAACACAAAGTGTGTTAACCAGCCCACTGCACACCTTACCAGTTTATATAAGTGAAAACATAATTGTGATGTCGCACAGTAAGATCGAAGGAAAAAGCTAGTTGTGGATTTCTTGACCGATAGATAAACCAGATTAAACTGTAAACGAATTAGTGACCCGATTTTTTTCATGTTTCCAAATCCCCTGCCCCCCACAGCTCTTTCCCGTTGCATTGTCTACGCGTTTATTCTGTTTGTTTGTGGAATGTGATTTCTTTTTGCCGACATTTTTTCAAACTCAACCCTTTTATTTCTGTAACACAACCACCATCAAGTGATACAATGTTACGGGCTTGTATCTCTGACAGCCTCAATAAAGGACAGATATTTTAAACTGCAGCTTCAAAGATTCACAGAGAAGTACATAGAACGTTGAAAGAAAGGCGACGCACAAGCAATTTCTATAACTTGCATCCCACATTCCTAAGAAGGATAGATACACTGTAAAAAACCCACAAATAATTCATCTTGGGCAAAAGCTTTTAAACACACCTTAATCTATTTTAATGACCCTAATTGGATGGACCAATAAGGTGTCCCTAACAGTGTAGTATATACATGCAACGACATGTTTATGATCTGTTTCATTAGATTTGTGTTTCATTCTTACACGTTTTAGAGTACACCTCCCACTTTTATAGCCAACAAAGAAGGAAGCGACTTCCTATACATCCCCTCCCAAAAAGTACCCCACCATCTTTCCATGTTCTACACTGTAAAAATGCATCATAGGTTGTGTATATGAATTGGGACAACAGTCACTGGGACAGTATTGTGTTCACAAAGGGCGTTTGTATGGAGTTTTATGAGCAACGTGTTATTGACAAGGCAATTGCTGTGTTGCTGTTTAACATCACTGTACATTCTATTATTATTATTATTATTATTATTATTATTATTATTATTATTATTATTATTATTATTATTTGCATTTGTGAGTAATAAATTCCCATTTCAAATATATGCCGGTTTCTTTCTCGAGTGAATCTAGATGCCACGGTTAGTATATTTCTCGTGTACACATAGCTAATGCATGTTCAGCTGGGCTTTTGAGACCTCATACTTCAGATGAGCTAAATAAT
The DNA here is from genome assembly GCA_030684275.1 of Acipenser oxyrinchus oxyrinchus. Taxonomy (NCBI): domain Eukaryota; kingdom Metazoa; phylum Chordata; class Actinopteri; order Acipenseriformes; family Acipenseridae; genus Acipenser; species Acipenser oxyrinchus. The sequence goes on from CM060266.1 coordinate 1,424,756, forward strand.
TAAACACCGTACCACCCTGCTTGCATATTTCTGTTATTAAAAAATAATCATGATAAGCCCAGCATTTTTAGGGATATCATGGTTATAAATGCACGCCTTCGTTCTCTAGCGAGCTGCATTGAACATACACAGTTTTTGTTTGTGTCTGCAGACTAGTACTGAGTACGGAAAGGGTGGGGGTGGGGTGGGGTGGGAGGGGTGTAAAGTACCAAATTCAGAAACAATAGAAATCTATCGAGAGGGCATCAACAGCAGGAGGTTAATCCATACTGTAAGAGAAAGGGTCCTTTATCGAATTTCATGCCAATTTGTTTGCAAAACGTCCTCGTTTCGAATCGTGGCAAAGGGGTGGAACACAGAAGCGACCAACGTCAGTGTTTACAACGTTCCAATGTAAAAGTTCCAATGCTGCTCCATACAGCATCAATTTTACAATGCGCCATATACCCAGCACGCCTGTACAGACCCAACAATTAGTCTGATGAGGTTTAATGAGGTTTATATAGCTTCTGCATTTTTACTTTCAATATACATCGTTTTTGTTTAATTTAGACTGAATCTTGGGCGTTTGAAACACATATGTGTCATATACAGTAAGATGCACTGTATAAGATAGCTTATTTTGTTTTCCTTATTATTTTTTTTTTGTACCCCCAGTGGAATATAATTTGGTCAGAGGGTTAAAACCCCAAACGTTAGGATGGTTTATTGCTGGGCCAGTCTGTATTGGCAGCACATTTCCTCCGGCAGTATGTGACTAAACACTCAATAAAAAACAAAGCTCACTTGTCACCCATTCACACGAACCTCACTAACCAGAGTACTCCAAGAGTGTCTTAAAAAAAGTGCCAGGTTCTTAAAGTTTAACATCTTTTGTTTTTTAAGAACAAAAAAATATTCAAAGTCAGCCTATTTCATATTGGCCCAATGTTAGAAACGCGCGATGCACTGGAGAAAAAGCTTTTAAAAAAAACCAGACATACATGTCCTTCACAAAAATCAAACTGCCCTATACATTTTAATAATAAATAAACTGAATTAGTACTCGCGCTACTTCCTTTCAATCACATTTGATTTAAATATACGGCAAAGCCTATCGTGGCTGCCCCCCTTCATATAGAACATATTCTTTTGTCAATAAAACGCCCCATGTGTTTGTGTCTGAATATAAATATCACCCTTTAACTTTATTTAAAATATAAACTTAAAAGTTTTGAAGTCCTGGGTTGGACTCCGGCCATGCCTAAGAAAACAGAAACTTACGCATATTAAATAATAATAATAATAATAATAATAATAATAATAATAATAATAATAATAATACAGCGGTCAAGTTTTTTTTTAATCAGCATATGACCATTTGCAGACATGCAAACGTATATCTGACCGCTTACCCTTGACCTCAAAGCTTGTTTATGTCTGCTGAAGTGTTTGCAGTTGTCTTTCCAAAAAAAAAACGACCTCAAATTAACCATATTCCAGAGAAAAATATGCCTCCAGCATTAACACGTACAGTATAGAAAGCATGGCTAAAACTTACATGCAGGAGCCCTTTTCCTGCTTCGCTATAAATATAAAAGTATCCTAAAAGACACATAAAAACTCAAATAGAAACTATAAAAACACTTTGCGTGGTAAGATTGGCTACTTATTAAAAAAAATTAAAAAATATTATATCGGTGCTTTAATAGGTATTGAATCAATACTATTGATCAAATGCTTTCATAGAATACCATGGAGTGTTGGCATAGTGTACGCCACGGGCTTGCATTAGACAGTTCATTCTTGAAATTATAAAATAGTTTTACTTCCTTCTCTGGTTCAATTAGATGATTCAGCAGCGAGATGTCACCAACAGTAGCTTACACCATTAATCAGTTATAAAACACCCCAAAGCCAAGATAAACAGAAATGAGGTTTTAAATTCAGGAAATTCAGAATTTCCACACAAAAAAACTATGTTTATACAGCCAGTGGACTGTTCACATTTTGAAATAATACCCTACAGCTGGGTTTAAGCTGTGACATGGGCTGTGATGGCTTGTGATTTTGTTTTTTTTTTCTTTACAGAAAACGAAACGTGGTTTTGATACACTGTTTAATTAACCTAAAATGCGTTTTTTTTGTTGGTAAAACACGTTCTTGCGTTTACAACACCGTTTGCCAACTTTATCGTTTGTCAAGTGTTTTAAATGCAATAGCGTTGTCCTTTGATTTTGGTTTATCAAGCAGTGTCTTCAAATAAGCATTTGTTCTCGTTTGCAAATGAATGTGTGTGTGTGTGTGTGTGTGTGTGTGTGTGTGTGTGTGTGCGTGCGTGTGTGTGCGTGTGTGTGTGTGTGTGTGTGTGTGCGTGTGTGTGTGTGTGCGTGTGTGTGTGTGTGTGTGCGTGCGTGTGTGTGTGTGTGTGTGTGTGTGCGTGTGTGTGTGTGGCTGAAAAAAAACATGGTGACACGGTTAATAATAATAATAATAATAATAATAATAATAATAATAATAATAATACTAAATAAAAAAAGAAAGTAAAATACTTTGTTTTGCAGACAAACAATTCCTGGAAACATTTTTTTATTGAAAACTTTTCCTCCACCTCCCGCATTCATATATATATATATATATATATATATATATATATATATATATATATATATATATATATATATATATATATATATATATATGAGCTGTTGCATGTAAACATTGTAAGTAATAGTTTAGGGCAGGCCAGTGAGCGTCAATAATCTTCTAAATTATAACCCCTGAATTTATGACTGGGAGGCACCGGAGTGGCACTGCCTCCTAGTTGCCATATGCGACACGAAGGGTGCGCTTTTTGACGCGGTAAACATATTTTAGAACAAAGTGAATAGGCAGGACTCAAGTCTCCATCTTCTCCTACAACGAGTGAGGGGGGGCAGGGGAAGCTATCCAGCAAGGAGAAGGGTCTTTTAACGGGGGTCGATGGGGTACTGCTGCCATTGGCTTTGCGTTTACAGGAAGAGGCAGCAGCAGCAGCAGCGCCAGCTTTAGCAGCATTTCCGATATTTACTTTTCTGCCTCTTTTTGAAGTCCCCTTAGTACATCTTTGTTTCTGTTCCGCGTCGTTGCGTTTGGGAGCCTGGTTCCTTTTCAAATTCCTTTCCAGGCCATTGACTTTAAAAGCCTTGCTTGACAAGGTAGATCGGCCTTTGGATTTGGGAGAGTTAAAAGTTTTGAAAAACGAACCCCCATCTCCAACGCCAGCACCGGCAGCAGTAGCAGCACCTCCCGAGTGATTTTTGGACACTTTACTCTTAAAAACCCTCGCTGCGGCTTCATAAGCAGCGGCGGTTGTATAACCCACGTTTTTGCCATCGAAATTAAACCCTTTGGCGTAGCACCACAATTTAGACGTCCTAATAAGCCTCTCGAACTTATCCTTGCGTTGCTCTTTGATGTCGCCCACGGGATCAGCGACAATGCAAATGCGGTCAGTACCCGTGCAGTTTTGGACGGCCGCTTGAATGGGGGCCCTGCTGCTGCACGAAGCTGCGTTCGGGAAAGCAGATTCCAGTGATAAGTCTTTCATTTGCCTCTTTGCTTGGTCACCGATGCTTAACGAGGTCCCATTGTCTGGTGAACCTTTGTGCAAATAGTTCCCATTTTTGAGTAGTGGAAGAACAGTCTCAAAGCCTCCCTCGGGGTCTAAAGAAGGGGCCTTTTGTTGTGGAGACTCTATGAGCTCCTGAGGGCGACGCAGTGAGGCCCCATGTTTTGCACGGTCACCAATGAATGCTGCCGCATGATCTCGTTTTCTTTCAGTTTCTGCTGGTAAACACGATCCAGTCGTAGCAGCCAAGTTTGGTTCCGGTTTTATTGTTCCTTCTGAGCAATTAAAAGTGGGGGTGCAAGGGGCCCAACGCCGCCCGTGCTGCTCTGGTGAAAAAAAGCCAGAGTCAAGGCAGAGGGGCTCTGTTTTTATTTCCAATGGGGGTTCAATGGATGTGAGCCTGCTTGCAGGTATTTCACAAGTTGTTGCAGCAGCCTCTTCCGGCAACCGTGCTGCGTCCCTGCCTGAGGGAAGCGGAAATCTGGAGATGGGGGCCGGCAAGGCTGCTTGTCTGTAGCGGGTGCTCTGCACCGAGTCCCCGCTGCAGACCGAACTCGAGTCGGATTCGGACGAGCTGCCCTCCTCGCTGCTGGACGACAGGACAGATCTCCCGTCGAGGTGACCGTCTTCATCTGAAGATTCTGTAGAGGTAGACTGGAAGCTGGAGCCGAAATCGGAATCCTTTTCAAAGTCTAAACTGGACTCGGAATCGCTGGAGTATCCCGCAGATGTACCATGAGCACAGTGCGCTTTCTTTAAACCACCCGCACTCACAGCGCCGATTTTCCCGTTCTTTGATGCGAAGTTCAAGGATTTATTGCCCACCAGCAGCGCTGGCGAATCGCGTTTTTTCACACACCCGTTTGAGTACTCATCGTAGTGGCGGAAACAGGGTTTTTTGTCCCTTAAGCACAGCGGCTGGCTGGCTTTGCTACAGTCGTTTCCTGCAATGGCGGAGTGGAGCGTCTTATTCGGGTAGGTGCCCATAATGGCTTGTGGAAGAATCCCATTTATCCCTTTCAAACTGTAACAGTTTAGTCCTTTTGGCACTTTTTCATAGTTTCTGAGGTCTCTACTAACGGGTCCCAGCAGTAGACTGCTCCCGGTGTTTTTAGATTTGGAGAAATTTTGAGCTGGTTTTGAGTGGAGCTGTCGAATCCGCCGCGCTCGCTGTGCGGCGCCAGCGCCAGTCAGCCCAGCAGTGTCTTTGGAAAGAAGTGTCTTGGCATCAGTGTTGTTTTTTTTGCAAAGCCTGGTACAAAGCGTGTCCGATGAACTGTCGCTTTCCGTCTTTTTGCCTTTTCTTTTCTTTCTCCTTTTCTTTGGGCTCAGGGTCTGGCAGGATGCGCACAAAGCCTCCAGATCTTCTTTGGTAATCAGGGAGCATTTCACTGCTCGCATCGGGACGGAATGAATGGCCTTTAGGGTCCGGAGCTCTTGAATGTCACAGCGCCGGCTACGAATATTTAAAACCTCCATTCTTTTGTTGACCGTGGTCCTGGGTATGTCTTTAAACAAGTCACTGAAAACCTGCGCCAGGGGAAACATCTGCCTCCCCTTGATTCTTAAGAACCCCATATTGATCCCCTCTATTTCTTGATAGCCGGTTTGAAATGCTTCATCTTTAGAATTGCAGTTATATTTCATTTTCAGAAGAATGGTTTCAACCATTTGCATTTGTTTTCATGACGTGCGGCTCCAGTACAAAAAAAATTCAAACAAACCAAAAAAAAGGCTATCCAAACATTTAAATAACAATAGTATTAATAGATAAAAATCATTTCAAAATGAACTCAATTCTTCCCTTGTTTTGTATGCTCCACAGTGGGGGAAACATCGTAGATGTTGCAAAATGTAAGAAAATATAACCGTTGTTTGCAGCTGCATACTTCGAAGAGACGCACCATGTCCAGTCTTTTTTTTTTGTTAAATATGAATAAATAAATAAATAAAATACTCAAAGAATAATAATAATAAAAAACACACCAATAATTAAAATATTAAATTAAGCTATAGGGGAAATAAATTCACTTATATCATCCGCAATCCATCTTTTAATGCATGCGTTTAGATCAAAAGAGAAAATATCTTGTGAGAGAAGCACAAAAAAACCCCAGCATCTTTAAATCTACCTCTACCTTTTGGGTTTTTTCTTTCTTTCAAGAAAACTCCACAGTACAGTATATTATAGGAGCCTCCCCACCAAATAATTTTCTAATTCTCAATTCTGATTGGGCCCCCTCGCTTGTGATGTCACAAACTAACTAACATTCCACCCCTCCCTTTAAAGCTCTAGTAAAAACCCTTTCTCCGTAAGAACCACGTTGCTCTAATGCGACGCATCTGCATTTAAAGTACACCATTGTTTCATATGCGGAGCCCTTTTGGTTTTTGGCTTTTTAGGGTTAAAAAAAGGCCAGGCGTTTATTGAATATAAGCATCTCAGGCATATAATGATTTAATCATGGACCATGCCAAATAATTCGGACGTATTTTCGGCTCTATTTTAATTGGGAATATAATAGTTTAATCTGAGGGATAGACTATAACCCTATACTATTGAAATATATTATTATTATTATTATTATTATTATTATTATTATTATTATTATTATTATTATTATTATTATTATTATATCTGAATATGTTACAGCCAGCCTATGATTAACTTTTTATTCATGCTTATATGACAATTCATCAGTAATCTAATCTAAGTGCGATATACTAAAACGTTAAAGCGATATAGATATTTACACATGCGCATTTCTCACGTTTCTAGATTTATAACGGGTTTACCTTTCTAATACGTGACCCGTAATTGCACAATAATAAGGAATATATTATTAGTAGGCTACCATCGTCAATCTGTGAGATGTTGTACGTGCTTGTATGAAATTCAACGCTTAAAAGATGAATGCCTGTTAAAAGGACTTTGACTGCAAAAGAATAGGCATGCTATTTAAAATGTGTACTGGCAGTTTGTGAAACTAAGTATCTCCAATAGAGAAAAAAACCATGCAACGTTATAAATCATGCATTTATAAGATTTAATGTCAGCGATGGGGTAGCTTCCATTCAAGCTAGGTTACATTTTGGGCACACATAGCATTGTGGATACATGAAGATACTGAAATCAATTTTATTTCATTATTTTACTTTGTGACCTTACATCACTAGTTGGCGATTAAAAATAAGCCCTATGTTGGGAAATTATGCAGAAAAAAAAGAGAAATGTGGAGCGCCACGCGCCGAGATTGGCGTTTCCTGCCGGGGCCGCTTGCTTGTAAAAGGTAGCTTGCAATCAAGCGGTATGGAACGGTGGCGTGTTATAAATGATTGTTTATTTATTTGTAGGCTACTCAGTGCCCCCCCCCCCCAAGTTAGATGAAAACGTTTCGTTATCTCCCATGCAATGCATTACACAACGTTCAAATACAGGATCTCAACGTTTGTGTGCAGACTATAGAACCAAACCAGCATTTTCCTCTGGATGTCTATACCGTCTTGCTATATATATAAATATACAGACTATAATTTTGTAAAACCCTTAGGTGACAACGTTAAAGTAGAGTAGGGGCTTGATGTTGCAAGACGGTTCATTAAAAACTAAAACAGTATATATTTTTTTAATTGGCCCAAGAGGGCATTTTAAAACATGAAGAAGTTTATATATATATATATATATATATATATATATATATATATATATATATATATATATATATATATATATATATATATATATATATATGCAGAGTATAAAACCCTGCCTCAACGAGACATTGGTTTCACATCACGTGTTTTATTTATCTTCTGCTATTAAACAGTTCCTTACTGAAATAGGTGCCCCCGTGAATGCGCACCACGTGCGGCGTAAACCTAGCGACGATTTGATTTCCTGCATGGCGATTGTAATGCATTCGATTGCAATCGGACAGGGGGACCGTGGGGGAGACTGCACTGGAGGGTTACAAAACCGTCAGATATTTTGTTAAATGAGCCCCATTTGTGTCCAGGAAATGTTGCATTGGAAACATTTTACTTGTCTATCAAGATAATTTTATTTGCTCATAATGTTAAGATAAAAAAGCTATATTGTTCCACCGCTTATCGCACGATTTGACTGATGTATAGGTAAATAATTGCAAACTAGGCTGCTAGTGGGTTAAGTATTATTATTAACTTGTATTTATCCAGGTTTTAAAAAAAACACTTAGGTTACAATCTAATTTTCAAGGATGACCAAGTTAATGTTTGCAAGCAACAGTAATTGCAAGCAACAAAGGGTATATCGGTACACACGATTTGTTCACCAGAATATTTTTAAACTTGCAACATCCAGTTAAAAAAGTGAGCAAGTCAAATTGTCAACGTTTCCCTGCAGCTTGGTCAGGATTTACAAGTCACAGAAATGAATCAAGTGGTTGAATGCGTTACATTCAGCCACTTGCGTTGCAGAACCAGAGGAAACAGACCTGCTCGTGGGAATGCACACGGTGCATTGTCGTATAGCGCTATGCTATATGCATATTAATTTAAAGGCTATCTTTGATCTTTGAGATGCGAGATTACATCCATTGCACCTGTTGGCCGAAGAATAAAGAGTACTTGATAGTGGCACCAACGCATGAAATACACCGTGCATGCGGGGAGCGCATGGGAAGATAAATACAGCGTTGAGATTTCTTCCTTCTGTCTGTGGTCAAACTGGCAGGAGGCGGCGAGGATGCGAGAAATGACCGAGTCTCGCACTCTTAAAAAATTAAAAACACCTGGTCCTTTTTAACTCACAATTTTATATATATATATATATATATATATATATATATATATATATATATATATATATATATATATATATATATATATATATATGAGAAATCGACGAACACGTGCAGTCTACAGTATAAAATAGATATGTGTTCATGTGGTGCAAAAATATATAGAGAAGATTGATTATCAATCAGAAAGCATTGTTTTAATTGACCCTGTAGAAATGGAAAGGGAAAGGGAAAAAACAAATTCAGTGATCTTTAAAAAACACACATTTTCTATAACTATTTAGCGTGGAAAATGGAATGCATTTGTTTAAATTATTGCCCCTAGTAACATAAATTATTGTAATTATCCCGGAGACTTTACAAACTGCAGTCTGCTCGCACTTACAGCCAAAACAAACAGACACGTCGCGGGGATAGTTTAAGGACATCGATCCTGTGCAACACATTTTCAAGTCATAAATAACTGCATACAGAAATAGCTTTTTAATGCATATATGGTAGCGACTTCAAAGGCAATAGAAAAAAAGACAATGTTCTGAATCAATCATTTTCCAGTTCGAGGTATACACAGATAAGACCCAAATGTTCATGTGGTTCAGGCAGTACCCTTTGCAATTGATTTGGGTTTTCATTTTCTGCAAATGCTTGCGTCAACGGTTCTGTCAAACTAAAACACATCGTCAAATTATAAATTGACTCGGGGGAGGGGCGAGGACACAGCATAGCGATGCAATACTCATGTTTGACAGGCTTTAAAACGGCACTATACAGGTCCTAATTTACCATTGAAATCGTGGAGCACAAACACAGATTTAAACGCCCAGGAAAGCATTGATTAATGTAGTGTTTGTTTTTATTTTATTATTTTTTTTTAAATGCAATTACTGTAACTAATCGCTCAGACTCTTTTGGCTTTGGCTTAAAAAAAAAAGAACAAAAAAACTTCTGTTTTATTTAAAACTAAAACGCTCCAGTAAAATTGCCCGTATTTGCTTTGCCATGCATCATTTCTCTTTGGTTACATTTGTTGGTAGTAATGTGGCCTTATCCTTGACGAACACGCCGCTTAGATTATAGAGCGCTTTATCAAAATCATTGCCTTCATCGGTGTTGTGTACGATCCATTGTTTTACTGTCCTGCTGTCTTTCCTTCTATGTCGCTGACAATTTCACTTTACCGTATTACCATTACTGAGGATGTTACCGCAGGCCAGTTAAAAAAAAAAGTCCTTGTTTTCTTTCAATTTAGCTTAACCCGTTTGTGCTTCCCAGTTCTTATCAAATCAGAAGGTTAACCTATAGCTTTTTAAAATGGGATATTACAATGGTATAGGCATGAGTGATTACATACGTCCCACTAAAAGTGAGGTGTTCGGTTGAGCGGTCGGTCAGTTTGTAAATTTGGTATTCGTAACATTCTGAAAAAAAAAAGTATCGTTTATATTTTGTATTGCATAGTTGCCATGCCAACTTTGGGTATCGTGCGAGCAATACAGACGACAACTTAAATGAAAGTAAAATGGTTTAAGGGACACTAATGGGACATTAAATACAGAAACGCATACCGAGAGACAGATGACCACGACTCATTCGGCGCCTTGAATTTAATTAAACACACATACGGGTCTGTGAATTACATAATCAGACAGGACAGGAGAAACTCCCGGTCAACACGATCCACGAGAGCATGTATAAATATATATTTTTGTAATGTTTAGCGGTGTTTATCTGAAGCTCGTTGTTTAGTTGTACAGCACCACAATAGGCCATAGGCACAAAGCTTTGTTTTTTTTTTTTAAAGTCTGTTTTATGACAAAAAGTGTTATGTTTATAAAAGCCTCAGAGTCAAAAAAAACAAGTTAACTCGAAAGTGTTTCATGTGGTATTAAGCAGACGATTGCAGGATGTAATTTTATACACTAAGTTTGCAACATCTTGTAATTCTTGGATTTTCACCCAATATCTATTTAAATAGGAATGTTTACTGCATATGTGTATAATGTAATAAAGAAGAATACAAAAGTATTTCAGTGAAACCGTGATGTAATATGTTGGCTGATCTATACAGATGATGTCGACAAAAACAGAGTGCACAAAACCCAATAAAAAAAGGTGAATAGGGTGCCTTTTATTAATTATACACTGTAAAAATATGTTTTATTATTAGCGAAAAACAATTTTTGTGTTAACTTTCTAATCAAGGACATCACGGATTGTGTCACCGATAACAAAACACAGGCACACGCTAAGGCTACTGGATACATAACCGTGTCTGTCAACCATTCCGGCTTTAATTTTATTGCCATTAAACTAAAGTCTCATTTCAAAATCCCCTGTATTTTACTTTTTTTTCCTGTTAAGCAACACAAGCTGTATTTCTTGGAAGATCTAAATTATTTTATTGCTGAATTTTAAAATGTTGTCCACTAATTATATAAATATATCTTGTCAAAGATATATATATATATATATATATATATATATATATATATATATATATATATATATATATATATATATATATATATATATATATATATATTTGAGAAGGATGTAGGATCAAATATAAACGGTGGTTTTAATACTACCCAGACGCCGGCTGAGCACTTATTGTCAAACAAACCCGTATTTTAAATCAACATGATGTGTTACTTGTTAAGCCAACATGCAATATGTGCAGCACAGTGCGTATTATGTACAAACCATTTCATTCATATACTTTTAACGTACACACACACACACACACACACACACACACACACACACACACACACACACACACTGGCCGCCCAGCAAATTGTCAAACTTTGTTCACAAACAAGTGTTCGGCTTTTGCGACTTGAAGTATGGGAATGCGCAGAACGCTTTTGCCTGGATGGAAATGAACAGCGCAATTAAACAATGAAGAAAGGGTTATTGGTATTCAATAAACCCGAATACCCGTGTAAAGCGGCCATAACAAGGCTGTTTTAATCTTCCTAAACTAAAGACAGAAGAGTTGTATCGTATTTATACCCGGCACAGCTGCCGGGGAGCTGTATTCTGGGGTTGGCACAAAACCAAAAGTGCTATAGAGCCAACAGTGGTTTCCATAATCCAACGTTTCGTGTAATAACGCACCAAGTAGTAAAAATGTTTTCTTTGAAAAACAGACCACAAGCTGTATTTATATCATTTGAAACATTACATCTAGATTTAACAATGACAGTGTGTCACCACGATAGTTCAAGATCACTTACCACGACAGGTAGGTGATGTTAGTTAAAATATGCTCCCCAAAAAATTACAAAGTAGCCTGTCCTGAAATGAGGACAATGTCACTTAAGGGGTTAAATTAGTTAGTGCGTCTAAAATAAAAGCGTGCTCCTTTGTTTTCATTACATTCATCTTCGTGTTGGAAATTAGAATTCTGCATTGTTTTCCAGCATTCCAAAATGTATTAATCTTCCCCTTTCTTAATAAGTGTGTCAGAAAGAAAGAAAGAAAGAAAGAAAGAAAGAAAGAAAGAAAGAAAGAAAGAAAGAATGGAAAGATGAAAACACAAAGTGGGGAACTCAACAGCATACCCCCCTCCCCTCCCCTCCCCTCCCCTCCCCAACCCCGAGCTCACCAAAAATCAAGACTATCTCTTTAATCAGCACTAATGGGGCAGGGGGCGCCATCCTCGTCTACAAATTCAAATGTATTTATTTAACCAGGATAGACCCCTTGAGATATGCATCTTATTTACAAGGGGGGCCCTGGGCAGAAATAACACTGTAAAATCAATGCAGAACTGGATGTATTTACTCTCCATTAATGCAGTGCCCTCAATATGACACGGTTTTAGACAATAGCAAGGGAGTACAGCATGTAAAGAACGGCCTTTATAGATCCTAAACGCAATACAGGGAACAATATGGCTCAATGTAGAACACATTTTAACAGTGTACCTTTGATTTGATGGTTACAAGACAATGGTCATGTGATTGATCTGCAGCACCCTCCTTCACCCATGTGTGGCCTGCAGCACCCTCCTTCACCCATGTGTGGCCTGCAGCACCCTCCTTCACCCATGTGTGGCCTGCAGCACCCTCCTTCACCCATGTGTGGCCTGCAGCACCCTCCTTCACCCATGTGTGGCCTTGCCATTTTGTTTTCCATCATAAAACTTTGTTTTTGGTCCAAGGCTGGCTTTAAAAATTCTTTAAAAATTCAACTCTATTTATGTCTAGGGCAGGGGTGGCTCAAGTTGATCCACTCCTGGTCTTTGTTCCAACCCTGTTCTAAATTGTTTAATATATTAAACCACACACTGAAATAGTTCAGTATATCATTTTACCTGTTAAACCTGGAGTGGAACAGCCCTCCAGAACCGGGATTGGGGATCCCTGCTCTAGGGGAACAATGGCTTCACTTGGAGCTGGTGTTTAAAGATGACCTCCATGAGTAACACAGATTGTTATTTAAGTTTTTTTTAGCTACTTGGTTTAGAATATTCCTTTCACAGACAAAATCAGCTCTCCCAGCTGGATGTAAGGGGTGAGCAGGAGCACTCCGTTCTCAGCTCCTCTGCCCCTGTCGCTCCCCCTCAGGAACATTCAGTCTAATGAAAGAGAAGCAGGCAGGAACTCACCATGTGATGAATACGATGCAGCATTAAAACTGCAAACTGCTGGGACCTCTATGCAAAAAGGGCTGATCTGCAATTCCTTGAATTATTTGTTTCAATGTGCATGCAACTGTGCTACCACTTCCACATAATAATTAATAATAACGGGAGATGTCTTGAACTTCAGCTCGCTGTTTATTCAGTTCCATTATACCTTTTATGAACTTAACTGCCTGTTGCAGGCCTCAACCCTCTTAGCAGAATAGCTATTAAAAGCAAGCAGAAGAACAATGACTATGCTCAGTGCATCTTGTACGGAATAGCTGGCCAATGTCTTGTCCGTCTTTCGGGTAAGACGTAGTTGTAAGTGACTCTGCAGCTGATGCATAGTTCACACACCCTAGTCTCTGTAAGTCGCCTTGGATAAAGGCGTCTGCTAAATAAACTAATAATAATAATAATAATAATAATAATAATAATAATAATAATAATAATAATAATAATAATAATAATAATGCATAACTCAAACCATGAACGATCATCCAAGGAATACTGAAGTGTACTGTACTGTGTTAGTCTCTGCTCATAACCCTGGGATGGCAGCCCAATCAATGAATTCATTAATTAAATAAGTGCTTTAGGACATGGTTTAGTTTGTTCAATTCATTCATTAAGGACATGGTTGGAACACTTGGATTGGAATGCTAACCTCATCATGTAGACTTCTAGACTTGAATCGGTTCGATTTGACCAGTGTTTTATAAAATGTACTGGTTTTTTTCTCTTCTAAAGTTGGAAAACATTTAGCATTACTTTTCCATCATTGGTAAAATGATCATGCCTCTAGTACTAGGTCTTACGGACATTTTTCGTTTTGCATGATCTTTATATTCATCATCCATCCATAACATCAAACCACCCAATCAGTATTCTAAGGTGAAACTACAAGAAACTTAGACAAGTGGACCAATGTTTGAGTTTTCCTAGTATTGAATTGCGTTATCAAATTGTTTAAATAGTTTCTTGTCAAAACCAAACACGCAATTTTTACTGTAAACTTTTGCGCAGTAAACCATGCAGTTAAAAATCAAGATAGATTTAAAAACAGATTATTAACACATTTTTTGTATTTATATACTTTATACTGTATCATTTATTTGGTAATACATTTTCTTTTCTTGTATATTCTCAAACAACCAAAACACACACCAAGATGTGAATACTGCATTGTAAAAGGCTATATTTATCTTCAACAGAGTGAGGAGCTGGTCATGTCAGAGGTTTCCAGACCTGGCCAAGCCCGTAGGTGAAGGACATTTACAATTTCAGAAATTTTGTTTTAAAACAGTAGAGAGTTGTGATAACTTAAGTTCACAATTTAGATTGTACTAGCATTTCATGTTGTCTTTTTTTTAAACCACTCAATAAAAAGCTTAACAAACTATCCCCCAGTCATATTTAAAAAGATAACCTCAGTTATTAAAAAAATAATAATAATGTCTTTTCAACACATGGAAAAAAATGATAATAACCTAAATTGTATTTTGGTTCTGTGGTCTATTACTAAATATACAAGGCCAAACATTTGCCTGACATCATAAACCGATTTACACAATTAAACAATGAATGATAAATGTGTCACAACTTTGGAAAAAAAGACACTTTTCCTAAAACTAACAGTCAAATTAAATAGATTACATTTATGGCACATTTGTTTATTATAAACAGTTATGGGTTTATTGCATTTCATTAGCATCACTTGAACCCTGTCTATTATTATTATTATTATTATTATTATTATTATTATTATTATTATTATTATTATTATTATTATTATTATTTGTAGTAGAACTACAGTAGTTTGCAAATGTATTACAACATCCCATTGCTTCTGTAGTTTTGATTTGTTGTACGTATGAAATCAAACCGCTGGAACTGAAAATCTTGGGAAATTGTCAAAACAGGAAAATTAGTGATTGTCTCATTTAATTAATGGCTTTAATAGGCCACAGGAGCAATTAATTTTAAATAGTAAGAGAAAAGAAACACATTTTAGAAGTTGTTTAAGATGCCTAATTAAAGCACAAAGTGGTCTAACATTTTCACACATGATGTTTCTATAACGATTACTGACGGAAAATTGAAATTCTCACCCCCCAGAGGTTCTCATGCAGTCAGATATGTATAAATGACAAATCTGGAGGTGTTCCGATAAACTTGCGCACGACTGTTAAGTATACATCACAGAACACGATGATGTATTATTTTCCTTTGGAGCAGAAGTAGATTCGTTTTGCATACTTTACAGTAATCCGCACGGGCTATTTTTTTGGTTTGTTTTGTTCAGTAAACCGCACTGCGGATGTAACCGGTATTTTTAGAGCAGGTCTTTGACTGGAACGTTATTGTTATCATGAATGCTGCTGTCCTCCGCCAGCCCCGATGGGCATCGAAAGCCTGCTCACTTACTTATTGACCCATAATGCTTTACAATGACCCTGCTGACCCCAGCGTGACCCAGCGACCTCTCGAGGGCTAGGAGCAACAGAACGGCGCACAGATATGCTAAGAGAGGGGGATGGGCGGCGAGAAGAAAGAAGGGGGATCGAAGCTATGGGATATGGAAGCATTTATAATACCCACCCCACACACGCACACACACACACACACACACACACACACACACACACACACACACACACACACACACACACACACACACACACACACACACACACACACACACACACTTAATCTGAAGCACTGCTGACAGGAACGCAATAAAATAAGAATATAGACCGATTTAAATTGCCCCTCTCAACCCTCTCCACCTCTTACTTAAAATACATTTTTTTTAAACTAAAGCCATGGACTATTACTTTATAATTATTATAGACATAATAACAAAAAGCACTACTGTTTAACATAAGTATTTTTGTTTTAAAGCGTGCGATACAGTCAACACAATATCTGAACCCATTTAGTTCATTTGTATAAACTAAATGAACTTTGCACTTTGTCATTGTGATTATATTCATGATAGTAACTGTAATTTAATTACTGGCGTCAAAATATTTTGGGATGCGTTTTATAAATACACATGTGCACATTGCAGTGGCTACAGCAAAACGTGTCAAGCCAAATTGCCAAATAGCTCTATTTAATTATAAGAATCTATAGAACAAAATGCATTGTCTCAGGCATATATATATATATATATATATATATATATATATATATATATATAACGATTGTTACAATGACTTTGAGTTAATTCGCGTGCGTGGTTTTCTAAAATAAAGTGCACAGGTGTATAGGGATTAAAAGGTAGAAACAAACTTTACTTTACCTCCCATATCAACATTTTTAAAACCGTCGAAAAGTTACGGTGACGTCTACCGAATCCTTACTGGGGTTAATTTAGGCAGGCTCCGTCACTTTGTTATCTTACTAAGCCAAACACAAGTAACCCGCCGTCTCAAGGGGCGTTTCTTCGGCTTCTGTTGTGATGTATTCCCACACCAATGGGTCAATGATGAAAAGATCCGTATAGTCCTTCATACTAGAAACCCTTTAGAAACACTATAGCGCCTATACAATTAATTCTTGCTTTTATATTTGTACTTACAAACTTAGTTATCTATGCCCCCAGAGTTTTATTGAAATAAATAGACTTGCTTTAATCTTTGTTCTATTGTAATTGTTGCAAGTCTAATACCACAGATTGTAATTTTACAATTGGATTTTAAATTTTATGAAAGTGCCGCCATATATTTGTATGGTATTATGAATACAAATATATGTTTTTAAGTTCAATTATTTTTAAGTTAAATATTGAGTCTATTTAAATATAACACAAGCATTCATAACCATATTAGAACGCCATGCACGAACTCTCTTTTGGCCCATGATTTATATGACTTTGAATATAAATAACCTCTTCGATAGCGAATAGCTCTTAAATTATATGTCCGACTTGAAGAAACAGTTGGCGCAGATGTCTCTATACTGTAGCTGGCCGTTCGGAGCCCGGTTTTGGCAACCGGATTAGGGAACATTACAGAAAGCACGTTTAGTGGTAACCGAATCTGAAGCCGCCATCGCGGATTAGCGTGATCGGCACATACGTCTGATTATGTCACCATGCTAGACTGTTTTGATAATCATTTATGGCATGCAAGTAATTGACTTTTCAACACACTTGTCATGTAATTCTGCATGCTGTATTTTTCACATCACTCTGCCTCCTCATTTTTTACAGGACATGACATTCAAAAGAAGACTTTTGTATCCAGTATAATTTAGGTCTTTAACTGCAGTAAGCCTTGCGCGCTTCCCGCAGCATAATACGATATGCTTATATAAAAACACAACTTATCTTGGCATACATTTCCTTTCCCAGACCATCTGTTCGTTAATAATTCCCCATCTGCAATAAACAAACAAACACAAATGTTTCTTCATAATGAAATACCAGAACATGATATTCCCAGTCTGTAAGCCCTCAGATTTCTATAGAATGTTGGAGCACGTGGGGCAATAATGGAATGTTAGTTGGAACTGCTGGATGTTTATCCTCGTCTGTGATGTGTTAATACTTCCTTGATTGAATTGTAGCTTACATGTACATTACTGTCTTCCTTGTTGTATTAACACAGTGGGTTTAAATAATTACACTAATATGAAAAATATACAGCTGAATGAAGATGTTTTTACAGTAGCAGTGGCAAGAATGACAATTTATATAAAACGCATACATAAAATCGCCAAATGATTTTAAAGCAACAAATATATATATATATATATATATATATATATATATATATATATATATATATATATATATATATATATATATATATATATATATATATATATATATCACACTTTTCTTTTGAAAGACAGCTTGTTTCGCATTGCATTTTCTATCCTCCAGCTGAAGAAGGACTCTGAAGAAGGATTGAAACATTTCTTTATTAATTATTCACATTTTTGTGTACCTATATTACCTTTGGATTTTTGATTTTGCACCTTATGCTACACAGCAGTTTTACTTAAAAAAAAAAAAAATATATATATATATATATATATATATATATATATATATATATATATATATATATATATATATATATATATATATATATATATATATATATATATATATACACACACACACTAATACAAAGTTTACATGTAGTTCTATAGAAGAGTTTTTTTCTCTGTTTATTTGTTTGGTTTTATTATTCTGCTCCGGCTAAATGCTGCCGTGCCAGCTTGATGACTTTAACGAGACTGCCTTACACCTTCCCCGCACATTGGGGATATTTCTAATTCAGCTAAATCGATATCAGCATTACACGGTATAATAAATGGGCAGAGGTTTTGAGTAAAACATAGTAAACATGAAAGTGCGTGTCTTCCGTTGATTTACGACTGCCCACCCCCCTTCATTTTCAAAATCGTTTTCTTTCTGTGTATCAAGTTTTGTGTGTTTATACTGCCATCCTGTGGCTTGCATAGGTATTGCGTAATGTTTCCAACAATGTACAAAAAAGCATTGGGTTTATTTAACAGCAGGTGGTTTTAATTTTTACTGCATTCCAGTGGATACCGAGCAACAGATATTAGGTGTCATATATATATATATATATATATATATATATATATATATATATATATATATATATATATATATATATATATATATATATATATATATATATATATATATATAAACACTAATGTTATTAGTAATAAACGCTATGTAATTAATTGATCAGATATTTGTTCGTGAGATTAAATATTGTTTCATAATGAAGTCAAGTGACGTATTTGTTACGTGTGTTCTTGCGCTCTTTGATTTACTTGAAGCATGCAGTTCCAATCTCTCCACTAGGAGGCGATCTACTCTGGTTAGAATTTGTGATGTAATAAATACTTTCTATCCCTATGTGTGCTTGTTTGTGCATGTGCAATTTCAGTTTTGTTTTTTTAAATGAATATACATTGAACCTACGAAACCCGTAAAATGTCATTAGTGTAATTTTGTAATCTCTTGTTGTTGTTGTTCATAATTCTGCGCGGTCTCATAATTAGGTCTCTACTGAGTTTAATTTTTTTGAGTGTGTTATTTATTTGAACAGCTTTAGAGTTGAATTGAAGAAAAAAAAAAACGAATTGCATTTTTTTTTCACTCTGGAAATCTAGTAACCCTGACCTCACCGTTGTTATGTTTCTTTAATAATAATAATAATAATAATAATAATAATAATAATAATAATAATAATAATAATAATAATAATAATAAAGCAGCCCTCAGTGGTGGGATACATGTGTTCAAATACCTTAACGAGGGATTTAATAAGTAACACTTGGAATGTGTCAGGGTTCATAAGCTTAATCTTGTTAGTTTGGGTGCTTTCCTCTTCAAAGGCTAAGAGGTGGAAACCAAACACGGTTTACTTGGAATAATGTCCAGCAGCTGGCTTGCTGTGACATACATAAACAATGACGCTAGAGAGGGCTGAGTTTCAATTCTGTATTCACCGTTTCATTACTTTTTTACTAAATCAGATCATCTAACACAGTACCCCTGGAGTCGTTTTCATCAGTTTCTCATTTACACGCACTTCAATTTGCACGTCTTACCATTCAGAGGTACGTTTGTCTTAGTAGTACACCATTCTCCCCTAGTGGGGACGGAACTAATTAAAAAGCACAGAATCTAGTCTTTTTTTAATGTTCCCAGTGTTTTAGACCCAACTACACTTGGTAAGGCTTCCTACCTTCTGTTTTAAACTAATTTTACTCAGCTTCCATTTATACCCTCCTATTCTTCTCTATGTTGAGTTCTGAACTGAAGACATTTCATTGACTCGACATTTAGTCGCTAGGCCTACTGAAGATATAACGATTCAGCCTGTGAATTCTGATTTTCACGCAGTGATCCTCATCCCGATTGACCTTGCAGCTGAAAAAAAAAAAAGCCAATGGAAACAAATTGGATTTTTGGTCTTTAAAGGCCACCTGATGAATGCCGCGATATTTAAAGTGAAAAGGTCACTTTTACATTTCCACCCATTAGATTAGGTTCATGGTAAGAGGATAGAGGTCGGCGGGTTTTTGTTGTTGTTGCATGTTATTGCATTTTACCGTATCTTGCCGATCAGTTTTGCAGACAGTTTCGCCACCTGCGAAATGACCACCAATAGAAAAGTTCCATGTTTTTTTTTTTACCATGTCAAATGTTCTAACCACACATCTGTTCTTTACCATACGTTTACTGCGCTTTACTGTATTTTGCAAGGCTTTTTACCATGCGCTGGCTGTAGTGACTATTTTTAGGATAGTTGTCACTGGTAGAAAGAGGCAGATTGACTGGTTTCTATTGATTTAAAGTGTTTTTTTTAACCCCTCTGCGCGGTAGAGGACCACGTTATGAGCTTTATATGGCGAATGACACAGAGGGAGTTTACAGTTTCTAGCTATGCTTACAATTTCGCTGATTGACAAAGCGTTCTAAATGCACAGCCCACTGCAGGTTCTACAGAAACAGATTAAATAGGTTCATATCAGCTTTCTGTCGGGTTTTTATTTAGATGCAATGACTCGTAATATGTTTGTAAGTGTAAAAGTGTAGTGCGCTAGAAATACACCCTCAACTTGATTATAGAGAGCCACCGAACCCTTAAAAAACACACATCAAAACTCCGTATCATTGTGTCTGACGCTGAATGAACACGAGGCCACTTTTTCAGGAAAACGGCGCCTATGGCAAATGATCTGTGCAGAAAAACAAACTGCTGTAAGCAGAAATTAAACATGGTAACCATTCAGTGGAAGACAATGCTCTCAGTCACGTGTTTCTGCCCCGGGCCGAGGATAATTTATGCAGCAGAGTTGAAAAAAAGAGCCGTGAGGAGGGGGCGGGTCTCTTTTTAGCTATGTGATTCAGATGGTGTAACTTTACTATAACAAACCACTGGAAAAAAAAAAAAAAGTGTATTCTTAATTTTAAAACCCACGCTTGTCAACAACACACAGAGCGTATTATTAACAGCAGTAACCAGAAATTATACAAAGCACTGCGCCTGCAATATCCTTTTTAAATAATCTCTCTCTCTCTCTCTCTCTCTCTCTCTCTCTCTCTCTCTCTCTCTCTCTCTCAGTTAAAAATGGGTTCTCTTTAAAACTGTGTAAATTGTATAAGTCTCACCATGACAACGGATGCCGCGTGATGGGTTGCTATAAGGTCGGTTGCTAGGAGATATTTGGAAAAAGTTAGGGATGGCAAAGAGAGCTTAAAAATTCATATTTTTGTGAGAAGAGTAGGTGGAAAAGGGTGTCAGAGTCAATTCAAGGGAAGTAATGTTAAAACTTTACAATGCATTAGTAATACCTCATCTAGAATATTGTGTTCAGTTCTGGTCACCTCGTTACAAAAAGGATATTGCTGCTCTAGAAAGAGTGCAAAGAAGAGCAACCAGAATTATCCCGGGTTTATAAGACATGTGGTATGCAGACAGGCTTAAATAATTGAATCTATTCAGTCTTGAACAAAGAAGACTACGCGGTGATCTGATTCAAGCATTCAAAATCCTAAAAGGTATTGACAATGTCGACCCAGGGGAGTTTTTCGACCTGAAAAAAGAAACAAGGTCACAAATGGAGATTAGATAAAGGGGCATTCAGAACAGAAAATAGGAGGCACTTTTTTACACAGAGAATTGTGAGGGTCTGGAACCAACACCCCAGTAATGTTATTGAAGCTGACACTCTGGGATCCTTCAAGAAGCTGCTTGATGAGATTCTGGGATCAATAAGCTACTAACAACCAAACGAGCAAGATGGGCCGAATGGCCTCCTCTCGTTTGTAAGCTTTCTTATGATCTTAACTCTGCTGAAGGTATATTGGACATGTTTGTCTGCTATACGTTTTGTCTAAAACTGAGGGAACACAAAGCCACTTTTTCAGGAACAGTGGCTTGAAACCTGGTTCCAGGAGACCAAGCTTGAGGCAACTTTGCTGTATCAAACCCCAGGTCTTCCCTGGACGTGCCACGCTGTGGCCTGAAACCTATTCTCCTGAAACCAAGTTCCAAGCCACAGTGTGGTGTTCCCTCAGCTTTAGTCTGGTATCTCAACCCATAGTATTATAAGACAATTACATTCTGCATACTGAGCAACACTGGTAATGATTCTGAGTTTCAGTTCCTTTCAGTAGGGGGCGACATTGTCATTGGGTATCCTGGTAATGTATTATTGTACAGAACTATTTGCAACTCTGTTTGATTCACAAAAGGGACTTTATGCACGTGCTTCTTTAAACTGTATTTTCATTTTCTTCACTTTCAAAGTCTCCTGCCTTAGAATAAAGTGCAGGATTTCCTATCATTTCTTCCATAAGGTAACTCTTGGGTAACACTTTACTTGAATTGCCTTGTTACTGTGAATTTACATAGTAGTTACTTAGTAAATACATGTGTACTTTACACATAATTACAATGTTATTATGCAGAGTTACAATGTACTGATGCGTACACATTTTTTTTTGCATGATATAACCCTAACTCTGCATACTTACATATGCCACGCAAAAAGATTTGCACATTGTAACTATGCATAACAACATTGTAATTATGTGTAAGTAAATACACAGTAATTAGAGACACTTCATGGAAAATGTGACCAACTCTTGCCCCCCTCTAGTTAACAATGTGGGCGTCATGATGACAAGACCCACCGAGTGCCAGCGCACCTTCTTCGGGGTAGGGCGCATGATCAAAGAGGTGTACCCCGACATGAAGAGGAGGAAGAGCAGGCACATCGTGGTCACCAGCAGCTTGATGGGACTGCAAGGTGACTGACCAGAAATTAGGCTGGTCTGAAGTATGAACCAACCTTCAGACTCTTGAAGTGCGCAGGGTCGTCGGTTCGCGCGCAGACTCCTCCGCTTTATAACTTCATGTTAATCCAGCTGGTTTCTCAGTAGCTCACATGTGTTTATTTATTACATTACTACACAAACTGTGTTTAAGAGGGTTGGGTTAAGGCAATAGGAATACATTAACCACGGCAACTCTTTACATTAGCTATTGCATGTGTGTGCTGTTCTAGACGATGTGTTGTTCATTGCATGGCCACCTATCAGTGACATCTACACAGCTTCCAAATTTGCAGTGGTCTAAACCCTTTGCTTTAACGTCCAGTAAGTGTAATTCCTCCTTTTGGTATTTAACCATTATGGGGTGTCAGATTCTCAAAGCTGTTTAACACTAGTCGTTATAGCTCCGGTATTTTATCGAAGCATTTCTAAGTAGTCTTAAGCTTCTCTGTTTCATTGCAGAATAAAACAAATGTGCCAATCACAATGTGGAGTAAATACATTTTGAAAATACATCTAGCCCAATGTACACTATTTATGTACTTATGTTTAGCATGATATTGAACAATTAAACTATTGCAGTGTCGCATTATTGAAGAGACCTTAAAAGAGTATGGAACACGGTTATTAAAATCCCTTTGCATTACTCCTATCAGCATAACAATATCACTAGACCCCCGCCCTGCCCTTTTTTTCTATTGATTCTTTGCATGTTTTTTACATGCATGGTTATAGATCCACAGAACAGCATGGTAGTGGGAAAAAGCAACATCCAAAACACTATGAAGCTTAAACAAATTGAATTAGATCGCCTTAGTAGGGGCAAATGTGAGCTAAGAAGGGTCACGCTTTGATGGGCCTGAACTTGTCCCATGTTCTCTTCATGCTTCTCCTTGGTACCTTCTGACTTCCTGTGCTGTAGGTCACGACCATACTATGAAGCTGCAGTGACAACAAACAGTGAGCTAACCGATGGAGCGATGTAGATAATATACACCAATAGAAAATGAGAGAGGATCTGTGTGTGTGTCACACTCTGATTGATCGCACTCCTGTCCTTGTACCCGGGGCAGTATCAGTCTGATCGAGCCGGGCCCGGTGGTCACAGTTTGAGACTGCAGACATGTTGACTAAAATGTACTTGACCAACTCCAAAGCCATCTTCAACAGCAATGGGCAAAACCTGACGACATCGTCGAGGAAAGAACCACTGAAATGAAATCACGTTGCCGTGACGTTAGCCCAGTTTAGCCTGGAGCAGCATTTCGGGTGTATTTTAGTAGCGCACCTGTTTATGAAGTAGGAAACCAAACAAGCTTCTTCTGTTTCATCTTTTTATTTTCCCTCCTTTCTGTTTTCAGCACCTGCTGAGAGTGAGTACGGTCGAGCTGAGCCCGTTCCACCGCCAAACGAACCTGAAGCACGCGGACTTCCAGCGTGACCGCGTGATGCACGCCAAGATGATGAGATGGAAGTCTCAGAAAATGCACAACGGCTTGAAGGGGACTTAAATTGGGGGAGAGCATGCATGCAGTCATGTGCTGATAATGACAAACTTCAGTTTTTTTACATCACCCAAACCAGTGGTCTTACATATAAGCTAGAAGCACAGTGAGAATGTAATTCACCTACAGATTTACCCCTGTGTAAATACCATCTCCACAACCCTGTAAGCTACTTAGGTTTTTACTGATGAACTTCTGGTTTCTTGTTGGCATAAATTCATATTCGATCCACCAACATTCACACAGCATCTAGTTTCTGCCCTAGGGGCTGTTTGCTGTTGTGACGACTAGTGCCGCCTAGTGGATGTTATATGTATGAAACATTTTGCGCATAAAATGTTTTTAGCATGATCTACCCCAGGGGTTCTCAAACACGGCCCTGAGGGACCCCCCTGTGTCTGCTGGTTTTCATTCCAGCTGAGCTCTCAGTTAATTAACTAGGCCCTTAATTGAACTGAGCTCTTTGCTTAATTGGACCTTTTTACTTGTTTTCAGCTCTTAAACAGTTGAAGATTTCAAGTTAGTGAAAACATTTTGTAAGTAACTTGAACTCTGCACCTGTTTAAGAGCTGAATTAAAAAGGTCTAATTAAGCTAATTATTAGTTAAATTAAGGTTCTAGTGAAATGATTGAGAGCTCAGTTGGAATGAAAACTAGAAGACACAGGGGGGCCCCAGGACCGGGTTTGAGAAGCCCTGATCTAGAACAAAGACATTTGTTTGTCTCAATTGTGACCACTAAAGGGACAGGGTGCAGTGGTCTTTAAAGACAGCTAATACAGGGAGATGTTAATGTTTATAATGGTGCTCTAGTCTGCATGTTGAGTGAACTGTGTACTTGTTTACATTGATAATAATATTGAATGCAGCTGGTATTATGCACTAGACAAGTAAGGTATAGTATTGATTAAGTTCCTACTGAATGTTGGTCTTTAAACTTTTGCTTATTTAATTTTTTAACTAATAAAAAAAAAAAAAAAAAAATGCTGGTAGAACATTCTTGTGGTTTGTTTTGTAACTGTCAGAGTCAAATAACACTGTGGAAGCCTGTTGTTTAAAAGCGTTTCTTAGTTAGATCTGTTAGATATGTTCTGGGTCGGATATCATTGCTTGATTTTATTTTTCCCAAGGAGCTAATCAGAAATGAAAACTTTAACTAAACAATGATGCGGAAGGCAGTGAAAAAACAAAACAAAATTAAAAACTACCAAACCGTGTGGAATGTTTATGATCGATACTGTGATCGATCTTAATAACCCTTATTAATCCAGCTGGGGTTTTACTTAGGAGTGATTATCGATCCAATTATTAAAATTCATGAATACAGTAAAAATACGAGGAGGTCGGTGAAAAAAAAAAAGGATTTAGAAATGTTATGTTAGATTCCCCACTGTTTAGATTTAAACAGACCACTTTCACTGTAAAATTCCTTGCTGCTAAAAGACAAACAGATGTAACCCCCTCACTCCCCTCACCCCCACCCCTGTGAAAGCCTGTGGTCGGATTCAGTTGATTAAAAGGGCAAAGTTGTCCCAGGAGTTTTAAAGAAGCACGTAGAAAAAA
The DNA here is from genome assembly GCA_030684275.1 of Acipenser oxyrinchus oxyrinchus. Taxonomy (NCBI): domain Eukaryota; kingdom Metazoa; phylum Chordata; class Actinopteri; order Acipenseriformes; family Acipenseridae; genus Acipenser; species Acipenser oxyrinchus. The sequence goes on from CM060266.1 coordinate 1,450,670, forward strand.
TATATATATTTGAATATCTCTACAAAAATACCTCCAGCCAGCAGATGTTTACTCACAAACAAGCACCCGAAGAAGGGAGGGGGAAGGGATTACTGAGGTCTCTGTCATCCTGTACAGGATGCTCAAACCAGACAGCGTGTCGAGAAAAATACACTTTCACTTCGCAAATTATGATGGAAAAAACAAAACAAAACCAAAAAACGACAAACGCAAATGTATTTTTAAACGTGATGAACTGAAAATAGCGCTAGATGTCCTTTGAGAGTGCAGAGAGTGTGACACAGTGACTGGATACTAAGAGCATCTGGAGGTCTGCAGATAGGGGCTGACTCCTGTAAGCAGCTATATAGAGCATGGCAATGGCGATGGTACTAAGGCATAATGGTAAAGGGCTGCAGCAGAGGGACGAGGCTGCCATTGGCTGAATGGTACCACAGCTAAATTATATTTCATTATTATAATTCATTCCAGTGCAGTGGTACATTATCAGGGCCACAGTTCAGAATCTATTGCGCTGCCATTGTTGGAAATAGCCAAAGGGAACAGCGCCCCCTACTGAGGTTCCAACAGCACTCCCAAGTTACTGAAATCTGAAGAAGTCTGACATTTGAAGCAGTGCTCGTAATTATCGGCAGGTATTAAAGATATCCACTCACTAACGTGTTGATTTCAAAACAAGAAACGCTGTCCTTCCCTCGCCTTTACAACTCAGCACCAATCAATGGCGATTAACGTTCCGCACTGAGCGTTTTGAAAGCCGACCGGAAACTAATTTTCCTCTCTCCTGTACAGTAAACCTTTCTTGTTTTGAAATCAACACATGAATGCATTTATTTAAATACCTGCTGATGAATACTTTTAAAATCATCACAGACCGAATCTGAAGTTTGGCTGGGCTGCTGGAAAGCATCGGAGAACATCATACAGAACCCAATTACCATGCAAGTGTACAGGCTAAGTGAGTCGGAAGTGTAGAAAGCAATTGAATGCACATCTGCCATTGGCAGAGAAGACTGATTCAGAGTATTGAGTCTGTGCAGGGAGGGCTCTACTGGTTTGGTTCTGGAGGGATACTTTTGCTGTCATATAATATACAGCTATGGCCAAAAGTTTTGCATCACCTAGAACAGGGCTTCTCAAACTCGGCCCTGGGGACCCCCTGTGTCTGCGGGTTTTCATAAGAACATAAGAACCTTTACAAACGAGAGGAGGCCATTAGGCCTGTCTTGCTAGTTTGGTTGTTAGTAGCTTATTGATCCCAGAATCTCATCAAGCAGCTTCTTGAAGGATCCCAGGGTGTCAGCTTCAACAACATTACTGGGGAGTTGGTTCCAGACCCTCACAATTCTCTGTGTAAAAAAGTGCCTCCTATTTTGTTCTGAATGCCCCTTTATCTAATCTCCATTTGTGACCCTGGTCCTTGTTTCTTTTTCAGGTCGAAAAGTCCCTTCATTCCAACCAAGCTCTTAATTACTTAACTAGAGCTTTAATTGAACTAATAATAATTTGCTTAATTAGACATTCTTACTTGTTTTCAGCTCTTAACAATTGCAGTTCAAGTTACGTATCAAAAGTCATAGCTAACTTGAAATAACTGTTTAAGAGCTGAAAACAAGTAAAAAGGTCTAATTAAGCAAATGATCAGTTCATTTAAGGGTCTAGTTAAGTAATTGAGAGCTTGGCTGGTCCCCAGGACTGAGTTTGAGAAGCCCTGACCGAGAATTTTAGGATTAAGACATAATTTAGATATTTTATTTAACATCATGCAATCAAAGAAACTACAAAATGCTATTGCAAAACTCTACCTGAAGCCATAATAGTAGTATAGTATTTCATGTTAGATTTTGAAATGTCACACTTTATCAATTTTCGTCATTTTTTTTTCTTCGTTAAGTATACTATATGGCGGTATGTAATTCAATATGTTAATGTAACCTTATTCAGCAGGTGTCACTTGACTTTATGAAGCAAAATTAGTTAATTTTATTGTGGGAAAACTTTTGGCCATGTCAGACTACACACTGATGCCTAAATTAATATATAACACTGTACAGCAGCCATTTCTTTCACAGATAAAACAGGACACATCCTTCCTTGTTCAATTGAGAAGATTTAAATGGCTGCACACAGCATACATTATTTAAATAGACAAGTAGTCATTTCTCCCAGCAGTTAGAAATAAGTATGATTGCTGATTTTTTTTTTAACAGGCTTGTGTGGTTTCGCTTTTCAAAAACAGCACTTTTTTTTTTTTTTTCATCGAGAGACGTTCGCGTGCCCAAGTTCTGCTTTGATTTGACAAGATCTGGGAACAACACATTCACAGCTTACACGTGTTATCTTACCATAAAACCTCTCCAGATATGAACCGGCTAACTTTGTGTTTGCTGTGCAAAAACAGGCGTAAAAGTCAAACTCAAAGACTGAACAATTAAGATCATAGGAAATACTTAAGAAGAGGCTATTGAGAACATCATGGCTAAAGTATACTTAGAGCTGTCGGGCTAACTTTAACTAACTGTTGAAAGCTTGTAGATCTTACCCGCGAAGCAATTCCATGCATTTATTAATATTGTATATATATATATATATATATATATATATATATATATATATATATATATATATATATATATATATATATATATACAGTACTGTGCAAAAGTTTTAGGCAGGTGTGAAAAAATGCTGTAAAGTAAGAATGCTTTCAAAAATAGACATGTTAATAGATTATATTTATCAATTAACTAAATGCAAAGTGAGTGAACAGAAGAAAAATCTAAATCAAATCCATATTTGGTGTGACCACCCTTTGCCTTCAAAACAGCATCAAGCAACAATTCTTCTAGGTACACTTGCACACAGTTTTTGAAGGAACTCGGCAGGTAGGTTGGCCCAAACATCTTGGAGAACTAACCACAGTTCTTCTGTGGATTTAGGCAGCCTCAGTTGCTTCTCTCTCTTCATGTAATCCCAGACAGACTCGATGATGTTGAGAACAGGGCTCTGTGGGGCCATACCATCACTTCCAGGACTCCTTGTTCTTCTTTACGCTGAAGATAGTTCTTAATGACTTTCGCTGTATGTTTGGGGTCGTTGTCATGCTGCAGAATAAATTTGGGGCCAATCAGATGCCTCCCTGATGGTATTGCATGATGGATAAGTATCTGCCTATACTTCTCAGCATTGAGGAGACCATTAATTCTGACCAAATCCCCAACTCCATTTGCAGAAATGCAGCCCCAAACTTGCAAGGAACCTCCACCATGCTTCACTGTTGCCTGCAGACACTCATTCATGTACGCCTCCAGCCCTTCAGCTTAACAAACTACCTTCTGCTACAGCCAAATATTTCAAATTTTGACTCATCAGTCCAGAGCTCCTGCTGCCATTTTTCTGCACCCCAGTTCCTGTGTTTTCGTGCCTAGGTGAGTGGCTTGGCCTTGTTTCCACGCCGGAGGTATGGCTTTTGGCCGCAAGTCTTCCATGAAGGCCACTTCTGACCAGACTTCTCCGGACAGTAGATGGGTGTACCAGGGTCCCACTGTTTTCTGCCAGTTCTGAGCTGATGGCACTGCTGGACATCTTCCGACATGGCGGGAAGTAAGCATGATGTGTCTTTCATCTGCTGCAGTAAGTTTCCTTGGTCGACCACTGCGCTTCACGGTCCTCAACGGTGCCCGTTTCTTTGTGCTTCTTCAAAAGAGCTTGGACAGCACATCTGGAAACCCCTGTCTGCCTTGAAATTTCTGCCTGGGAGAGACCTTGCTGATGCAGTATAACTACCTTGTGTCTTGTTGCTGTGCTTAGTCTTGCCATGGTGTATGACATTTGACAGTAAACTGTCTTCAGCAACCTCACCTTGTTAGCTGAGTTTGGCTGTTCCTCACCCAGTTTTATTCCTCCTACACAGCTGTTTCTGTTTCAGTTAATGATTGTGTTTCAACCTACATATTGAAATGATGATCATTAGCACCTGTTTGGTATAATTGTTTAATCATACACCTGACTATATGCCTACAAAATCCCTGACTTTGTGCAAGTGTACCAAGAAGAATTGATGCTGTTTTGAAGGCAAAGGGTGGTCACACCAAATATGGATTTGATTTAGATTTTTCTTCTGTTCATTCACTTTGCATTTAGTTAATTGGTAAATATAATCTATTAACATGTCTATTTTTGAAAGCATTCTTACTTTACAGCATTTTTTCACACCTGCCTAAAACTTTTGCACAGTACATATATATATATATATATATATATATATATATATATATATATATATATATATATAGGTAACTGCATAGTAAAATTATGGGAAAGCATGGTAAAACGGCAAAATACCATGTAAACACTTTTGTAAGGGTGCAACTGGAGAGGGTGGTCAAAAGGCAGGCAAGATGGGGCTGGTGTTTGAAACGTATACAAAGCCATTGGGCTATTCTGCAAAACCCATGCTGACCTTTAGACCCCCTTAGCCTTTTTCACAGCTTCTAACAAGGCATGTTCCATACTGAAACTAAAACAGCAGCAGGCAAGTTAAACAAAAAACATGTTTATTTTGCACCAATGTAAAAAAAAAAAAGAAAAAATATGCAGACAATGTAAACAGAATACAAACAAATAAGCCACTCACCTTTGATAAATAGGTAGTTCTGCTACATTACAAATGTCATAAATTTAAACACATTGCATTGCTACAAAAAAAACACAAAGCATGTCGTTCATTTACAAATCAAAGCAACAATAACAGAAGTATAACATGTATTTTTTTTAAAGGTTATTTATACAGCTCTGTAATACCTGCACATGAATATATTTTAAAAAACAATACTTTTTTGCAATGCTTCTTGATAAGTTTCCAAATCAATCTTAAAAAATGGGTTCAAACTAATGTTGTCTTGAAGTCATCTTTTATTAACGTGGAACTTATAAAGGACTTGAGTCAAAAAAAATGTACAATGTTGAATGTGTGATTACCTACATCTTAATGAGCTTCTGATCTAACATTACATTAACATAGAGATCGGCTTAAAAATGCTTTTTTGCTTTCTGCACAGATGTATGTACGTGATTATACTATTATTTTACAACACCTGGAAATATATTGCACACATTTGACCACACAAATATAGGTAAATACCTATGCAGACAGCATTTCCATTGCATATATATATATATATATATATATATATATATATATATATATATATATATATATATATATAATTTCCACTTTTTTTCCCCTCACCCAAATATTTTTGACGATGTGAAAGAAATCAAAAACAAAACAAAAACAACATTTCAAGCTATTGTACGCACGCAAAAATCTGCAACTTTTTCAAGAGGAAAGTGTAAAAACAATATGTAGAAAAGCAGACATGTTGCCTTTTAAAGTATTCAAAGTATTTTATTTTACACATATTCAGTTACTCAGCGAGTTCTGTAATGTGTGAAATCACATTAAAGAACACTATAACTGTACCCTTTTTTTTACATGTGTTAGTAATGCGAGTGATGTCACTTACTGTGCTTTATTTGCGGGTGTGTTACTGAGAAATAACTTACTGCTGATAAAAAAGTAATGGGAGGAGCAGTTTACAATTTATCTGATATGGAACACACAGTAGAGACAGAAGAAACAAATACATGAAGAACTAGCTGAATGTTATAGAAAATAAGGCTGTATGAGGGTAGCTGTATATTTAAAGCAGAAAGGGTGACACGTCTATGCACCATTGCTATGATAAATACTTAGACACCCCTGCATTACACAGTAAAATACTAATACTTTAAACCAGCTTGATATATAAAGATCATCTAATCGGACAAAGTTTCAACAGAGACTGCTGTACTCCACTGCTTTCAGTCATGGTTACAACAGGGATTCACATGCAGTGCCATTAACAATGACTGGACTCACTTCATAAAGAAGGCACAACAGAACTATGACTAAATGCATACAGTGCCCGGATTAAAAAGGCTATGATTGCGTGTGTTGGAGGGGGGCTGGGTACTTGCAAAAAAAAAAAAAGCTGACTCAAAATGAGTATTCTGTATCTGACTCAAACCAGGTAGTTTTGTAAAAATATCACAGACCTCGCTTATCTTTACTCAGCATGCTTGCTACAAGTAAAGGGACAATGGCACTTCTGTGAACCTGCAGTGGCTGAGCAATCAAGGGCAGTAAAAAAACAGGGGCTCATTGAGAAAAAAGTTCACTTTTCAAGCATCGCAAGGCAGCCCTTTTGTGAGGGTGGGTGGGAGGTGGTAGGGGAGACTATGGGGACTGTGGGTTGCCTCTGTTTCACAGCGGGTAAAAAGCCATATGAAGAAAACAGATCCTCTTCCTGTTCAATTCGTCTTATAAACATTTTTAAAATCAGGCGTATCTTTTAGTAGTTGTTGACAATATTTTTATGACTGAGAAAAGGGGCACTTTTTGGGGCACAAGGGCAGGAAGGCAGGGGCGCCCCCAGCCCCCAAATGCACGCCACTGAACAAGGTTAAAGTAGGGGTGAAAAAACAATTCTATGCAAACTGATTTTTAAACAGCAGAGCCTTGTCTATTTAGGATGTTTTCAATAATTATGTCCTGGGCTTGCTCTGTTTGATAGTAACATGCCCTGCAAATATCCGATTGCATTCCGCTTACTTGTAAGTAGGGTTACCATATGACTCCATGTACACGAGGACAGTTGGAGACAGTTCAGGCTTTTCAACTCACACCCCCAATGCATTCTGGTAAATGTAGTCCTGTTGTGAAAGGTACCTGAGACAGGTGAAAGGCACCAGAATGCATTGCGAGTTGAAAAGCCTGAACTGTCCTAGGAGTCGTGTAGTTACGCTACTTACATGCTTATTAAATGTTTCACAGTGGGTTGCGTTAAGTGAATGTAGCACCATGCAATTTTTCCAAGCAATTTTCACTCAGTTGCATTTGTGTCTTTAACTATTCACATAGCTAAAATTGCTCAAAAATGTTTCTTTCAGCGAGTTGTTTTGCAAGTTGGCCAAATCATCACTCTTGTGTCATGAGCTTTAATATTTAAAAAAAAAGCAATTCTACCTGTTAGTGCCCTCAGAATCTTAATACAGTGATTTCAAATGAGAACACGTTACAGTGCAGTTGACATAGCTAAAGTGCAGCTATAAGTTTATAACACTCTGTGTAACCGAAACTATAATTATTTTCATACCCTAAAACACAGAACTAACAACATAGGTACCGTCAATCATAACAAACACGAGAGTATACATTTCAATGCTTCATATTAAATTGGCAATTTTTTTCTGTGTGGTCCAGTGGTTAATGAAAAGGGCTTGTAACCAGGAGGTCCCACCTCAACCACTGACTCATTGTGTGACCCTGAGCAAGTCACTTAACCTCCTTGTGCTCCGTCTTTCGGGTGAGACGTAATTGTAAGTGACTCTGCAGCTGATGCATAGTTCACACACCCTAGTCTCTGTAAGTTGCCTTGGATAAAGGCGTCTGCTAAATAAACTAATAATAAAATTATTAAATTATTAGTCATCAGTCTGCAACGGAATCAAACTTCTAATACAGATTGGCTACAAAACAATTCGTTCTGCCTGTCCTGTTTAAAATAATAATATTCTACTTAATTATCAGGCAGAGTTTGATAAGGCTGGAGTTGTTTTTATATATAGATAGATATACAGATAGATAGGTTTGAAAGGAGGTATAACTGCAGTGCACAAAAACATAAAAATATATATATATTTTGGATGTACACAGAAGGTTTAAAAAAAAATAATAAAAGAATAGCATTTATTTCAGGACATATCAGACAAAAGCCCTTCTTCAGCTCTGTAGAAAGCAAAGGAAACACTGTGTAGTATAAGTTTATTACATTTTTTAAAAAAAAATTTTTATTCAAACCTTGTGTAAATCCAAAATCCAAAGAAAACCTTTTTTTTCACACATCTACTGTACATACACATATTGTATCCCTGAAAATGCTTTACAAGAGTCTTATACAATTAAAAAAAAAAAAAAGCAATGCTACTTTTGAAAAAAAGAAAAGAAAAATAAAAACTCATTTGTTAATGAAGCGGTGCTCCCCGCGCGCTATGTGCGACGAGAACTCGTATCTGTCCGGGCTCCGGTATCCACACACGTTGCATTCGAAAGGGTCCCTGAAGCCGTGGCAGCCCATGTGGATGGTGAACATGACGTAGTCGAGGAACAGGACGTGGCAGTGCTCGCAACGGAAAGCAGGGACAGCCTCCCCTCCCCGCCGATCACCCTGAACATGTCGTGGGCGACAGGGGAGGCCTGCCGCCTCGAGGGTCTGGGGGCAGGTCTTTGAGGTGGTGGTGGTGGTGGTGGTGGGGTGGGGGTGGGGTGGTGCAGGCCGTTCCGGGGCCGGGCCAGGAGCAGATGACCCAGGTTGTAGACGCCGTGCCCCTGCCCTCGCTCCTCCTGGGGGTGGCTGTCTGCTTCGGGGGATTCGTGCCCGCTAGTGCTGGGAGACGGGCCCCTGTTGGAAGGCTGACGCTTGACCCGCGGATGCTGGTGGCTCCCGCCCTCGGATTCGTGGCCGTTCATGTCGGAGCGGGTGAGGGAGAGGGGGAAGACGCTGCTGATTACAGGGACCATCTCGGGAGGAGGGGGGCCCGCCGGAGGGGTCTGGATCAAGGGTCGCATGTTCTCGGCACCCATGTAGCCCCTGGCCTGCTCCATCATGCCCCTTTGGATCAGCTCGCTCTCCTTGCTGTACATCAGGCTGTTGTTGTAGTTGATGTCCAGGCAGAGACGTTTGTCACCTGTGTGCCAGGGGGGGGTGGAAATGAAAATTAATGGTTCAAGCGGAGCACAGAGTTCTGTAATGGTGCGATCTGAGCCCTGGAGGGTTCAATCCGGTTCAGGTACTGTACACAGATACTAAGTGTTCGATTTTTCTTGAAAAAAAAAAAAGAAAAAGAAAAAGAAAACTGGAACAAAACTGTAAGAGGCCTTACCGTAACAAGAACTACTAAAACCTGTAATAGTGAGTCAGCCAAAGGTGGGTGGCGCACAATAAGCAGTCATTTACCACAAATACTACACAGAATGACCTGCTCACGTTTCTCTGTTTTTTTTTTCTTGCAAGGAGTGTGCGTCAAAATATTATACCATTACCAGCAGATGGTTTCAGTGTTTATTTTGTTTTTGTTTTTAATGCTGTGCTGATGTGTTGCTGAAGTTATGCAACAAGGATGAGGTGGAGAAGGGTACAGAACTAGGGACCCCAGTTTGGGTAAAGCCCTGCCCTGGCAGCAATAGCAGTGTGATTACCGCAGTCTTTGTGGCGCTGTCTCAAGCCCAGCTCTCCCTTAGCTGGATAAAAGCTGGTTTTCCAAGCATCCCCATTTTACTGATTCATCCCTCAAAGGTACTTTCTCCATATCGTCATGCATGTTTTTTTTTTAGGAAAGGAGAAACGCACCCACAAAAAAAGTTACCAATTCAAAAAATAACGCTGGGACTTGTAAGTAGTCTTAAAGGTTGTATTTTTTTTTTACTGTACTTTACTTTAGAACTGTAATTGGTACCACAGAGAAAAAAAAAATCTGCTCATGACAATTTGGAATAAAAGAACGTCTCCTAACGCATTAAGTATTTGGCAGGCTGTGTCCTCTCTCTTTCTCAGACTGGTTTTCAGCCTGTTGATTGTGGGGCTACATTCTCAAACCTTTTTCGCACCATTTCTTAAAAGCACTGCAGGACAGTCTTTCAAACCATGGTGCTGCACATTTAAATGCGTAGGTATAAGATTTGTAGCTATTTAATGTGGAGAGACGACAATCCCTTCTTGAATGGATTGAATTGTTTGGTTAACCGAAGTCTATATCTTAAGCATAAAAGACGCTTTGTACAAAAATAACACTGCGTGTCGAATTAACAAGGAACGAAAATAAACAGAAAGAGGTGGGGGACGAATTCATGCTCAGTTCGCTCTCGGCTTGCTCGACGGTACGTTGTCGTTTATTGACCTCCCCCCGCCGCCTTTTTTTATTTCGCTCAAACCCCCGTGAAATGGTTGCTAGATTTTTTTCACAAGCCACATAGCTGGGACTTAGCATGTATTTCGGCTCTATTATTAGCTGCCTGCTTGAAAGTGGTCATCGTTTTGGAGTGTGAAGAGCTGGTGCATGCTTTGCTCCTCAAGCTCACTTGCTGGGGAGAGGCAGAGCGAGCAGCACAGACCACAGGGGAAACCACTTGAAAGGAACTTTAATTAACGCGTGCCTCCTGCAAAAACCATTCTGATCACGGTATACTCACAAGGGAGGGGAAGGGGGGGGATCAGCTCCACTTCAGCTATGTGACATGTTAAAAACAGCAGAGCAACAGTTTCCACTGCACCCAGTGCTTTAATTATAGGTGCGTTTCCTGAGTCTTTGATTCAAAGGCCTTTATTAGCAAATCGATGTTTCCGATGGCTAGGTGTCAAAAGGCAAAGATTGTTTGCAGGGCTACTAAGTTGTGTAAGGCTGTAGTCACCTTACAGTATTTGCAGATGTTTTCCACAACCTCATCTACAACTTGAATTAATACAGAAAGGCAGTGATTAGGTACCGTGGTCCTTCTTAATGGAATGCATGTCTTGTCTTCTATAAGGGCCCAACCGTTAGGATGTTGTAATATTTGCAAAGCAGCCAATTGATAATCAGGAATTATGTGTTCTTATTGAGTGCAAGGACGTTTGCTAACTTAACGGGTTGAAACATTAAATAAATAAAGCACCCAACGCATTCCATAATTAATGAACTAGTTACTGAGAATTCAGTACTGGAAAAGATAAGCACAGGGTAAGGGGACAGAGATAAGCGTGGAAAAGGTTTTCGGAAGGCTTGTTCAGGTGGTTGGATAAAGAGCACCTTTTCCACTGGATTTTTGTTACTGTTAAAAGGCAAACTCATTCTAACTTCTCAAGCTGAAAAGCGTCACTTAAACAACGCTGGCAGGGGCATGCTAACAAAAAGGCCAAAATGATACAGAATATATATATATATATATATATATATATATATATATATATATATATATATATATATATATATATATATATATATATATATATATATACATATTTTATAAAATCTGCGTTGTTGAAAGTATTTACGGTTCACACATTTAGCAAGTTTCGTTCGTTGCATTTAATCGCTAATCAAACTGCAGCTATCTACTCCACTTTCAAAAGGAATTGCAGGGAGGGGGTGGGGGTTTACAGTAAATGAATTTTTTTATCTTTTTCAAGTCCTATTTGTGATGTGTTTTAACACCCACAGAGCAAATAGGACATTACTTTCTCGCTTTAGCTGAAAGGAATGGTCTTAAGACCACAAGCATGACAATTTTCCATTCGCATTTTCAGAGCCTGTGACTTCTCACCTCCTTCCGCCCTGCTTACTGCATTTCTCTTGGGCTCTGAGCACCTTTGGAAATAATAACAATGTAATTTGATGTCAGATTAAGGTCTAGTAAAATCTTAAATCTGCATTTTTGTTTTCAATTTAATTCCCTAATTATTTAATACCCTGTGATATGGATTCTGTATGATTCTACAATATATTGTTGTTTGTGCTTAGATCACTGGTTGTCTTGCTTGCCAACTATTGAGAATATAGGGAATATTTGAAGAATTGGTTTCAAAAGCCTACATATAATGAGATCTGTGCATCTCGCTGCAGTTTTTACATTAATCAGTTTTGATATCAAGGAATGCATTTAAATAATAATCTCAGTTGTTTTTTTTTTTTTTCCCCATCAAAACCCTCCTGCTTTGCATATCAGTTGGTGCCAAGGGTTTTGAAAGCCTGCTAAAATGGTGAAAAGTGGATTTTGCAAAAAGCAAAAAAAAAAAATTATGCTATGACTCACAGCTTTGACACATTTACAGAAAATGATCTGCAGAGAAACCTTTCTCTCTGTTCACACCTTTGGTGAGAAGACCCTGTAACTTTTCACCTGATAGAATGTTCTTGGTGTGACTGAACTTGCAACGGTGAACTCCATTAAGAAACAATTCAAGTGCAGAAATAATTCTGTACTGAGCAATACCTGGGGCACTGTCTTTGTAACTTATGCAAAGGTTGGACTATTTTTTTACACTGAAAGCATTTAGAAGTTTTCGTATTTAACGATGCTACAGTTTTGCTGATGTTTTTTTAATAGTCCTGCTGTAAAAGCAACCTCTCCTATGTGATCTTATTTTACTAAAAGGCTTTTCATATCAAAAGTTCATCAGGGTGTAACTTCTAATACAGCAACAGAGGCGCTGTATAAAAAACACTTTCTCTTAACATGAACTTCTTCTTCTTCTTCTTCTTCTTCTTCTTCTTCTTCTTCTTCTTCTTCTTCTTCTTCTTCTTCTTCTTCTTCTTCTTCTTCTTCTTCTTCTTCTTCTTCTTCTTCTTCTTCTTCTTCTTCTTCGGCTGTGTGGTCCAGTGGTTAAAGAAAAGGGCTTGTAACCAGGAGGTCCCCGGTTCAAATCCCGGCTCAGCCACTGACTCACTGTGTGACCCTGAGCAAGTCACTTAACCTCCTGTTGAAATGTAAGTGACTCTGCAGCTGATGCATAGTTTCACACACCCAAGTCTCTGTAAGTCACCTTCGATAAAGGTGTCTGCTAAATAAACAAATAATAATAATTATTATTATCATGTTTGTATTGTCACACAGTCGGCGGCTGTATTAAATTATTTCACATATTTATGCATCACTGCATGTCACACTTTTAACCGCTAATAAAAACTGTGTTTTTCTATCCATTTTCTAATTGGCATTGCTATTGAGAAAACAACAGCTATATGGAGCCTGCTGTAGTAATCTTTGCGAACAAATCCATGAGAAACGAATGCGTTGGCTTTCGTAATGCCACATAAACTGTTTCAAGAAACCTAATCAGAAAATAATCGACATCAGCGAAAATATGCCTGAATAGCACAATTAAAGTGACAAGACTGGAGGTCGGATGAAGGAATCTGCAAATACAGATTTCTAAATGGATCCATTCTTGATGCTGAAACAGCATTGACGGTACGGGTTTGCTGGGTTTGAGTGTCTCTGGTTTGGAAACAAACCGGTAAACGGCCAGCTAGAATGCCACAAGCAGCCATTATTATTATTGATAAGCGTTAAATAAATAAATAAATAAATAAGAATATAATAATAAAATGTGAGCATCGTGCATGAAATCCCTCAAAACATGTAGCTGCGAGAAGGAATAGATCTGGATGAAACACCTGTATATCCTCTTTCGTTCACAATTTTTTATTTGAATTTTTGGAAATTTTAAACCAGTTTTTGGTGAACTCTATGGAGTTCGAGAAGTTGCCCTGCCATAACTTTGAAAAAAATTAAAGAAATATCTGCATTATAAAATAGATACATAGATAGGAAACTTAACATGGTGCAATCGTGCATGCAGTGACTGGAGGGGATATAACCTACTTTCACTAATATTTTTAAGAATGTTTTTTTGCTTTTTTTTCAGGGGGAGGGGACACAAAATGAACTACAGTATTTGTTTTATTACAGCGATAAACATTGCATAAGCTTTGTTTAAATGGTTCCGTAAAATAAATTGAATTTTATATGCAAAACACAGCCTGCTGGTGGCAAATAATCACATTTTAGTAACCACCCCTTCCCGCCTGTGCCATCCCACTTGCTTTGCCTAAAAAAACAAATCAGAATATAAAAGTGCTTTTTAACAACTTCCACCCCTCACTCCACAAATCAGACAACATGTTGCCTTCTGTGCAATTTAACATGACACAGTGCTAATCATTTTGAAGCCAGATTCTGATTCTATGGACCATGAGACTGTTGTCTGTCTTAATTCAATTTTAGAACGATGATTTCTTTTGAATAAAGAGAACATTCTCAAATAGCGAAGTACTGTTTCATGACACACAAAAAAAAAGACACCTTTTGTTTTTAAATGACAATATAAAAGCGCCTGCTGTGATATTGATAACTAGCACTGTACTGAAAAACATATTTAGATACAGTCTGCTGCTACAATCTGCTTTATCGAAACTGACTACTCAACAGGTACCTGTTAGCAGATTTGCAAAACTAAAAAGGGAGACATTATAAAAGAATGAAGCACACACACACAAACCAAGCAAGCAACAAAAAAAAAATCAAAATGCAACGCTTTACTCTGATTTGAAACAAGCCCGCATCTATTTATTATTTTTTTTTTTTTAGCAAACCCACAAGGTTAATTTATTTAGCACCGTCACACTTCTTTCCTAAATAAACACTTTCTAATACGGTTCATTACAGCACAGTAAACGTGAAAGAAACTAAAGGCTTTGCCTGAAATTTCAATGAGGCATTCTTTGCTGTGCTCAGTTTCTTTTTCTTTTTTTCTTTTGAAAGCATAGTTGGGTGAGTGTTTTTTTTGTTTGTTTTTTACAGAGATACCACAAAGAATGAACGAAGTCTGAACAGTGTCAAGCTACTGAGAAGCTTTGATCAGCCAACACAGTTGGTGTAAGAGAATGGAAAGATAATCTTAAAGAAACACCCTTGTACTTTTAGCAATGCGTTTTCAAAACTGTGGGTCATGTAAATAAGACGTAGGCTGTACAAGTTGTTGGTGCAATAATAAAAAAAAAAAAAACAACAACCCACAAACATTTCGGAACCACACACACGCACTCCGCCACAAAATAGAAAACACAAAATCTTACCAATGAATTTCTGAGGCATGGAACTCTTTCTCTTTGCTACACTGCTTGCCAATCTGTCCAGCACTAGAGTCCGTTCTGTTCCCATCTGTGTTTTGGCGATTCTCACTTCTTCAGACTCTGGTTTTTATAAAACAACGGAGAGATGTGTTTATCTGACAACAATTATTACACGCAAGATTAACAAGAAGCAGAAGAAGAAGAAGAAAAAGAAAAAAGATTACCGCTAGTATATCTTTGTTTCCACACCAAAAAAAAAAAAAAAAAAAAAAGAAGAAAAAAAAAAAGCCTGGTGTCTCTAGCTGAGAGGAAGTTGGTTGAGGAGGCCTGACGTAATTATAATTTTTGCCAACGGGTGAGAGGCACAGGCTGTGGCCAGTGGAAGTTCAAAGAGATATAGAGAGAGACATCCTGTGGTCTCCAAGAGCCGTGATAGGAGGACATGACCCGCACTATATATCTTCTGCATCGGAAGTAGAAATGCTAGCCTCTGGCCCCCTTTGCTCAGAATGAGAGTTTAAGGCTAGCTCAACTGTTTTTGTGCAATGGGGTAACCTTTGTTTTTACAAAGAAACTCAGAGACTACATGCTGGATTCCCACTGTTTCATCATTTTCTTTTATCATGACATTCTCATTCTACCTCATTCTGTCATTTTTTTTTTAATCATCCCGTTTCCTTTCCTAAATTTTGATTATCAATATTATAATCAGTTGAATGCTAGTTATCAGAACCCCATTGATATACATCTTCTAATACTGCATAAATCCTGCTGAAATTTCTCAGTTTTCCCAAATATTGTGTTTAGCCTAAATATTATTAATTAAGTTACAAAAACAAAATATGATGGTGGATCCTCTGATTTTCTCTAATGTACAGTACCGGCACAAATTATGACAACAACAAATGATTTACAGCAAGACTGAGTGAAGTGAAGTTATGGAAACTACTCATGATTCACAGCAAGACTAGGGGTGGGAATTGCATTGCCCATGTCTCCTCACTCAGACCCTTTACTTACTAAATACCCGGGTATCCCTGAATAGATAATCGTCTCCTCTTTAAATGCATGCTATTTTAATGAGCAAGACATCTCACAAGCAGAATGGTACCCCGAAATGTTCTCATTTTTCTAGGAAAACAGTAAAACTGGGGATGGGGAGTTTGTTGCTGGATAACTTCACTTCACATCTAGCTGTAAATAATTTTTGTTGTTTCCATAACTTGTGCCGGTACTGTATATGCAAATAATAATAAAAATAATAATAATATAGGAGGCTGTGTGGTCCAGTGGTTAAAGAAAAGGGCTTGTAACCAGGAGGTCCCCGGTTCAAATCCCACCTCAGCCACTGACTCATTGTGTGACCCTGAGCAAGTCACTTAACCTCCTTGTGCTCAGTCTTAAAGGTGAGACGTAATTGTAAATGACTCTGCAGCTAGCCTAGACACCCTAGTCTCTGTAAGTCGCCTTGGATAAAGGCGTCTGCTAAATAAACAAACTAATAATAATAATAATAATAATAATAATAATAATAATAATAATAAACTGCAATAAATCTGAAAAGGAATACAAATGAATAGATTTATATGTTAGACAAAAACAAATCTTTGTAGGGGTACTAAAATGCAGATATTATCACCGTACATGTAAAAAAAACTGAACCCCCAAATTATGAATGTCTAGTCTTGTCCCCTAAAAGCCTATTGATTAAACTAGATGTGTTATGCCATTCTGCTGTAAGATGTGTCACTGGTGCCCCCTACAGAACCTTTACAATCTGATTACCAGTCCCTCTCTACATAAAGCAGACTGAAACACTGGTATGTGCAACAGAACCTTAATAGGGAAAACGCCTGCTTACTTGCGTGGTTTACTGGAGCACGCTTCTTCATTGCACAACTTAAGATCCAGTAATTCTATTAAGCTGGTTGTTCCCATGCAGGGTAGCGACACTCATTTCAGTTTGCAGCAGACTGGAATGATTTTCAACAAAATTTCAAATAGAACGGTTCTTATCGGAGGTTGTTTTGAGCCGTAGGTCCGTCTCATTGCTGACTGACATCTGCACCTGCTGAGGTGCCGTTCAGTCAACAAACAATAAAAAATGAAGCTGTGTTTAAAAAAACAAAAGAAAACAAACCAAAAAAACGCATGAGCATGAAAATACTGAAGTGGAAAAAACAACTCAGTTTTGTTTTTTATTTAGATCATAGTCTTTTATGTAATATACATTTGTACTATGATTAGCGACACACAAACATATATATATATATATATATATATATATATATATATATATATATATATATATATATATATATATATATATATATATATATATATATATATATATATATATATATATATATATATAAACTTGTTTTGACTTCAAAAGAACTTTGTGGCTCTGTTCATTCTCGTCTTTTGCTGCTTTGGTTTAGATAAGGAGCCTCTGTTTTACTGATTTACAAGACAATCTAAATTGGACGACGCATATTTAATTTTAGCGATGAAGGACAAAAAGTAAAACTGTTGAATTATCATTGCGCAGTTAAGAGGCGTTTGCGTTACAATGTATGTCCGCAAAAACAAAGGCAGGTTTAGTGTGTGCACTGTGTACACCACAATGTTTCTGCGCTATTTTCCACTGTCGGACTTCACATTACACCCTTGCGTATCATAACACTATTTTTAACAAGTCGCAAACAAAAAAAAAAAAAAAGAAGCATGTCCACCAATGACAAACCTGTCGACTTGAAGAAATTGAGAAAGACTTCTCGTTGAAACCGTTGCTGTAATTGTGTATTTTGTATTCTGCAGATGTAATTTCAAATTTTGTATTGGTGATATTTGCATTGTGTGTGTGTGTGTGTGTGTGTGTTATAAACAGATAATGCATATCTTCCTGCTAGGCATGTAAATGGATAGTTAACAGCAGTATTCAGCATGCCTTGGCTATTACTAAATGCTCTGTGGACATGGAAACGTGGGTTTCAAAGACTGAAGCTCAGCATTGTAAGTTTGGCTCAGGATCTAGCCTTCTGGACCAATAGGAGCCGCCCTCGTTTGAGGTGCGACCTCGGTCAGAGGTCACCAAGGCTGGGTGATGGAGGACCAGCGACCCCCAGAAGGGAGACACAGTTGCAAAGGAGGCGGTGGGAAGATGGAGGAGAAAGGTTTGCAGAACAAGTATTGGAAGGTGAGCCTGGACTACATAGGTTGAGGAACCAATAGGATTAGCGCAGCGAGCTGAGGTGAGCTCCTGGAACTACCGCAAGCCTCGATTTGATTAAAAGGGAGTTTATGCTTACTGGAGCTGATAAGGGGAAATTGGAGAGAGTGGGGGGAAATATTCTGCCACATTAGGCAGCAAGATATTGAAGATTTTATATAAATATTGTGCTACCTAATATGCAGTAAGATTTATTTTGGGTTGCTTTGGCTTCAAACTCATTTCACAGTATATTATAAGATTATATATATATATATATATATATATATATATACTATTTTGCAACTTAAAAATGGAGTGACATCTACAAAAAAGGGTCACAAAACTGCATTAAGCACGCTTTGCATTTCTCTCTCTCTCTCTTTTTTAAACCTAAAATTAAAAAAAAAATAAAAAATAATGGACACACACAAAAAAAGTCAAAACCACAACTGCTGAGTAGAAAGCAAGAAGACAGAGGCAATGCTTCCTGCGTCTGCTCTAATGCGGTTGAAAATTGATGGAGAGTAGAACAAAGAGAGGAGGCTTATTGTGCAACCTGAAGGCTTTATCTGATGAAGCAAGATCCGAATCAGAGGGCTGGAGGCTTCAGGTAGTCCTGTGTTACATAAACTGTGCCCAGAGTCTGGCAGGGTTGAACACCGTTTCCTTTAGAACCAATTACAAGTGTTTACCGCTAGATAATAAAGGAACACATTTGACATCATTTCCTTTTTGAACCGCATCACCTTGGTGTCACTATGCTCACGATGACTACACACAGTTCGTTCTGTTGCTAACTACCCACAAGCTACAGACCAACGCACCTCCAAATTCCATTTCAATAGTTTTCCTTCATGCTCAGTCTGTTCAATATTGTGTGCCTGTCTGCCTTCTTGCCTGTAGGCCTGCGTATTTTTTCCATGCTTTGTACTACTGTGACTTTTCAACTCCAGCTGCTTCCATATTATATTATAGGCGACTTACAGAGACTAGGGTGTGTGAACTATGCTTCAGCTGCAGAGTCACTTACAACAACATCTCACCCGAAAGACAGAGCACAAAGAGGTTAAGTGACTTGCTCATGAGTCACACAATGAGTCAGTGGCTGAGGTGGGATTTAAACCAGGCACCTCCTGGTTACAAGCCCTTTTCTTTAACCACTGGACCACACAGCCTACTCGTATGTATGGATTTGAACCATACATATTCAGATGGCATTTGCACCTGCTTGCATTTTAAACACTAACTAAAGTTTGCTATTTTAACCCATTTGACATTTCTGGTTTCCCCAGCGTGTTGGGAGCCATAGACTGCACACATGTGCCGCTAACCCCTCCAGCTCATTCTGAACATCTGTAGAGGAATAGGAACACCCATTCTATTAATGTGCAGGTGGTTTGTAATTGGGCACAATTTAGCACTGCACCCCTAACTAACCTAAATAAAAACTGACTTATAGGCTACTAATCTTAATACAAATTAGCGGTATACTGCAAAATGTGTGGCTGGACCTTTGAAATTCGTATTAACGAGCACTGACTGTCTTCCTGTAAGTATCATAACTTGTCAATGCGGCACTATGATCTATTTTGTGTTTACTGTCTGGGCTGCCAAGTTAATAATAATAATAATAATAATAATAATAATAATAATAATAATAATAATAATAATAATAATAATAATTTAAAAAAACGCTAAAATCATTTAGTTTCAATTTGAAATAATCTTTTATTCGCATTGTGCACCAATGTGTACAATGCAGCAGCATGATATATTTAGCCTACAGGCTAAAGTAAAATGAAAGTGCGCTAGGTGTTCATTTGATTTTACTACTGTACTGCATAGGCCTACTGTACACATTTATGTTTTTACATAATGTAATGTGTAGCCTACCCAAAACACATTGGTGTTATTTCAGTGCAATGATGGATACATTTAAAATACATTGAGAACTACAAATGTATGTGTGTGTGTGATTTTATTGTACATTTTTACCTCCTAATGTTGGACAAACATGTCCGGTTTAGCGAGGGGCTACTGTCTAGATTATGAAAAGCTTTTTGATAAGAAACATATTTTTTTATTTGGGGGCCCCACTATAGAATCTGATGTCTTTTATTTTTATATATATAAACAGTGTTAAAATCGGTAAAATGAAGACGGAACAGAATGCATTGTACAGATGACGTTTAGATTTAACAAAAACAATGTTGTTTTGATTCTTGCATCCTTGCATGCATAGACGTTATCCTTCGGGCACCCTGTGCTGCAGCAAACCACAACTCAACGCCCGCTATTTATTTACACAATGTCGCACGACTCTCGCAACAAATATTTAAATGAGTATATTGCAGCTCTTTTCATTAAAATATTTTCTCTTAGTACGTACGACAAAATGTTTACTTTGCTTAGTGTTGCAACGAAAATGCAAATTGCGGTATGTTTGCACGGCGACCGGCCCATCTTAGTACACCTTCCTCTCAGTGGGTTAAGAAACTGTTCTAGGCTATTATTAAGGAAGTCAACTACAATATAGAATATACGTTTTAATTTTATTTTACAACAGCAGCATCATTTCTTCCTATGACCATCTACCTTTTTTTTCCTCCACTTCATGCAAATCGTAAAGAATGTTATGCATTTACCAAAGTTTACCCTGGTATGCCATGTTTTTTAAATTCACTTTACCATACTTCGCTATTCTTCACAATTCTTCCCTGTGTTTACCATGCTTTCACTGTGCTTTATTACATTTTGCTGTGCTTTTACTTTGGGAAACTTTTATAAGGGGCACTTTACCTTGTTCATTGTCTATCTGGAAATAAATGTATACGTTTCGGCAATCAAATAATGAGCAAGTCTGTGGGAGGATAAAAATATATTGAAACTCCAGTTAAACATTTAGATCAGTTTAAAAATTTAAGAAACCTTGTTAAAATGACTGTTACACTGCACAAGATCTTTTTCAGAGAATTACAGAACCGTAGTATCATTTTCAGAATCTTTTGATCACACACATACACAAGCTTTCTAAATCAGCAAGATTTCTTTTAGTTTTTCACACCAGCTTTTGGTGCAGTTAAATAGGTCAATGCATGAAATGACCCACAATGTTATCTCCGTTTGAAATGTGGCTGATTCGATTTCAATGAAAGGAAAAGACCATGCTCTGGGTTCTCTGCGAAGCAAAATCCACAAGCAAAATACTGAAATCAACCGTTAACTCAGCAATCCAGAAAAAATCACTCTGTGGGTTTTTTTTTTATTAGTGAGTTGTAGAATGAACACTTAAAAACTAAAAACTGTCTATACTGCCGTCTGTTGAACTGCAATATCTGCCACTTTTTTTTTTTTCCTTTTTTTTTCCTGGCAGTCGTCGCTAATGGTTTTTACCCTAGTTTTCTCCCCAATTTGGAATGCCCAATTATTATTTTTATCCCAGTTCACGCTGCAACCCCCCGGTGACTCGGGGAAAACGGAGGCTGGAGCACGCGTCCTTATTAATGTGTTCCTGCCAATCTCTCATTTTACACACTGCGGATCCACAGCGAAGCCACCAGACCTATAGTGCTGGAGGACAACACAGATCTGAATGGCTACACGGCAGACCCGCAGACTCCCTATCATCCACAGGGGTCGCTGGTGCGCGGTAAACCGTTGATTGCCCTGCTGACCTAATCCCTCCCTACCCGGGCGGAGCTCGGCCAATTGTGCGCCGCCCCCTAGGAATCCCCGGTCACGGTCGGTATTGACATAGCCTGGATTCGAACCTGCGATCTCCAGGCTATAGGGCGCATCCTGCACGCCACGTGGAGCGTCTTTACTGGATGCGCCATTCGGGAGCCCCCTGACAGTGAATTCTTTTTTTTTGTTTTATGTATTTAAGTTGTAAAAAAAACAAACAAAAAAAAAAAACTTCAATCAAGCGTAAATGCTCTCCTGATATATACAGTCGTGTGCAAATGTATCAGAACACCTCCAGATTAGTAATTTATATCCTTTATATACCTCCCTGCATGCAAACCTCTGGGTGTGAGAATTTCAATTTTCGGTCAGTAATCAGTGCTATAGAAACAATGTGTGAAAATGTTTGTGCTTTAATTAGGCATCTTAAACAACTTCTAAAAAGTCTCCTGCATTTAACCATGTGTGGCTGTGTTCCTTTTCTCTTACTATTATAAATCAATTGCATGTGTGGCCTATTAAAGTTATCAATTAAATTAGACCATCACTAATTTGCCTATTTTAACAATTTCCCCAGATTTTCAGTTCCAGTGGTTTGATTTCATCCGCACGACAAACCAGAACAACAGAAGCAATGGGGTGTTCACATAAATTTGCACCATACTGTAAAACTAGAAGAAGCAAGATGAAGGCAGAATTATAAACAGATTATAAACCAAACAGACTGTTGCGGTAAAGTTTATCACAAAGGAAACAGGACTGATACTAACTAGCATTTTCTTTGGGTGGGGATGTTGACATGTTCAATGTAACAACCCCTTATCATGGGCAATTCAACTAAAACTTCACCCGATTGAGACCAAGGAAGTGTCTTAAAAAGTACCTGCTGTTTTTAAGCCAGACAGCTCAAGTGATACAACAGCAATGCTTCTGGGCAGGTCCTTATTTAGGGCAACGGAAAAAAAGTTAAAGAAACATGAAATGCTTTTTTGCACCCCCCACCAGCTTTTCGCATTGTTTTTAATCTTTTTGAACGAGGGTCTCCGCCTGCACTTAAACTAGGTTCACTAAAAGGTGAACAAGCTCACTCAGCAAAACTCATGTGATAGGTTCATTATTAAAGCTCAGACTAGGCAACACGACTACATTATATATATTTTCACACTAGTCTTTGGCCTTTGGCCTCACCTTTCGAGGTACCCCTGCCCCATAAATCAGCTTGCAGATAAGTGGAGAGGCTGACCGGAGAGAAGCCATGGGCGGGGGGGGGCGGGCGGGCAGGACAGCTGTCCTCCCCTGTTAGACGAAGCCAACAAGCAGGAGGCGGACTCTAGCACATAGCAGGGATGTAACGGATTGAGCTAAGATATAAATCACTTCCTTGCCGATCATTGGACGTATTGCTTATCGAAGGACGAATAAGATACTAGCTGTTCTACTGACAATTTGATCTGATATTAAAATATGCCTGATGTTTACGTGATTTGATCTAAGGTTAAAGTGAGTGAACCAGTGCTTTGCTTAGTTTGTGAGCGATTAAACAGGCAATGACAAGAAAAAGTTTCTAGAGCTGATCGCTGGTACAGCAGAACCCTGCTTTACTCCATGCCACTAGTTTGTACGCAATAAGCCACTGGAAGTCCAGTAAGTTAGTTATTAGCAAACTGAACCTGGGGTGCCGGGATGAAAGGGTTAATGGTGGCTCTTACCTCCATCCCTGAGTCCTTTGCTTTGAATGTACACATGGCAACGCTCTTTGTGTTCTTCCAGGGAGCTGCGTTGCTTGTAGCTCCGTCCGCAGTGGTTGCATTTGTACGGCTTTTCCACTAAAAAATAAATACATACATAAATCAAATGTACAATTGATCAAAGTGTGCCGCAAAAAACGGTTAAAGAAAAAGGCTTTATGACTTTGATTGGTGTTCCTGATGTTTTGTTTTCTCATGTGAACTAGCGATTCCACAGTCAGTTAATTTACAGTAACACCTTTGCTCTGCGCTGTATTGGAAATATCTGCACATGCCAGAGTAACTGAGCAGGTGGTAAAATACCCCAACTGATTCATAATGCAGTTTCTTTTTTACTGAGTAATGATAAAATAATCTGTTGTTCATTTTTTTCCGCAAATGAATGGTTAATTGATTTCTCTTCTCGCTTCTTACTGCACAACTGAAACCCTACGTATGCAACAAGTGGAGAGGCGTACAGTCATCATTACATAAAGCAACCATAGCAGGGCTAGGCAGTGAGGGTGAAATACTCAACTTCTTGTCAAACCGATATGCATCTTTCATAGCAGTGATGCATGTCTTATATTTGTGGGCATCTTTGATATCAAATAAGATTTCAGTTGTACCATGTTTAACCCAAACCGCTAATCAGATTTTTGTTGCATTATTCATGGCATCTTTTGAGAGTAATGAGATTCTAGAATGCGATAGTTCTAATCGCTGTTGACAAATAGAGCTATAGATAATTTGTAGAGCTATAGATAATTATTATTATTATTTTTTTAAATAGTTTTTTTTTGTGTGTGTCTCTGATTTACGTTATTTCTTAGCAGACACCCTTATCCAGGGCAAATTATAATTGTTACAAGATATCACGCTATTTTTACATATAATTACATTATTTTTTACACATTATTTTTACATACAATTACCCATTTATACAGTTGGGATTTACTGGAGCAATCTAGGTAAAGTACCTTGCTCAAGGGTACAGCAGCAGTGTCCCCCACCAGGGATTGAACCCACAACCCTCCGGTCAAGAGGCCAGAGCCCTAACCACTACTCCACACTGGCATACTTTAATTTTTAATTCAATTTCCGATACAGTGGGCAAATTACCCATACCTAACATTTATGGAGGGGGCACTGCATGGAATTTCCTTATATATTACTTTCTTTCAAATAAAAATGCCTTGTTTTTTCTTGCAGTAAACAGTTTCATGAACAAGGCAAGACTGTTTTAATGAAGTTTCTTTGGTGGATATTGAACAACATCTAATTTATTAAAAGCAGAGACTTTAAAAAAGAACAATCTTTGAACAATGCACAAGTTCAAACTCTTGTGAACAGGGCGTCAATATCTTGTAGTTTCACCTTGTCTTAAGTTTACTGCAGCAAGGGAAAAAAAGGTGATTCATTTTGAAACTGCAGTGGCAATGAGTTTTGAAAGCTCTGGTTGCCAAGCAAAAGAAATTGCACCGTGCTTCGTAAGCGCACTGCTAGTTAATGCGTAAGCAAACCAACAGACACTGCTGTTTGCAGCCATAAAATCTATTTTTTGTTATTGTTTTTTTTCTTTTTAACTGACATCCAGTATTGAGGGATACGCATCAAATTAGCTTTTGCGGTAAGGAAACTTTTGAGAAGAGACGTACCCGCAAATTCAAATACCAGCATCAAAACAAGAGAGTTATTTTTTGGGGGGGAGGGGGGTTATGTAAGAAGCGAGAGGAAGATTCCAAAAAGATATTAATGCGGAATGTTCTGCCAATAAAGTACAGATAAAGGTTTCTACGCTCTAGCGAGCTGACGGTCTTTGGAGGTTCAAAGGCCAGCCCTGTCCGAGCTCACTGGGTGCCTGGCCGGTAGGGTCCGCTGTAGAGTGATGAGGAGAAACAGTCCCTGACAGCTCCACACCACGCGGCCATGTCTTTACCAGGGGAGAGCCTCGGGGACTCCTGCACACCTCGCGGCCGTGCCTTTACCAGGGGAGACCTTCGTGGACCCCTGCGCTCCCCTGACTGTGTGACTCCCCCTGCTCACCACGCGGCCGTGCCTTTACCAGGGGAGACCTTCGTGGACCCCTGCGCTCCCCTGACTGTATGACTCCCCCTGCACACCACGCGGCCGTGCCTTTACCAGGGGAGACCCTCAGGGACCCCTGTGCCCCCCTGACTGTATGACTCCCCCTGCACACTACGCGGCCGTGTCTTTACCAGGGGAGACCCTCAGGGACCCCAGCGCTCCCGACTGTATGACTCCCCCTGCACACCATGCGGCCGTGCCTTTACCAGGGCAGACCCTCAGGGACCCCAGCGCTCCCGACTGTATGACTCCCCCTGCACACCATGCGGCTGTGCCTTTACCAGGGGAGACCTTCGGGGATCCCAGCGCTCCCGACTGTATGACTCCCCCTGCACACCATGCAGCCGTACCTTCACCAGGTGAGACCTTCGTGGACCCCTGCGCTCCCCTGACTGTATGACTCCCCCTGCACACTATGTGGCCGTGTCTTTACCAGGGGAGACCCTTGGGGGCCCCCAGGACAACAGATTCTCAAGCCTGGGTCGGAGCTCTCTTGAAAGCAGTTACCTGAGTGGGTGCGGAGGTGGCCGCTCAGGGCATCCCGTCTGCGACAGGCGTAGCTGCACATGTGACACTTAAAGGGTTTCTCCCCGGAGTGCAGCTTGATGTGACGCAGCAGATTGCCCTTCTGTGTGAACGAAGCTCCACACTGGGTGCAGTGAAAAGGGCGCTCTCCTTAAAGTATTAACAAGAAGAAGAAGAAGAAGAAGAAGAAGAAGAAGAAGAAGAAGAAGAAGAAGAAGATCAATCTTGGGTTGCCGTTTTAACTCTTAAACTAAAACAAACAAACAATTGACTACAAAATTGTTTTTAACGTTGATGAGTTTGTCTCATTTTTTATAACCGGATCAAAGTTTTACTGAATATGAATGAGGGCTTCTGTTTTAAATTCTAAATGATCTAAATTACTGAACTTTATAATAATCCTGCTGACGTTTCCCCCACAGGGATGACATATTGGCACAGTCATTAACATTACTGCATACAATAAAAAAAGAAAATAATGAAATGAGGAACGAAAATAATCAAGATAATCAGGGAGTTCTTAATAGATTCAAACAGAAAAAAAAAATATCACCAACAAAATGTTGACTAAACAGGAACAGCTGCACTTAGACCCAGCTTCAGCAGTGTTCCGCTTATCAAACATGTTGAACGTTTAAATCACAATATTAATTAATATGCTCCAGTTTAAATGCATGTGTACATAAGACCACAGAGTGTGCTTGAGGTCTTTTCAAATGCATTAAAAAAAAAATAAATTATAATTCAAAAGACTCCTATTGTGAAAAATATCCATCATCTAATTGACGAGCCACAAAAGGCTAAAGAGACTTTTAGTGCCCTGGTTTAGACCTTCAGGGGCAGTTATGGAGAAACCAGTGTTTACCAGTATGGCTGCGTTTGTGCACCAGTAAGACATTGAGGCTCACGCAGGCAAGCCCGCAGATGTCGCAG
The DNA here is from genome assembly GCA_030684275.1 of Acipenser oxyrinchus oxyrinchus. Classification (NCBI taxonomy): domain Eukaryota; kingdom Metazoa; phylum Chordata; class Actinopteri; order Acipenseriformes; family Acipenseridae; genus Acipenser; species Acipenser oxyrinchus. Next base: position 1,477,553 of record CM060266.1, read on the forward strand.
TTGAGTTTCCCGCTAGACGCCCTGGACCCTGCGTACGGACTGGCTTGGTTCTGCGCGCCGTCGTAGTCATTATACTCTGTATAGTGCATCATCTCAGCTGCCTCTTGACCTTCCTCCTCCTCCATCCTGGAGTAATCTTCGTCTTGCTCGTTTTTCACTTGAACTTCAACTAAAAAAGAAAAAAAAAAAAAAAAAACAGGAACCGGGTCATTAAACAGGTCAGTAACAGGCACAAATCATTGTCTTTTATTTTCAACCACTGGCCACCTCAGTCAGCCCATTCTGTTGTAACGGCACATTGTGAGGGATGAGGCGCTGGTGTCAGGCTGTGAGATAAGGAACCGTCTCACTTTGAGCTGTCAACACACACACTGCCACACGCCCTGTGGCTTGCAGCTTGATGGAATCTTTAAATTGTCTGCATGCTCTGACTAGCCTAATAAAAGAAAAACGGAAGGACCCTCAAGTCAAGCCCATTACCTCCCGTCTCATAATCTAGCCTTAAAAATACTCAAATACACCTTGTCAATTCAACGACCATATTTCAAAATGTGACCTGTATTGAGCGTTAGAAATGAATCACCAACCCCTATAACAACAAGGCAGTCGACATCGCCACTGTATCTAACTAGAGGGGCTGATATTCTTTTGTTTTTGTGCCTTCAAAGGATTCCTCTTGCCTGGGCCTCTGTTGTTTCAAAGCCATCACAAAGGATGCACCTGACATTGCACTCAGCTGTGAGTGCTATCCCACCAAAGCTTCGCTGGCTCTTGAGTGTAGGCGTTTAACGAACTCTAGTGGAAAATACAACGCCACTTCGGCTGACAGGTCACAAAAACACCTTTTCACTTCGACTTCTTTCATTCTCTCGTAGCAAGGCGTCTGCTAAGAAATAAATAATAATGTTAGGATGTCAGGACCGCCCAGTCCCTGACCACATGCCGGCGCCTCCTTAAGACTCACCTCTTCAGACAGCACCTGTAGAACTCCTCTGTTTCCCCCCTGGGACACTTTCACCCTTCCTTAAATTTGCTTTACTTACTCTTACCTGCCCCCTACTTTACTGCATTTAATCCTGTACTTCAGAGTACTGTAACCTGCCATATGTTTAAACTGTAGTATTTGGTATTTAATCATATCTTGATGTAACTATCACTGTCACTTATCTGCTGTATTGAATTGTATTTTGTCACACTTGTACTTGCTTGAACTTGTCATTCTATTTATCTTGCTCTTATTGTATTACCTGTACTGTAACACTTGAAATGTATTTGCTTACAATTGTAAGTCGCCCTGGATAAGGGCGTCTGCTAAGAAATAAATAATAATAATAATAATAATAATAATAATAATAATAATAATAATAACATGAAATCAACCATACACATTTTATCTGTAACAACAATGTTTTCAGAAATAACTGAAATAGGTAAATGTGAGGATCAATCAATCAATCTTTATTTTATAATATAGCGCCTTTCATAGTGGACCACCACCACAAAGCGCTTTACAAGATGCAGTAACAACAAGAAAATCCATAATACTTTAAATACAGATAAATGCATAATAATGATATACAGTAAAAAAAAAGAAAAAGAAAAAAACAATGAATAATACATTAAATACAGTGGAAAGTGCATAATACACGACAGTAGCATAATACATTAAATAGTAGCAGCAACACAGCAGCTAATAGCAGATATCAGGCTTAAAGAGCATGGAAAGCAAGAGAGAACAGGTGGGTCTTGAGAGTTGATTTAAAGCGAGCGACGGTGGGAGCATCACGCACCAAAGCTGGGAGAGAGTTCCAAAGAGTCGGAGCCACGAAGCTTAAACGAGCGTTCTCCAAGTGTGGTGCACTTTTGCTTGGGGATAACAAGCAGTCCAGAGTCGGAGGACCTCAGCTTGCAGGCAGGGACATAGCGGGTCAGCAGGTTGAGGAGGTACTCGGGACCTGTGTGATGAAGGACCTTGTAGGTGAGCAGGAGAGTTTTGAAAATAATCCTGAACTTTACAGGTAGCCAGTGCAGCTGGGCAAGATGGGGGGGTGATGTGATCACGTTTTTTACATCTGGTAAGGATCCTGACATTGAAATTCTGAACTAGCTACAGTCGGTCTATGGTGCGTGCCAGGAGACCACCATATAGAGAGTTGCAGTAGTCGAGTCGAGAGGAAACAAATGCACGACAAAGTATCTCCGCATCCAGGAGGGAAAGGTAGGGACGGACTTTGGAGATGTTTCAAAGATGGTAGAAGGAAGATTTGACCACAGAGGAGACGTGGGCATCAAAGGAGAGGTTGCTGTTAAGAAGTACACCAAGGCTTTGTACTGTGGAGGAAGGCAGCAGCAGACAGTTTGAGATCCTACTAGAAGAAGTTCAGATTTGCTAGTGTTCAGCTGAAGAAAACTGGCAGACACCCAGGCCTCGATGTCTTGAATGCAAGCCGTCAGCCTTGCATTCAAGACAAGGATGATGATTTATTCTCCATAATTGTAACTGTCTGCCAACATTTCTTAGGATTATTTCCAAGATTAGTAAATTGGTAATTATAGTAATCGACTTTAGCCTTTCTAATAGCCTGAGTACATTTATTTCTGGTTTGCCTAAAAGAAAGCCAGTGACCATGATCCTTAGTAGTCCTTGCCTTTCGCCATGCTACATTGTTTTTGCTCAATTAAAGCTGACAATTCAAAGCTAAACCAAGGGCTACTATGATTTTTAACTCTAAACCTTTGTGACTGTGATAGGGCGCGAGCCCCTGTATATCATGTATTATTTGTTGTTCTTCCAGTTTGGCAGGGATAGGGTTAATACTATCCCTGTCACATACACGTGCAGACTGTGGCTGGGACTTAATTCATTAATTAACTATCAATTAAGCCCATCCACAGGTGTACAAAAGGAGCAGTCTCTTCACTTGTGGGGGACAAACCCAGGGCAAGGACCAAACCAAACCAAACCAAGCGAAAAGGAAGGATTACAGTTCTTCTTTATATCTTCCAGGGCTGAAACCTCCACAACACCCACATACGATTACCTGCCAGCCCAACATCCACAGCTGTGCTTGTTAGCAAGTAAACCACTTGTTTATATCCTTGCTCTGCCCGAGTTGTGAAATATTTAAAGAGACAGTGCACCACTGTAAATAAACACGCACAAGAGCGTTTAACCTGTCACAGTAACGAACTACAGGAGCGACAAACCGGCCCCGAAAACCGAAGCATGGATAAGAGAACAGGTTTGTAACCGTAAGGCTAAACCACTACCCCAGCATGATATCGCAACACAATCTCGTGCGGGGGAAAAATTTGTTGAGATGAACACCTGTATATAAATGCACCTGGAGGGAAATGCTGAGGTAGAAGGCAAGATAGCCACTGAACACAATCTTAATACTCCCAAACACAAACTATATTCATCAGAAAACATGGTTCTTGTTTGCATTTTGGGTGTCAAGACTCCCTCGGAGAAAAGCTTTGTAAGGACACTGTAATGTTCATTTAGGCTGTAGTATAAAATTATTATTATTATTATTATTTGTTTACTTAGCAGACGCCTTTATCCAAGGCAACTTACAGAGACTAGGGTGTGTGAACTATGCATCAGCTGCAGAGTCACTTACAACTACGTCTCACCCGAAAGACGGAGCACAAGGAAGTTAAGTGACTTGCTCAGGGTCACACAATGAGTCAGTGGCTGAGGTGGGATTTGAACCGGGGACCTCCTAGTTACAAGCCCTTTACTTTAACCACTGGACCACACAGCCTCACTTATAACTTAATAGCAATGTTTTTTGTTTAGTTGTTTTGCTTTAACCCTTTCAAGTGAGGACGGATAAAAACAACAACAACAAAAAACATCTCCTTTAGTCTTTGTATATATGGGGACATATAAGAACATAAGAACAGAAGAAAGTTTACAAACGAGAGGAGGCCATTCAGCCCATCTTGCTCGTTTGGTTGTTTGTAGCTTACTGATCCCAGAATCTCATCAAGCAGCTTCTTGAAGGATCCCAGGGTGTCAGCTTCAACATTACTGGGGAGGTGGTTCCAGACCCTCACAATTCTCTGTGTAAAAAAGTGCCTCCTATTTTCTGTTCTGAATGCCTCTTTATCTAATCTCCATTTGTGACCCCTGGTCCTTGTTTCTTTTTTCAGGTCAAAAAAGTCCCCTGGGTTGACATTGTCTATACCTTTTAGGATTTTGAATGCTTGAAACAGATCACCGCGTAGTCTTCTTTGTTCAAGACTGAATAGGTTCAATTCTTTTAGCCTGTCTGCATACGACATGCCTTTTAAACCCGGGATAATTCTCATTGCTCTTCTTTGCACTCTTTCTAGAGCAGCAATATCCTTTTTGTAACAAGGTGACCAGAACTGAACACAATATTCTAGGTGAGGTCTTACTAATGCATTGTAAAGTTTTAGCATTACTTCCCTTGATTTAAATTCAACACTTCTCACAATATATCCAAGCATCTTGTTGGCCTTTTTTATAGCTTCCCTACATTGTCTAGATGAAGACATATGGAAGATGCAAATGCATGATGACCTCATATGAGCTGGATGCCATTTTTTCCTCCATATGAAGCAATGAAAAAAAAAAATTATTATGTGTCCAAAACGCAGCTACTTTCAATATTTCATGCACGCATAACCTTCAATGACAAAAACAATACAAGATTGTATTCACAGATATCGCCTTATTATGCTGTCAGTGATTGGTTGCACAGCATGATACAGCTGTCTAGACTGTGTCTTCTAACACGTTTGTTACTGGGGTGGCCCTGTTACTTCTGCAGTGAACTGACTGAGCACTGTTACGGACCACACCTCCTGGATGACGGCTGGGTGGGTGTGACTAGCTTACTGGTTACAGCTCATGACTGCTGTGCTGTGGAAGGATGCGAGTTCGAGCCTCAGATGACCTTTACATACCTGGCTCATTCACAGAAAGGCCCACTTCTATTGTGGATAGCATAGCACCCAGCCTTCTCAATACCTACCACGAATCTATGACTGTGTTTGAACTTCTGTATGAACTACCATGATCTGTCTCTCTCTCCCTCTCTATCTCTTCCATAAATTCATCAATAGCCGAAAATTCAGCTCCGCTTAGCTATGCAGTGTCTGCTATGAGGTTTTTCGATGCAGTCGTGTGTGCATGCCCTGGAAAGCAGCGCTGATGCAAAAAATAAATATTTCTCTTACTGATTTCCTGAGAAACAGAGTTGCCGATGTGAGCCGCTAGAGAAAAGCCACCCCCACCCCCTCCAGCATTTAGAGTGGTTAAAAGCCACAGCCAGCCCTCTGCCAGGCTCCGTTTCTGAACAGAAATCCCCAACAATTGCAGCACTAGCTGAGCAAAGACGCTGATGATGTGAGATATGCTTCAGTGGGGCTTGTTCTGGGGTTGGGAGATTGAACTCTCTGATAAAAGCGGCACTTCCTTTTTAGCTCAGCAGCACCACTGGAACCTCAGCTAGCACTCAGGCGAGGGGGCTGACAGCCTTTCTGGTTGCACTCAAGCCCCAAAAAACAGAAAACAGAATACCAGCCCCCTCCCTCCTCCCTCCTCCCTCCTCCCTCATCTTCGAGTGTGCTACTCTGCAACTTCCATAGACCACGTGCGGTTTGACACAGTGCATGAAAACAGGGCTCTTTAGTTTCAGAAACATGGTCTAGGGCCACAGTACTGTTCTGCAATACCAGCTTTAAAAAAAGTATAATTCAACAGCCATAAGTCACACCATTTCTTTAGTCACACCAACACCTCAGTAGAAATCCTACTGTGTTTTGGGGGAATTAAAATACACACACACAGACACACGTTTGCATTCCTATGTTTGTGGGGACTTCTCATTGACTCTCGCTATATTTTTATTTGCTATTTCTTTATCTAACTCCAGTCAGACAAAACTCCACACGGGGTGAAAGTCGACAACAAACTAAATATTTTGGCACTTTTTTTTTTTTTTTTGTTAAGGCAAATTTAGTTCCGTGTTTTACAAAGTGGGGACGTCCCCACAACGTCGTTTTTTTCAGGAGTTACTATTTTTGTGGGGACATTTTCTCAAATGTTGTCCTCACATTGATAGTAATACCTGCCCACACACACAAACACACAAACACACACACACACACACACACAAACACACACACACACACACACACAGTTGTTTTGAAGGCGTATATTTTGCTGGTAAGTGTGCTTTTAAATGTAGTTCAAAGAGTTTTGCTTAAGGACAGCTGTAAGTAAATGTTAGCTTATAATATCAATCAATCATCTACTCAAAAGCAGTGGGTGTTACTAATATGCCACTTTTTGCGCAGATTGTAACATTTCTAACAAACGTTTGTTTAGTAGAATTAGTGGTGGGTAAAAAAAAAAAAAAAAAAAAAAACCTATCTTCAAATCTAACTTGATATGCAGTAAAGCCGCCTGGTGGGTTTTAAAAGAACAAACCATTTCCTGCTATTCTTTGATCTTCTCTTGATTTTACTGCAGACCTGCACAGCCCCCTCTGCAGAGCTCCAAAATAACCAAAAACAATTTAAAAAAAAACCAAAACAATTATTTAAGCTTGTTGACTCTCCATCTTTTGTACTTTGCATCACTTAAAACCCCACCTTGTATACTTTATATACTAACCCCACCTGTAAATCGCCCTGGATTAAGGCGTCTGCCGAATAAATAAATAAATAAATAAATAATACTATACAGTACTTGCACAAATTATGGCAACAACAAATCATTCACAGCAAGACTAGGGGTGGGGATTGTATTGCCCATGTCTCCTCACTCAGACCCCTTAGTTACTAAACACCCAGGTATCCCTGAATAGATAATCATCTCCTCTTTAAAGAATATGCTAAATATTTTAACGAGCAAGACATCTCCCAAGTAGAACAGTCCCCCGAAATGTTCTCCTTTTTCTAGGAAAGCAGCACCGCTGGGGATGGGGAGTTTGTTGCCGGATAACTTCACTCAGACTACTGAATAGATAATCCTGACACGGAAACATGTTTCGATAAGTTGTGCTGGATGCTTCTGTGCTTCCAAAAACAAGGAATCGTGTTTTTTTCACTGTAGACCTGGCTTCTAGTCAGAAAAGGATGTTTCCAGAGTACATCTAGCCAATCAGTAGTGGCAGCAGTGTGGAGTAGTGGTTAGGGCTCTGGACTCTTGACCGGAGAGTTGTGGGTTCAATCCCTGGTGGGGGACACTGCTGCTGTACCCTTGAGCAAGGTACTTTATCTAGATTGCTCCAGTAAAAACCCAACTGTATAAATGGGTAATTGTATGTAAAAATAATGTGTAAAAAAAATATATATATATATAATTGTATGTAAAAATAATGTGATATCTTGTAACAATTGTAAGTCGCCCTGGATAAGGGTGTCTGCTAAGAAATAAATAATAATAATGATATTCTTAGTGCTTGTAATTTAATGATAAGGCGGCTATGGAAGACGGTACCTCCCATTGTAAATGGCATGGATTACTGCTCAAACATACAGTGTTATTGATATGATATGGTCTTTCATTCTCAGGCAGTATAGTGGTCTCAGTGATCCCATGTTAAAGTGGGAAACTTGTAAGGCGAAAATAGGTCCATAATCCTTATTACCTGAGCAAAAGAATACAAACCCCACAATGCATCATAAATGTAACAGCAATCTTGAATTCAACTGTAGGCGGCTGTTATTTCGAAGGGGAAGTGACTTTTCTTTCTGCCTCTCACACCTGATCTGCCCAGTAGAGCACAGCAAACATCTGCCATCACTGTCTACCAGCTAGAGTGAGCTGGCACACTGACAACATAACGGGCTGTTTAAATTTAAAATTTCAATTTGTGTTTTTTTGGTGTCAATTGGTTTTTTTCGCCTTAAACACTGCACACTGAACCCTGTAAGCTTTTACTTGCATTCATTATTAATTATTCTTTAGTTAATACTGCACACAGCCTTTTCGCTACCTCCCTTACATTTTCATCTTCTGAATGCAACGTCTCATTTTTATAACCCACAGGAAACGAACTGAACAGTAAGAGGAAGCGTTGGAGCCAGGCGTGTGAAATTTGTGAGTTTTTGAAACTTCCCCATCGTACTGTTTTGTGGTTTGGCGCCCGCCATTGCACGCTTAACGCAGGTAACCCTGCACGCAACTGCGGAAATTGTTCGGCCAGAAACAAGGCCGTAAAAAAACGTTTCTAAGGCTGTGCACGATTAGGGGAGCACCAGGTCATGTGACAAACAAAATAACACCAAACGCAGGCATGTTGGCATCACCGGTGGTAGAATTTTTTTTATACTCCTCTTACTTTAAGATACGGTCTTTGAAGAGTTTTTGGTGCTTTCCAATATTTTTTAATAGTCTCGGAAACCACAGTATCTGGGTTAAAAATCATAGCCCACGTCATCTACAATACAAACTTACCCTCCACAGATGCTACATCATCATCAAATTCTGTTTTTACTGTGCTTAATGCCTCCCTTTTGCTTCTCTGTGATTTCCTAACTCCGATTTCACCACACTTTTGCGCCCTTTGGTTTAATTTTCCACAGTAAACTTTGCGCGATGGCATTCTTTAGTAATTGAACTGGAGCCGATTTGAAGGTAACATACCTTGATCTGTGTCGGCTGAGGACTGATTCATATATTTTTTGGACTCGTTCTCGCTATCAGAAGTTGGGGTTTCCTCTGGGGGTAGCTCAGATGAGCAGTCTGCAGGACCCTCCTGAGTCTCTGAAAGGGAGAGCACATTACTTGATTGGTTCACATCCCCTAAAACTGTAACTTAAAGCCCAGGCCTAGTCATTTAAGGTCTAGGATAGTGAGCTGCTTTCAGTTATGTCTGGAGACGGACCGGTATATCTGTAGAGGTGTCCAGTTTGAAAACAAAAATCTTCCATACGCAATTTATTTTTAATGTATAAAACATTAACTCTGTACACGTTACATTATGTCAAAAGATAAATATATACAGTAGGCCTATACAGTAGTAAAATAAAATGAATACCAAGCACATTTTGTTTATACTTTAGCCAATATGGCAAATAAAACTCGTAAGACAAAATAAATCATGCCACTGCGTTCTCTGTTCACCTTACTGTACAATGAGGAAATAAAAAATATATTATTTGAAATTGAAACTAAATTAGCATATTTTCCCTTTTACTGTAGCCAACAGACACAAAACACAAAATAGATCATGGTGCCACATTGACACATTATGATACTATCTAGATGTGTGTGAACTGTTAAAGGGGCCTCCAATAAACAGGCCACAGCAACATTATTTGGTTCCTCTCCTTCAAAGTGCCAGTAAGAATGCCCACTTTCACGTCGGACCTTCTTATGATTCGCCGTCCAGGCTGCTCAAGTTGTGTGCGTTTGGATGTGCTAAAACATAACTTTATTAACTTAAGGTAAAACTCAATATTTTGTCAAGTAATTTATTAGTTTACCTGCAGGCTGCAGCTGCTCCTGTAAGTCATCCGATTCCATTGTCAGTGAATTATCTTTAAGAAAAGGAATAAAAAGAATCATCAGTTTTTAACAATTATTAACCGTTGGAAATGTTCTAGCTGTGTGGGGCCGGAGTTAAACAGTACTTCTGATGCATGCAAACAGAGCTAACCCTTGAATCCTTTTGGAGGAAATGAAGGAAACACCACCTCATAAGTATCTGGTCCAATTGAGCTGGAATGACCCAATTATTGTATTGCTACAGACAACAATTAGTTTAGTTTAGTTTATTCACTTTGTCACTAATACACAGAGTAGACCATACTCAATGTAATAATAAAATAATTCCAAACTATTAATATACATCCACAAATTATATATATATATATATACAATTGCAGACAAAAGTATTAGGTGATTTCTACCATTTCTAATTGTTTTATTGAAAGATATAAATTAGAGATTCAACTTTATAAAAAAAAAAAAAAATTATTATAGAACATGCATAACATAAAAAATAACAAGCAAAAACTAATTTCCTACTTTGACAAAAGTATTTGGCCACCCTTACATTAGTATTTTGCGTGCCCACCCTTTGCTTCCTTTACAGCCTGCGGTGTGTCTTTGTATCTTGAAACCAGTTCCTGGCATCTATATGGAGATATTTTTGCCCATTCTTCAACACATACAGCTTTGAGTTCTGCAATCGACTTTGGTAGCCTTTTTGCAACAGCAAAAGTCAAACCACAATATCAGGTCTGGCGACCCAGATGGCTAATCCATAACTGTAATCTTCCTTTTATTCAGAAATACCTTTGTAGACTTCGCAGAATGCAGAGAGCTAGTTGCAGTAGTTCCTGTTCTCCTGTGTTTGTCAATAACAGCCCACACAGTGCCTTTTGGTAAACAGAATCTTTCTGCTATTTTTCTGGCAGTTTCTCCTTTTTCGTTTAGTTGTATCACTGCCATTTTGAGATCGTTCCTGCACTCTTTAGTTTTAACCATTTTTTTTTAAATCACAAATTTCCAATTTATTTTTCAGAATGTGATGATTATGTATTTATTTATTCTATAATTATCATCAGGTGTTGGTTTTCAGTCATGACAACTGTCTATAATTAGCAATTAATTTGTTTCATACGAAATATGTTGATTGTCCAAATACTCGTCAAAGGATGACATTCTTTTTGCATGTTATTTTTCACTTTATGCATGTTATTTAATAATTTGTTGTTTTGTTATAAAGCTGAATCTCTACTATAATTTATATATTACAATAGAACAATCAGAAATGATTAGAAATCACTTTCTATGTGGTTTTTCTCATTTTTCTAAACTGCCCAAACACTTTTTGTCTGCGACTGTACATACACACCATAAGTTACTGTTCATGATATCCTGTTTGAAATCTGTACCAAATATGTGCCTTCTTTCTGATTAGATCAAGGTGTTCCTGTTATTAGGCAGCAAAAAGAGGCAAAACTTCTTTGTATGCAACCTGATGTGGGCCACTAGGCGAAATCACTTTTGGGCTAGATTCTCAAAGCTAGTTACTCTGTAGCGCAATTTTATTTTCAACACCAAGCGAGCGTCTAAATGGAATAAGAAACAACTTAATAATACTTCATGCAGGTTGTTTGTTTCTCGTTTGGTAACTTTATTGGGTGCGTTTCTTCTTTCTCAAATGTTATCTTTGCTAATGTGTTCAAAAATGCGTCAAAAGTGGCAACCGACCACATTTCCCTTTTGACTATCCCACTGCGAGAGGTCTAACGCGGGCTTAAAAACCACCTGGCAACCTACTTCTTGATCTGTCCCTTTTTAAAAATCCTGCTGTGCCCCGAACCACATGTGTGGTTACATTGCAGTTACATTTGGCTATTCGGCCCATCAAGGTTTGTTTCTTGTTAGCACACCATTCTCCCTTACCGGGGGAACTAATTTAAAAGCTCTGTTTCCTGCATGCAATATTGGAAAGCAGGTGTGGGGGGTAAAAGTAGTTTTTGGCACATAATAAATATATTCTTCATTGAAAATGTTTTTTTTTTCTTTTTTCATTGCTTTATACAGGAAGAAAACAGCTCCTGCAATGAAGCTATCATGCATTCGCGTCTTCCATATGTCCCCATATATATAAAGACTAGAAGTGATTTTTTTTTTTTCTCCATCCCCATATGAGGTTGCCGTACATGAAAGGGTTATGAGACTCAACAGGCTAGATTTTTGAACCTCAAAAATCGTAACAATCGCAGGAAATAAAGTTACCACAAAAAGTAACCAAACGATGTAAAGTTGCTGCATGGGTGGATGGGTTCTTAGTACATTGAAAAAGCGAGCAGCACCATGAGATCACTGACTTCGATGCACAACCAGGATGTTTTCGTCTTCTTCTTCTGCAGTGCAGAAAACAGAGATCATTTTTCCTGGCTTCGCAGAAACTGGCTTACACATCTCCTAGTCACCTTGCTCTGAACTTTCAGGTGTCAAAGTAATGCCAAGTAATCCTAAAGAGTAAAACATAACAACTACTTTGACAAGGCTCTTCTGTGTAGGAGTAAGTTGCTAACCACTAGCTGTGATTTGCCAAACATGCACAATGTAGGGATTTTTTTTTGTATTTGATCTGTAGGAATATATATATATATATATATATATATATAGAGAGAGAGAGAGAGAGAGAGAGAGAGAGAGAGAGAGAGAGAGAGAGAGAGAGAGAGAGAGATATAGTATATATATATATATATATATATATATATATATATATATATATATATATATATATATATATATATATATATATATATATATATATTAGCTCAAAGAGCCAGAGTCTATATATATATAGACAGAGAGAGAGAACCACTCATGAAACTTATGAAATAAAAAAGGAAATGCACCAATAATTCAACACTGTACAAAAAATGAACACAACATGAATGACCTACAATGTGCAGTTTTAGAAGAAATCTGATTAGATAATGTACAACATACAAAGGAAAATAAATGGATAAATAGACCCAATACCAGGATGCCTGAAGGTTTCAATAGCAAGAAATAGTAGATTATGTTGTAAATGACATCCACAAGCACATTAATAGATTTAAACAGAAATAAGTGAGTGTCGTTACCATTAAAAGCCTGCAAGTACCTCCCCGTTTGTTTTCCCTTGACAAAGGTATGTTAAACATACCGAAACGTTGGGAAGTTGGCACTTTGTTGGCACCAAAACTATATGCATTAAGAGCACAGTCACAATGCACTGATGAGCCCCAAACAGGGCAAAACATGTCTGCAGTTACTGTGTTCTGACTTTTAAAACGCTGTGAATGTAGAAGCCTTGTGGCGACTTTCACGCGATTTGATTGGCTCTTGTAATGCTGAAATTTGCATATCCCAATTACCCATAATTCCAACAGTACATAGCTGCAGAACGAAGGCTCCCACAGGGTAGCTCCCACAGGGTAGTGCTGTGTGCGCAACTCGTAATTTATGTAATGCTTCACAATACGCCACGAATCTTAGGTTTAGGGTTAGGTTACAGTTATGAAATAAACTTTGTTTTAGTACCTAAAATTCATCACCCTTGATCACCACAATCATGTTGCGTATAATGATGACATCTATTATGAGTTGCGCATGTAGCGATACCCTGCGAGAGCTACCCTGTGTGAGCCTGCGTTCTGCAGCAATACCCCTCTCCAGAATTCTATAGTTACTGCTTTCTCCCACCTTAACACAAAACTACTTGTATTTATATATATATATATATATATATATATATATATAGTGGTTTAAACTATACTGTACCTGTAAGTAGATATATATAGCAGCACAAGAAGCGGGGATTGATTTAATAAAATGTGACCAACCTGCCCAGTTTACAGGAATGAGATAAGAGAGCTAGCCTACATCCGTACTGAGCCTGAGAAAATACGCCTAGTTTCGACGCAGCAAGCAATACTTCTAAGGGCAAAAAAAAACAAAAAAAAACCCTTCTATTTTTGAGCAACACTCACCCACTTGATCTTGCTTCAGCGAGAAATACAATCACATGTAGACTGAAACCTTGGGAGTCATGATCTGTAGCTCCCTTACTTTGTCCGACAATGCTGTGGTATTTAACCTGCTTTAAAAGGCTTCATTGCAGCATACGGCATTTACCGTATCACATTACAGGCAGCAGACCCTGACAGTGTATTTTATTTGCTTCATTGTTTATTACATTTGGAGGTAAAGTATGGGTCTTCAGTATTCATTATAAATCTTCCTTGTATTGCAAATGTTTCCCATGGTAAAATTGCATGTTTTTTTTTTTTTTAATGATGCTTTCAAAAGACTTTTACCATTTATTTACCACATTATACCAACGTACTAGGTAACAGGCAGCAGTGTGGAGTAGTGGTTAGGGCTCTGAACTCTTGACTGGAGGGTCATGGGTTCAATCCCAGGTGGGGGACACTGCTGCTGTACCCTGGAGCAAGGTACTTTACCCAGATTGCTCCAGTAAAAACCCAACTGTATAAATGGGTAATTGTATGTAAAAATAATGTGTAAAAAAATAATGTAATTGTATGTAAAAATAATGTGATATCTTGTAAATCGCCCTGGATAAGGGCGTCTGCTAAGAAAATAATAATAACAAGATATAAGGATAATAAAGAATAAATAACTGAAAACATTTATTATTGGATCAGTGAATGTACCAATAAATACATACATGAATAAATAAATAAATAAACAGCAAGAAAACATAACTCTAACCCCCCCCGGGGTTTAACAGTCGTACAACATAAAAGCCCCCACTGTACTGTATAGGTTTGGTAGTTCACAGTATCACATGTTAAGACAGAGAAAACTCCTTCACAAATAAGAAAGCGTGCAAAGTTGTTTTTTTTTAACCCTTAATTGTCAATGCCAAAAGTGTTTAACTGCAGCTCAACAGTGGGAGTTCACTTGAAAACAGTGGGTCGGACAGGTTGTGTTATAAATGCATTGAGAGCTACTGCCATTTGCTTACAGTGATTACAATAGCGCACTTCACAGATTTGCTAAAAACCTTTGCACCCACTTCACATCGTACTGAGATCAGACATAATTAAGCACAAACTATGTGTGACAGGCCTTATTTGTTTTTAAAGTCAGTTCTGTCTGTATTTCCTTAATACAGTCCTTCAGGTTTCGCTGTATAGGGCCCTTACACTGGACTTATTTTTCAAACATTTGTCTAAGGGTTTTATCAAACTTACTTTACGCTCCTATAAATCTTACGACAGCTTGAAAAACAAAACTGAAAGAAAAAAAAAACTGTTCATGTTAACCCTTTAAGGGACAAGGGAGATATGTGTCCCACAAATAAAAATGACGCAAACTTTCTTATTTTTGCAATGAGGTGCATGAAACAGAATTTAAAATGTACTGACAGGTCGGATCTGGTCCTCCAAATTGTCAGTTTCCTCCTCGTGATACTTGAGTCGCTCTCAAATGAATATACATAAACACCAGGTTATTTTAATAATGCTATAAATGAAACGACTAATGAAATGAGGCCTCTTTGGTTGTTTTGTTGCTCAGTTATAATAAAATGAATGTGGATTGATGAATCGAGTAATTTGAAAATATTCTTTCTCACTTCTTTTCGGACCTTAAACTACAATCTGCATACGTATTAGGATTAATACAGATTAATACAGTATTTAACATTGCCTATAAGTATATAAAAAATAGAAGGGTAAAATATTTTCCAGCGTAGGTTGGTGTGATGTTAGTGGTGGAGGGGTGGGGTGGGGTGGGGTGGGGAGGGGGAGGTGGGTGGCAAACTTTAATGCTCCTTATTGAAAAGATGTGAAAAGACGAAAGCCACAGTTAAAACTCATGTGAAGGTCATTTCACACATGCAATTTTCAGTGCATATACATATATATATATATATATATATATATATATATATATATATATATATATATATATATATATACACACTGCTAAGACAGTAAAATTGCATGTGTGGGGACATGCAGGCAACATTTAAAGCTATTTTGATAATGCTTATAGAGTTTAGCTCAGCAATAACAATTGACTGATTACAGTAACCACAGGGCTTAAATTAAAAAATAAAATAATACTAAATACATAAATAAACCATTATTTACACATCATTATTTTAAACTTCCTTCAAATAAACTACTGTATATTTATTTTCCAATTTTGCCATACATAATATATTACTTTATTAGCCAGTTTTTTTTTTTTTTTTTTTTTTTTTTTTGCTCTTCAAAATACAGCACTTTTCTATGACATATTAGGCAAAGTTTTTGTTAACTATTTTTGGTTTTGTTTATAAACCTTTTCTCAGTGTTTTACGAATGCAAATCAAGTTCTATCCCTACCTCAAACAGTTTTCATGAACTGCAAACTCGATTTAGCTCATTATTCAAAATGAACAGCCCTGAGCAAAACTCCTGTTCAATACAGTAACTTTAACCCTTCAAGGCACAAGGGACATGTGTGTCCCACAAATAAAACGATGCAAACTTTTTTACAATGAACATAAGAACATAAGAAGAACATAAGAAAGTTTACAAACGAGAGGAGGCCTTTCAGCCCATCTTGCTCGTTTGGTTGTTAGTAGCTTATTGATCCCAGAATCTCATCAAGCAGCTTCTTGAAGGATCCCAGGGTGTCAGCTTCAACAACATTACTGGGGAGTAATGAGGGGCACTAAGCTGAGTTTTAAGCTGGGTTTCCTACTTGTGATGCTTGAGTCGCTCTCAAATGTATTTTAAGAAGAAACCGTTTGAACAACAAGCGCTCAATTCCGTGTGTACCTTTAGGGGTTAAAGGCTATTGGGATCCAATAGAATATTTGTTATAAATATTTAAAGAGTAAGTTGTGGGGTTCCGAAAAATATTGCGTTACACGCCGTCACCTGTTGCTACAACTGTTTAAATAACATACCTGTCATTTTTCTTTTCATTGTTAACATCCTGACAGCTTTTCACTATCAGTGTCAGGATTATTGCCCACATTGTCAAACAGGTAACACAGCAAGAACCATCCATGATGATGGTGCGGAACAGAAAATCCAAAGCACTTTTTTTGTTGTTGTTGTTGTTGTTGTTGTTTTTTTTAATCGCTCTTCCTGCAGTGAAACGGGCTTTATAGTTATAAGTGTAAAAAGTTGTCAGGCTGTCAAAAATGAAAAATGCCAGGTACGTTATTTAAACAGTTGCAGCAACACGTGGGGATGTTACAGAACCCCACTACTTACTCTTTGAAGAACAGCCACGTGACTGTTTTAAAAATAATTTCCATTTACTTGCTCCTTTCTCATAGTGCTACCAAAAACATGTGCCATTTACCATCAGCAAGCAATATATGGCCTTGTGAGTAATTTTAATCTTTGCCTGGGGCTTTAAAAAAAAAATAGAAAAGCCAATTCAAATCTAAGATAAGAACTAACTGTATAATAGCACCCAGCTTTTTAACATTTCAACTTGTGAGAGATCAAATGTCCCATTGGATTCTGAGTGTGTTATTACAAGCACTTTTACAGTATTAACACTGGAAGCACACCACCAAGAGTTTAAGAATTATCATGGTAAAATCTGTAAGAATGACTTTTTGTAGAAATGTCATTGATGTTGTATTCATTTATGTATGTATGTATGTGTGTATGTATGTGTGTATGTATGTATGTATGTATGTATGTATGTATGTATGTATGTATGTATGTATTTATTTATGAATATAGACAAGACTGGATTAAGAAAAACTACAAATTTCAGTAAGAAGTCCCATAAGAAACTGCTACCTGTAGCTTTTAACACCATCAGGGCTGAAGAAAGATATATTTTATTGACAATTTAGAGATCGTGAAATGGGTGATTATGTTAAAAGTTTGCTTTGTGCATGCATCCGTTGCCTGCACCAGTAAAAAAAATAAAACATTTGAAACAGGTGCTATCTGCATATGACTTTAACACTAAGCAAAAAAATAAAATAAAATAAAATAAACCCAGCTAACTATTTATTTGAAAGCTTCTCATTTTCTGCATGTTCTCCAAATTACAGCATAAATAACTGCTACAAAACGATTCCAGGCGCTGCCCTATCTTGTGATCTTCTTTTTTTTTTAAAGTTGAAATAATACGAGTTTAAACTGCACTTCCAATAACAGCTTCCTGTAGGCAAAGGCTCTACCTTTTAAAACAACCTTTCTTTCACTGTGCCAAATACTGCGCAACAAAATACTTCAAAACCATACAATGTCATAATGCCCCAGTATCGATTAAAACCACCTGTCTTGCCTTAACTCCATTTCATGCAACATGCATTTATTTGATAAAGAACTCTAAAGACACATACAACAAAACCCGTTTATTTTTTTGCAATAATAATAACAATAATAATAATAAAATAATCCGTTCCTACCTGCCATTCCTGGACCTGCTTCTCCGCGTTGGGTTCAGCTTCGCGTGTTTTTCTCAAACTTGCCGCTTTTGCCCTGGATCGCGGAGATGGCGGGAGATTCCCTTCTCCACGCGTGAGGTTGGATTGCAAAACATGACGTCACGCGCTATCCCGAGGAGACGGAGACGGGCGTCTTAAAGACACAGTAACAGGAGCAAGCAAGCTTTTTTTTTTTTTAAAAGCGACAGCAGACTTGTTTATTTTCTTTTTTTTCTTCTTTTTGAAGTCCATAACAAACAAGTCGAAGTACTCATTGGACCGAACAGTAATTACCTCGAACACAAGAAAACAAAGATGTGGACAATAATTGTGGCTGTGTAGCTCCAGCGTGCAGCATAAGTTATTTACTGCATTTGTGTACGTCTCTAAACTGTGCAGAAACTGTTATGAGTATTTTTATGTATTACTTTCACGCAGAGTATATTTGGAGCAATGCAGGGCGTACACCTTGCACCGCTTCACTATGCTGTACTGTAAACGCTAACTATGCTAATATTACTCACCTCTTGATGAACTACACAAACTCATCTATTTTAGCCAACATCATTTAAAACAGTAGTATTCTACCCTAACTGCACCCTGGGAAACATCGCGTTGTTGGGTAGACACCAGGGTCTCCACTTGCGTCTCTATATCAATACAATAATAAATTTAAAAGAATCGCCCCTCGTCCATGGATGAAGTGAAAGAAACTATGCACAGTACTGTAAGTGACACACAGCGCCTCTTAGTGGACACTTCCCCGAATTACACCCTTGTAACTAATACTCTACTGTACATCCATCAATACATTATTATTATTATTATTATTATTATTATTATTATTATAGTAGTAGTAGTAGTAGTAGTAGTAGTAGTAGTTATTTTAAAATAACCAGTACCCTCTGTGCACTTAACTTATCTGTAAGCAGGATTTGTAGACAGTTCAGTTTGATTACATTCCCAAAATGTAGTATCAGGTCAGCTACAGTCACACAAGAAAAAAAAAAAAAACTGAATTCATTGACACGATGGGTGGGGGTCAAACATGGCTATTTTTCTATCATTTGAAAAGATAATAATAATCTTTTTTTTTTTAAGTATTAAAAGTACATTGTTGTGAAACGGTGGGCGGTTGCCATATTCAATCTGTATTGATCTCTTTTGCAAACACTTCCTGCCCTATTAAGGTAATTCAGCCAGAAGCGTTCATTCATCTGTGAGCTGAGTGCTCCCTCTGGTGGTTTTCATGGCAGCTGTCAAATGCAGACGGGAATATTGGATTATTTTAATATTGTTTCCTTTATCGATTCTCTACGCATTTCCAGGCACTAGAAACTTTAAATAATCAGTAACATAAAGGGTCAATACATTATTTATTTTTTATATATAAAATGTAATGCGTTACCACATTTAGTTACCTGTCTGTAAAAGTAACCCTTACAGTTACAAGTTACTGGAAAATGTAATCAGATTACAGCAATGCGTTACTCCCCATCACTGCTCATAGGTATAGCCATTATGAAGGTGCTATACACCGTGTTAAATTCAAACACATGTTTTCGTGTATTTAAGGTAAATCACCACAAGCAAGATTAAATAAACAGCGTTTATAAAATAAAGTAACAGGTGTCCTCATTTTGTGACAAAGGGGCGACTAATTATTCTTCCTTTATTTCATACAATTATTCAAAAACAACATTCATAACATACATGAATAACATTAACAACATTAAATTAATAACAACATTAATAACATCCATTAATAATGATTTCGTACCATTTGCAACAATTACTGAATTACGTTTTACCTTATTTGGAACATACACATTTAATTCTCCAATTATTGATACCTTTAAATTAAATCCACTCCACTCTGCAAGCTTAATTTCATACATGCTTATCAACACTCGTAATAGATTGTGCAAAGCATATTAATAAGACATTATTGAGCAGGATATACACTAGGAGCGGCATTAAAACAATTATTTGTGAAAAAGTCCTCAGTTTAAAATTCTGTATTTGAACTGTCTGTCTTCTATCTTCAATGAGACAGAATTCCCGTGGGGAATTGTGGAGTGCAGGTATGACGTCACTTGACACCTTTATGTCTATGGTATCTCTTCCGACTCACGGAGCAATTGGGTCTCCATCTGCTCTATCTGGCGTCCGTTTGCGCGGTCGCGTTTTACGCAGGTGGCCTGGTTCTGAGTCTCCCAGGTACCGTCCTTGTATGAGCAAAAACACACCGTCATGTCGTCCACCTCCACTCTCACCCCCGCCGGGATGATGGTGTTTACCGCGAAACAGTTCGACCCTGAGAAGATAAAAATAATCACAGTCTGTTCCAACGAGTTAGCGACGGTCGAGTGCATAACATTTACGCAAGCGTCAGGACAGCCAGCAGACTCATCTGCATAACGGTTTGAGCGCCACGTTTTGTAATCTTTAGAAGTACCTGTACTGTACAAAGGAGAAACACATGAGCTGGTCTACTATACACAACCCTGTGTTTGGTTTCTATAAAGAACCACTGTTGCATACGGATCAGTTGATATTTTATAGTTGTAAAGTGGAACAAAAAGATTCTAAATATCCATTAGGAGATCCATAATCTGATGCTTCTAAAGTTGAGGGAACACGAAGCCACTTTGCGATTTGGAACTTGGTTTCAGAAGACAAGGTTTCAGGTCACTGCGCGGCACACCAGGGGAGACTTGGGGGTTTGATACAGGAACCTCACAATAGGTCTCCTGGAACCAGGTTTCAAGCCTCTGTTCCTGAAAAGGTGGCTTTGTGTTTCCTACACTGTACAGTGCCTGGAAAAATTGCATGGGATGACATAGTTCTATTGTGTTGGGATTATTGAAACCCATATATAGCTAAATATATAGAGGCTGTTCACCACAGAACGTTTTTATGAGTTACCATTTTTGCAGATAGGGCAGCACTGGTGGGGCTCGTATGTTGGGTCCACACATTGGAGCGATGGGCACTCAGCAACCACGCAGTATACTTCCCTGCTGGCTTCACAGCGGCATCGTTCGCAGGGGGATATCTGCAACACAACAAACAGGAGTCACGTGCGCAATATAAAACGGAATGCGCCGCAGTGCGGGAAGCGATGGGCACAGAACTATTGACCCGCAGGTAAAATCAGTGGGGTTGTTATAGTATTCAGGGTGGTGCACGTGGTTTTGCTTTTTGCTTTCATAATCGGAGAGCAAAAGCATAAAACAAAGTTTTGATTACAATCTTAGAAAAAAAAAAACTTTTTAAAAACTTTTTTTGTATCTATTGTTAATAAATTTGATGATACTTTTATATTGAAGCATTTGATCTACTTTTATAATAATAATAATAATAATAATAATAATAATAATTATTATTATTATTATTATTATTATTATTATTATTATTATTATTATTATTATTATTCACAACCATAAAACACTCCGTTGAATAATGTCTAATAAGAATATAAACTGTATTTTTCCTTAGTTTCAAAACTGATTGGGCATTAAAGGATTAAGGTCGGACTAGACATGATAATAACAGTAACGGTAACGCTAACGGTAATATAAATAGTAATAGTAATTACCGTGAACTCTTCCAGCAGCTTATATGTCTTCCCAGCATACTCACAGACGTTGCTTACCGCCACGCAGTATGGACAGCAGGACCTGAAGCTGATCCGAGTGCAGCGCGGGTGAACCCGCGGACACCGGGGTTTTACACAGAGGGGCCCCTCTTCTGTGCAAGTGCAGGGGCAAGCGGTCGGAGCCGGGTAATACGTCTCTCCAATGTTATACACGAATCCGTGGTCATCCAGGCACCACTTCCCACGGTAATCGCCGAAATCGTACTCGGACTCGCTTTTTGAAGTATACTCAGCGGCAGGGGCAGAGCTGGCACAAGTTAAATAGATCAATTGGAGTAAAACGCACAGGAACGGCGAAGGAAAGTGAACAAG
This sequence comes from Acipenser oxyrinchus oxyrinchus, assembly GCA_030684275.1. Classification (NCBI taxonomy): domain Eukaryota; kingdom Metazoa; phylum Chordata; class Actinopteri; order Acipenseriformes; family Acipenseridae; genus Acipenser; species Acipenser oxyrinchus. The sequence goes on from CM060266.1 coordinate 1,499,450, forward strand.
CGGCATCGTTTTCCCGCTTACAGCACTGGCAGTACAGCCTGCGAGCACAGTGTGACAGGAGCAAATGAACTATCGTGCAATGACCACATGCAATTACAACCAACTGGGTTCAGTGATTCTTTAACGCCAATCAAGTATTGCAGAGCTCAATGAGCTGTGAATGTCACAGCCAAGGTAAACATGGAAAATTATTATTATTATTATTATTATTATTATTATTATTATTATTATTATTATTATTATTATTATTATTATTATTTATTTCTTAGCAGACGCCCTTATCCAGGGCGACTTACAATCGTAAGCAAATACATTTCAAGTATCACAGTACAAGTAATAATACAATTAAGAGCAAGATAAATACAATGACTTTGGTTCAAGCAAGTACAAGTGTGACAAAATATGATTCAATAATACAGCAGATAACAGTGTCAGTGATAGTTACATCAGGATATGATTAAATACAAAATACTACAGATTAAACACTTGGCAGATTACAGTACTCTGAAGTACAGGATTAAATGCAGTAAAATAGGGGGCAGATAAGAGCAAGTAAAGCGCATTTAAGGAAGGGTGATAAGTGTCCCAGGGGAAGAACAGAGGAGTTCTACAGGTGCTTTCTGCAACATGCAACATAGAACATGAAATTGTTCCGTTGTGTCACTGATCTGCATTTTCAAGAGTGAAACATACCCCTGTACCTAGTTTAGAAAGTACTTGCATTAAAAAAAAGGGATTTTACCGAATTGAAACAAAACACTTTAAAACTAGGGTTATAAAAAAGCATAAAACACTGTAAAACCGATTGATAAATAAACAGAAATCTCCCACAACAGATGTAACATTTTACAGTATAACTGAGAATGCGCATCAGACGCATATACAAAACACGTGTTACCAAAATAAACATTACAAATGTATACCTACTAAAAAAACGTGCACGTTAGAATTTATGTTTAATTCTTAAATATCTGGCTCATGTAAAATGTAAGGATTCATAAAATGTCAAAGTTTCTTTCTTTTAATGTAGCGAGCTTACTTTTATCTCCCAGTAATGTGTGCCTATGCAAACTCCTGTAGATTACTGACGCTTTTGAACCGAAGCTGTGAGCCCATTGACGTCATTAAAAATTGCTTTTAGCGTATACGTCATAGGATGTAATACTTAGACAGGGTTTCACCTAGGTAACGTCACCCAGATTTAGAATGGGTCCTGTCTATATGCACGTGTAAGAAATGTGTTAACTACGATGGCAAATGCTTAGTATAAGCATGGAGCAACATGTCGAACTGCAAATGTAGCGTCATTGTTTTTTTTTTAATTTTATACCAAGGTCACTTTTATGAGTTTTTCTTTGGTGATGTCAAGGTCAGCGTTACGGTGAGGTCATACGCGTGCCTCGAGCGAGCTCACAGAACAGTTGAGCACGTGCGCACTTTCACAGTTAAAATGAAAACAGTTTGGATCAGATTGCCCAACGTCCAGACGGCCTCCCTCAAATATTCAATATGGACCATTGTTTGTTTTCTATTAGTAGGTGAGCAAAACTGGTACGATTTCTGGTTGTTTATCCAAGCTATTAATAATGTTATCGTTTGTGGTGTTAAAATGAAACTGAAAGTCGCAGATAAAGCGCAAATTAAATAATATAATACCATCACACGTCTAAGCAAGAATTTTTGATAGAAATTCGATTTTTAAAAAAGCTATTATTATTATTATTATTATTATTATTATTATTATTATTATTATTATTATTATTATTATTATTATTTTGAAGTTGTTTAAAATGTTAAAATAACGTGTTGTCAAGCTGTTTCGGGAAACACATATTTTAAGCCGTAAAAAGATTTGTGTATTGTATATTATTATATTGTAAAGTTGCTGCGTAAAGTTACTGTTTTTTTATTACAAACAAATATATGTCGTTTTTGTTTCTACAGTAAACGTTTTGCATTTGGGCGCACAGTTAGACAACGCGATCTTTGGCCGTACAACAACACCAGGTAAAACAGGGTTTTTTTGTTTTTTTTTCTCGCCCTGTAGGTTTCAATAACATAAAAAAGTATAAGGCAAAACTCGCACGTTTATTTCTTTCAAATGTTTCCCGTCTTCTAGTAACTGTTTATGTGAAGGTGCGCCATGACAGCCCACGCTTGATCTGTATGACAGAAGAGCTCGCCAAAAGAGAAGTAATGGATCCCTTTTTTCTTTGGACCGGACCCGATGGAAGGAACATTAAAGGTTAATTATCTTAACTGTTAATATCTAAGATATACGAAAGGACATAAAGGTTAAAGCTATTCACTGCATTTGCTCATATTTATTTTTTTAATGTGACAAAGTATTATTGTACATTGTTAAAACTCTCATATGTTACTATATGGAACACAATAGCTGTGTTAGCTGGTTAAGCTTTTTTTACACAGTTGCATTTGGTATTATAATAAATGAATCCATAAACTCCTATTTCAAGATCAGGAAAGTGGAAGGGCCTTAAACTAATGTCTGTCACCTACATATGCTTCATATACAGACACAAAGCAATGCAAAGTTTTTTTCTCTCTTCCCTATTAGATAATAGTCAGGTTAACCTTACAAACACAGGTGTGCTGATTCTAAACCACAAGTTCCAAGGCTCCCTGTCTGGAGTTTTCACCTGCACCTTGAATTACAGGAGCATGAAGAGTGAGAAAGAAAAATTTGTCGTTCTTAAATTTTTGATTTATGGTAAGTAGTCCGTCAAAGGGAACAGCCCATAAAAATCATCAAAACATTTTATTATTATTTATTTTCTTAGCAGATACTCTTATCCAGGGTGACTTACAATTGTTACAAGAGATCACATTATTTTTACACACAATTACATTATTTTTTTACTCATTATTTTTACATACAATTACCTGTTTATACAGTTGGGTTTTTACTGGAACAATCTAGGTAAAGTACCTTGCTTAAGGGTACAGCAGCAGTGTCCCCCACCTGGGATTGAACCCACAGCCCTCCAGTCAAGAGTCCAGAGCCCTAACCACTACTCCACACTGCTGCCATATGTTTTACTACATAAAGAGCTGTAGCCATATGGAGATATTACCTGTAAATACCTGAAATCTACAGAACACCATTAAACTGTATGCTATTCCAACCACAGTACATACTTTCCCCACTAGCTGGCGCTGCACACTAGTCTGTTTAATTTGAATGATGTTTTTATTGAAATATTTTGTCATTTTTTTAGGATACCGTGATCCTGATTTTCAATACAGGTTTAGGAGCAGATTTATTGCCGGGGATTGCAGGGATGGTGCAAACAATTATTTCTTTGACAACATGACTGTTGCTTTAAAGCAGCTGGTTGCTAAGCTAACTTGCAGAGTCCTTAACCCTCAATTTGAATGTCATGTTATGAAGGAGCCAGGGGCAGGCCTGCAAACCAATCTCTTCATTACTTTCACAGGTACATGTATGAATCTATCTGCTGTATGTGGGCTATACTTAATAGTTAATGAATGCAATAAAATAATTAATTGATTTATTGATTTATGCCAGGGCTTCTCAAACCCGGTCCTCAGGACCCCAGTGTCTTCTGGTTTTTGTTTCAACTGAGCTCTGAATTACTTAACTAAACCCTTAATTGAATTAACAATTTGCTTAAATTATACCTTTGTAATTGTTTTCAGCTCTTACACAGTTGGAAATTTCAAGTTAACTATAACATTTTATGCAACTTGAAATCGCGTAGAAAGACTAGAAAATGCCCTCAGTGACTATTGTATGATAGAAGTTTGAAAATGAAGTTTGGATTAATTCTGCATGTTTACTCTGCAGTGGATCCTTATGGAAAAGGGTGGGAGCTAAGATGTATACAGTATCACCATGACTGTGAAGATGAAACTAACAACAGGGTGAAAATGGTAAGCGTGTTATGGAGAAATAATTAAAGCTACAGTTCTTTATATACTAAAACACGATTCCTGACTGACGGCTTACTACATTCTTAATAGGACTGCACCTTTTTTTCCAGCAGTAAAAGCTACATCTGTGGGTTGTAGAAATTCATATCAATTTCCAGGCATTTGCACAAAAATAAATAAATAAATAAATATGCGTCATAGGTTGCCAGATATTGTAATTACACTTTTAGTTTTATAACAGCACAATTTCAAAGTTGTGTTGAAGGCCATCAATCTTTTGTATTTTAGGCACAAGATCTTGTTCAAATTTTCTTTGAGAAACAAGCAAGCATACTCAATCAGTATAGTGGGAAGATGCCCCTTATCTATTACATAAACGGCAGTTTAACGTCTGAGCGCATAGACAGCTGTCGACCAGGTTATGGCAAGAATAGCGAAATGCATCCGAATTGCACAGAATGCTGTGGTAAGTCTCCTTTGCTCTACATTGCATAATGCATTATTATTAATATTATTAGTTTATTTAGCAGACGCCTTTATCCAAGGCGACTTACAGAGACTAAGGTGTGTGAACTATGCATCAGCTGCAGAGTCACTTACAATTACATCTCACCTGAAAGACGGAGCACAAGGAGCACAAGTAACTTGCTCAGGGTCACACAATGAGTCAGTGGCTGAGGTGGGATTTGAACCGGGGACCTCCTGGTTTACTGTTATATGGATATACACAAAGGATATCAAATATATCTTTGAACTCATAGAATTTGAGCGCTTGTTAGGTTTGTTTCTGGTTACTTTCCAGTAATATTTAGTGATACAATTGGCATGGGATTCTACACTGTATTTCACACAATCACAAACTTTTTCTGTTTCAGTTGTTTGCGAGCCCGGGACCTACAGCCTAGATAATTCTGTAAAGTGTGTGTCATGTAAAAGCACCGAAGTGAGAATTTACGGAGCAACAGCTTGCTAAGTAAACTATTTTCTTTTGAATATTGTTTTTTATAGTGTATTTTATTTATGTAAAGTGAGGATCAGGCATAAAAAACAATTCTGTAAGTATGTTAAATATCCCGAGGTGGATTATACGTGTTTTAAAATATGTTTTAACAGATGTTGCAGTATAATGTTGTATCTTAAATAAAACTGTATTACAATAAAACTCAATACAACCTAGGCACTTACCAATACTAGGGTAGTCCTTGCGATCCCCAGTGGCCTAGTTTGAAGGCATTATTGGTTTATTAATTAATTATAACTTAAATTAGATATTGACATATATTTGTTTTTGACTGGTAATGAAAAATACCATTGCTCTTAAAGATGCTGGTCCTTCTCTGTGAACAGCACCATTGTTCATCTCAATGCTGGAGATCAAGCCTTTCAATGGAAGGAGCTGAAAGAAAACAGTGAAAGGAAATACAAAACATAATGAAAAGAAGATTTGTAATCTTAAGGAACTGTTGTAAAACCAGAAAGTTATGTCATTCTTGATAGGAGAATTCTGTATATGAGATAAATATTTTCTTTTTCTGTAATTTATTGCTTTTAATAAATGTTCAGCTTGTGATGCTTTATTTAATTTCCTGATTTTATTTCATCAAATAATTAATTACTCTATATTTAAATTAATGTATTTTAAAAAGAAAAAAAAAATTAAGAAAATACTCCAAGGCCCTATGAACCAAGTGCAAAAGCAATGCTACATTTTCTGATTGAACAACTGTTACTCCCTGGCCGTGAACAAGAAAATTGATTACATGATTTTTTGCTGATCCCTTTTTCAAATTCTCTTATAGCCTCTTGTTTGTCGTTCTAAATCTTGCCTTTTGTTCGTACACTAAAGACATGAAAAGTTCAGCTTTAGGGATATGCACTACTGAAAGAGTTAAAAAAAAAGAAGAAGAAAAAAAACATTGAGGGCGTGGTTGTTTGTAAATCCTTCTGTGTCATTGGTTGTTTAAAGTCACCTGATAAGGGTCATTCCCTTTGGTTGTGCTGTTGATTGTGATGCTGGAAGGAAATACGATGGAAGAACTGCATTCCAGGTCAGTTTACATGAACAACTACACACTAATCTATGTGACCTACATTAGGAAAAATATATGCAGAGCTGTGTGAAGTTAGACTGCTGTTTGTTCCTTATAACAATGCCTATTGTGTTGCCAAGCATAATGAAAGATAGATATGAGTAGTAAAAGCCTAAATCATGATAAACTGGAAACTACCATTTTAAAGTAACAAGTAACTGCACAGTTACAGCAGATTTTATTGCTATTGTAAACACCATGTTTTTTTTTCTGACTACATACTGCAACACAAACTACAAATGTAAGCACTATAATAATTTTTGATACATGTATTGAGAAATGAAGGGCACCTTAATCTCCTTTTAGCATTTTAACAACAAAGATGGTGCCTGTGCTAAGCATGACTGTTAAAAACTTTGAGCATGTGGTTTCCTGCATCACAGTCTCCAGCACAACAAAAACAGAGAGACAAGTGGGGTGGGGTGGGGTGGGGGGGGGGTTGCTCTAACCACGGAAGTGAGACTGTGTCAGTACTGTACAGGTGGAACTTTAGCTGTCACCCAGGCAGTATAAATAAGACTGGGAGCACAAAGCAGAGCATCAGCTTTATCCTACAGACCCAGAAGGACTCAGGATCAGCAGAAGAGATCGTTCTGCAGGAACGGCGTAGAACTCTGAAGAAGAACAGAAAGAGAGTTGGAAGATTTGTTTTGCTCCAGCGTTTTGAGATTGCAGAAAGGCACTTTTGTCTTGCTCCACGATTCCAACACAGAAGAAGACAGGGCTTTCTCAATACAGACTCAAGAGAAATACAGCAGACCACCATGGGAATCCTATTCAGCTCAATCTACAAATCCCTCTATGGCGTGCAGGCCAGGATCCTCATGCTAGGGCTTGACGCTGCGGGAAAGACCACTATCCTGTACAAACTGAAGCTCAATGAAGCTGTCTCTACCATCCCCACCATCGGCTTCAACGTGGAGACTGTGGAACCCATGAGAGGCGTGTCCTTCACCGTGTGGGACGTGGGCGGCCAGGGCAAGATCAGGGCTCTGTGGAAACACTACTACACGAACGCGGAGGGGCTGCTCTTCGTGGTCGACAGCTCTGACCCTGAGCGCTTTGATGAAGCCAGAGGAGAGCTGGAGGGGATCCTGAGCCACCAGGAGATGAGCAAGGTGCCCTTCGTCATCCTGGCCAACAAGCAGGACCTGCCAGGAGCCCGCAGCCCCGCTGACCTTGCTGAGGCGATGGGACTGAGCAAGCAGAGAGGCCACGAATGGCAGGTGCAGGGCTGTTGTGCGGTCAACGGGGAAGGGATAGTGGAGGGCATACAGAGACTCACTGAGATGGTCACACGGTTCCAGAAGACGAGGATTTTAACAGGGACGTTTTCTTAACTACATGATAAAAGAAGACTTTCCAAACTCAAGTATGAGGCGCTGCTGGGTGAGGGCATCTAGTTGTTTTAAGTGGTTTTGTTTGTACTATCTCTATTGATAACTCTTCTGAAATGTAAATATACATGCAACGTTGTACAAATGCTGGCAACTATCTGGTTAGATCTACATGCACTTAATTTTTTTATGTTTGGCTAAACCGCAGAGTAGGGTACAGTGAAAATCAAAGTTGGTCTCTGTTCCAGAATTTTATTTTTATTTTATAAGCCCAGCACTGTTAGGAAAAAATGGTTACTGAATTACGTATTGCTATCATTTAAAGATTTTACTGAAAGATGAACAAAATGAATTGTTGAAATAAATGTTACTATATTTTGTCACACGCACTTTTAATTACATTACATTTTTGCGAATGTGTTTTTAAGAAAAAAATAATAATTATAGCAACTTGTCTGCTTTTGTACTTATTGTTATCGATCATTCAAATAAAATTATCTACAGTATTTCATTTGTGCATTGATTTTATTTTATTGTAAGCGTTAGGAATACATACTAAAGCATAAAACAAAAATCCAGCATTTTTACTAACGCATTGAAAAGCACAGGAAATGCTTTTTGCCTCAGGTAAGGAAATCAGTCTGTGTAAATATGCTGCATGTATAACTCTTTCTGTTACTGTAAATAGGGATGTGGTGAATATACAGGGAATCCACTGCTGTGAAGCAGCCTTTTCTCTTATTACTGGTTACTGGTACCCACAATGGGGATTACAAACACAGTACACAAGTTATAATATTTCTGGCAGTGTATCCAACTCTTGCCAGTACAGACTGTACAGTACATAACAGAACAACACCCCTATTTAGGCAAAATAAATCAATAAACAAAATGACTCATAAAAAAAAACCATGCTTGTATTTCATTTTTCATGCAGACTGCTGACTCTGGCTCAGTATTTGATTTGCTTATCAATAATAAACATCTGGAAATTCCTGTTTTTTTTATTTGCAATGTGTTGCAACTACCACTAGGTGGTACAAATGTTTTATGATATGCCAATGATTAATATATATATATATATATATATATATATATATATATATATATATATATATATATATATATATATATATATATTACAATAAAGACACTTTAATCTTTTTTGGTCCGTTTTGGGCAATGCAGTATTTTTGCTCTTTTTTTTTGCTTTAGGTTCAGGATACAATGAGGTTTGGTTTCTGATTCCACTGGTGCAGGGTTTCCCAATCTTGGTCCTGGGGCCCCCCTGTGTCTACTGGTTTTCATTCCAACTGAACTCTCAATTACTTAACAAGACTCTTCATTGAACTCATACATTTGCTTAATTAGACCCTTTTAATTGTTTTCAGCTCTTAAACAGTTGCACAGTTTAAGTTACTAATAACATGTTAGCTAGCTTGAAATATGCAACTGTTTAAGAGCTGAATTATTACAAGCTGATACTTTGCAGTCTCTCTGTGTTGTGAAGATGGAGAGAGAAGATCACTTTTCTCTGGTGTTAAGTGCAGGTACTTTTTTTTTTTTTTAAAACAAACCTACTACTTGAAACCGAGTGAATAAAGACGTTAGATGTGTAAAAACAAAACATTCTCTTCCCTTTACTGCGCCACAGTCAGATTAGCCCCAACTTTGTGGGAACCTCTTAGGAGTGACCGTTTTCATGGTTGAAAACATTCAAAAACATTTCTCCTAATTGTGGATTGCCTATTAAGAAAAAAAAGCATCACATTACACCACGATGATATCCTCCTGGCAACTGGTCAGAAGACTGATGCACCTTGATATAATTAAGAGAGAGCGTGTGTGTGTGTGTGTGTGTGTGTGTGTGTGAGAAACTGATTTGCAACTAGGAGATTCATCTTATCTGTTTGATATACATGTAACAAAATAAAATATGTATAGAGATACCGCATTGTTTAAAAAATACCTCTCAAACATAAGAAATAAAAAAAAGTTCATTATCCAATAGTTCAACACTGCAGTTTGTAGTTTTAGAAGTGATAAAGTGAGATAATGTACAATATAGAAGAATAAAGGAAAATAAATGGATAAATAGACTCAATGCCATGATGCATGGAGGTTTAAATAGAAAGGGATAGGAGATCGTTACATCACTATGTAGTAAATGACATCACAAACACATTCATATGTTTAAATACCATGGCATCAAAACTACCTCCACTGTTTGTTTTCAACATACTTCCCTTGACAAAGGTATGTATACATGTATACATGTATTATATATATATATATATATATATATATATATATATATATATATATATATATATATATATATATATAATGTGTACCTAAGTAAGAGTTTGATTTACTTTGCAAACAAATGGCCCCTAATTTACTACAGGATGAATTTATATAAGAATTAGCCAGGGTAAAGAGAATTTACACAAGCCTCTGTTATTGATCTTGTCTGCAAAAGAGTGCAAAACGGCATGCTTTATAATGTTTTCTCCATTCTGTCCACTTTCTCACATGGAAATGTGAGAATTTTAAACAAGGCTAAAAATGAACCCTCTTTTGGGTCCAGTTAATATACACACATTTAAATGAAACACTATTGCACATGATTGTTTCTAGATGTGTAATTTACTTTCTTAAACACAGAACAAAAAAAACAACAACAAAAAAAACAGTGCACAAGAGATAAGGTGTATTTAGGCTTAATTGTATTCTGGAGTTCAACAATGCCAGATTCTGAATGCGACTGCTGTTATTAAACACCCTATCGCGGAGGGACTTCAGTTGCTTTCTTTTTATAAACTGCATCAGTTTCTAGACTGGCTTAAATATCGACAGTGTGCCTGACTAGCGGACAGAGCTTAGCGTTTTTTGTTCAGCTACAGACAGTACAGGGTTCCTCTCAAGCTGAAGAGCAGACTGTGCCTGCTCGGCTCACATTCCTTGTAATTAGCAAAATGCAATTCTGGCTCTTGAAGGAGAGGGGAGGGGAGGGGGAGCCTGGGATTTCTTCCCAGCCTGCTTGCCTTGTTGCTGAGCTGCCCTCCCTTCACCGTTTCCTGGCTCTGCCTGAGGACTCGGAGGCGTGTCTACAGCCCGGTATAAAGTCCAAGAAGCTACAATTGTGCAGCCAGTCTAGAGTCTGAGCTAAAGAATGTGTTTCTGTACTTGACTGAGCATTTGACTCAACCAGCACTACCTACCAATACAACTGGGGAACATTGCAAGAGCTCTGGTGCACTTAGAAAAAAAGAAATCTTGCAATTTTTTTTTTCTTACAATTTTAAAGAAAGACAAACTTGACTTTTTTTTTTTTGGTAGAAATATTTGCCTATTAATAAATAAATAAATAAATAAACAAATAAACTTTGCAGCACTTTCTTTTCCTAAGGATATTTCTGCATTCATTTAAACAAAAAACTTGTATTTTGAGGCATCTATCCTGTATTTTCTTGCCAACTTTCATTTTGAAAGCCTATAAAGGACCAAGGAGTCTTGCACCTGCTTGTGGAGGGAGGGGGAGGGGACAGGGAACCTGGTCCGTATTCTTCAATCATGCCCTCTCGCCTTGGCATCTCAGTGGCAGTCCTCTTGGCGCTCTGGGGCCTGTGCCTGAGCGATGAAGCCATCCGCTGCCCGCCCTGTTCCGAGGAGAAGCTAGCCCGCTGCAAAGCGCCGGTGGGGTGCGAGGAGACTGTGAGAGAGCCAGGCTGTGGGTGCTGTCCCACCTGCGCCCTGGCCAAGGGCAACTACTGTGGGGTGTACTCTCCCCGCTGCGGCTCCGGGATGCGCTGTTTCCCACCCCCGGGGGTGGAGAAGCCCTTGCACTCCCTGATGCTTGGTCAGGGAATCTGCATGGCAGAATCGGAGCTCACACAGTTACAGGCCACTGGTAAGTCAGGTCCCCTTGTCTTTTTTCCATTCTGTCATGTGATGTTTTTTGTTGTTGTTATTTTTTCATTAACGCTTTCTTTCAGCACCCCCAAACATCCTGGAGATGCAATCCCATAGGTTAACATATAGATTATTGTATAGTGTGCTGTATGCTGAAACCCACCCCAGGAGAGGTTGAAGGCAATATCAGGGAATACCGAAGGCGATCCTTTCAGACCATAGACAGTGACCTGGTAAATTGACCAGCAACCTTGTAGTGGTCGTGGCTTACAAGCTCACAGCCAACCAAATGTGCAAATACAAATGTGCCCATCCTAACGTCAGCTGCCTGACAAATGACACTTGAGTTACTTGGGATTCCTTTATTGTAGCCACTGTGCCATTCTGGCATTGCCATGCTTTGTTAAGAGCTTTGAAATTGTTAGCGCACAAAAAAATCTATAGAGAGTATGAATTCATTACAATTATGATTTTTTTTTTTCTGATCAGTTCACTCTTTCAATGTAGGGTGTAGGAAGAGTTTTACTCTGACAGAAGCATGATCTCAGTGACTCAAAGTCTAGTGATCATGCCTTTGTAACATTTACTCAGGCAAGTTGTCCTTTTGTAATACTGATACATCAATGATTAAGTATTGCAAAAGGTTCGCACATGGGAACAGAAAGGGGAACTAAAAAACACCGTTAAAAAAGGTATCTTGAATGTCTAAACTCACTTCTTAACATATCGCAGTACATGTGGCATGTACATAAGCTTCAAATACCTCTTCTTTTTCTGCATGTCCAGGTGTGCTGAATGCTCCATTATTTTGTCCTTAAACTAAAGTTGAACAACTTGATTAGAGTCTTGTTATAAAATACATGACATTCATTCGAGAAGAAACAAGAAAGCCAGCTTGTTAGCACATGGTAAAGGGTCAGTCCGTCTGCAAGATAGCTAAATTAGCAGTCTTGTGTCTCAGAAGCTAAAGCAGCCCTCTGTAAATGTAAAGTAAACATTTGCGCTCCCTATACAAGCCTCATCAGTGTAATTGACGGCAAACAAAGTGTCACTCTTTACATAAATAAATAATTTCTGCCTACATCGCATTAAATGAGGCAGAACCTTGTTATTTACATTTTTGTAAATCTTGGCAATGGACTGTATAGACCTACAGATCCGCAGACTACAGGGAAAAACAGCTTTCAGTCGTTACAGTTCAGCCAGGGTTTATAGGTTTTTTTTAAATTTTTTTATTTAGACTGCCCTACTGTACAGAGTCTTGCTGTCACGCACACTGTAGCAGCCAAAGCTGTGATCACATATTATAAACCATATTTGATTTAAGGCAATGTATTTCGATGAAAACCTAATGTTTGGAGAGTTGTTGAACAGTTTGAGGATATATTATTAGTTAGTCCTTTATCCAAAGTGACTTACAAAGACTAGGGGGTGAACTGTGCATCAACAACTGCTGCTGCAGAGTCACTTCCAGTAGGACCTTGGTTTTATGTCTCATCCGAAGGACGGAGCACAAAGAGGTTAAGTGACTTGCTCAGGGTCACACACAGTAAGTCAGTGGCTAAGCCGGGATTTGAACCAGGAACCACCTGGTATCAAGCCCTTTTCTTTAACCACTGGACCACCAAGCATACCTTGAAAAAAATGGTAGTTCCAACAGGGGACCACAGAGAAATAGATGGTTCATGATGAAGCCACCATGAACCATCACCCTTATTATTACCTGTACTGTAACACTTGAAATGTATTTGCTTACGATTGTAAGTCGCCCTGGATAAGGGCGTCTGCTAAGAAATAAATAATAATAATAATAATAATAATAATAATAATAATAATTTAACCCACAGGTCACTGCTGGTTATATTTGGTGCCCAGTATACTATGTATCATATATATATATATATATATATATATATATATATATATATATATATATATATATATATATATATATATATATATTTTTTTAATTAATGTTGGACAGTTTGTGAATGGAGCATTTTGATTGAGCACATCTAAGGCCACGGCAGAGCTGTATTTTTGTGGGTGCGGGATTTTCCGTGGCAGTAGCCCGGTTAAGCCCTAAAGCAATGTTGGTAAATAATAATAATAAAAAAGAATAATCTTCAGATTGCAGAATAATGCAGCTTCTGTGGGTTCGTAGTTGATGAGGTAATGTGTAATGAATTCCATTGAATACTCAACACAGTCATAGCCAAAAACCGTGAGAGCTGTCTAAAGAAGCCAACTGGAGTTGGGGGGTTGGGGGGGAGGGGGGAGGCACAACCTTGGTGCACTTTCAGACTTATTCTGCACATTAATCTTATGCATTAATAACTCATATTTCTGAAACCAGTTATTTGTGGTTTGCAAACTCTTTTTGTGGTGCATTTTTTAAAATAATAATTGCATTTCTTAATGGTAATAGGAATGTACAAAATGTTGTTGGACTAATCCCTTCTACAAACCGATTAGTCACAGATTAAAACCTCACATTTCTAGAATTTAGTTTCTTTGTAATAAACTCAGTGGTGAAATCTGGCTAAAGGCAGCTGCCCCTTTAAAAGAGAAGTCGGAAAACATGTTATTGTCAGGAAGCTTATCAATGTTTGATGCGTATCATGGTACTGAAATCAGGTCAGTTTTTAATAAGTAACTACAGTACTGGACACTTGTAAAAGTTAAATACACCTGACTTTGAACTCTCTTTTCATGCATTGTTCTTCAGGCTGGGAAACACACGATTGTGCAGAACTAAACATTTACATTACGCAAGGCTTTTTCTTTTTCTTGCTTCGGTATACTTCAGCTGTGTTATCGCTTCCCCTTTTACATGAGATTATGGCTCAATTACAAAGTCAGATTGGAAGCAAATTCAAAGCAGGGTAAACACAGGACGAGTGATAAACTCGAGATTCTGAGAACAAAAAACAAGTGAGCTCTTTGGCTCTTTTTTTTTTCTTTCTATCGTTGCCAAAGCAGACCAAATAAGATTCTTGTTTCAGAGCTCTGGTTTAGAACGCTTTCTGGGATTACTCCTCGAATTCTGTTTTATATTTGAGGAATGTCTTCACTGTATGTACATTTGCCTGGTTAGGTGCATTGACACTTGGCAAAGATGGTGGTATAATATATTAAACAAATAGCTGTTGATGCCCATTGCTTAATGCAAGGGTGGCATTATAACAGGGATGGGTACCTAAAATGGTTTTAAGCCTCCAAGGGTTAAAGGGCTGTGAATGAACAATTTAGCAATGTGCAAGAGGGCGGAAACTGGGCGTGAATCGGCGACCCCCTGCACCGCAAGTGTTTGTCTTATAACCACAAAAGAGCGGGGCTCGTCTGCATTCACGGTTTAGAGCTTGTAACTCACTCTCAATAAAGACAGATCCAGCCATCGATGCCAGCTGTCATCCTGTCAAAGAGTCCACATATTTAACAATGTGGTTTTCATCAACTTAATGCTGTAACATCAAAGCCGTTGAATTATAATAGGTAGCACTTTGCATTAAGTGTCACTAATTACTGTGGATTTACATAGTAGTTACTTAGTGTACTCACACATAATTACAATGTTATTATGCATAGTTACAATGTACTTAATGTGTACATCTTTTCGCACAATATATGTAAGTACACAATTATACCAGAAAATGGTTAGGGTTAGGGTTAGGTATAGGTAGCATCAGGCAGCTTCCAGTGTTAAACATTAACCTCATCACCAGACATGTTAACTCTGCTGCTTACTGTGCTGGAAGAACTCTGGCATAAAGTTTAATTCATGAGAAGATTTTTTTTTTTTCGACAGCTATGGCCACAAGTTGTGACCCTATAGAATTATTAAACAAATTCACTAGTGACTTTGTTTGTGTTTGTGTCCACAGTCATAGTAGATGCACTGTTGTTCATAACAGATCACTGTACACCCCAATTCGGTACAGTGATTAGCAGGGAGTGTTCAGGTCATGAATAAGGTGCATCGTCTCCCTTGGTGACCCCTAAAAATGCCCTGAAAAGTGTAGAGCTCTCAGGTTTTGAAAAATAGGTAAAGTCAACCCCAATAACAAAACATGAGTGGGACTGAGTCAACTGATCTTAATATAGAGCTAGTCCCAATAAAGAGAGATCTTCTGATTTTTCAGACTGGTATTCCATTAGGCCTGTACCAGGCAGTGAAAGGGTTGGGGGTTAAGAGGATGATAATTCAGCAGTCAGCATTGTTTTGAAACTCTGACCCCCTTAAATGCTTTGTTGAAAGAGAAAACGTTATTAAGCAAATTCCATTCTGCTAAGGTTATCGCTCATATTACTGTATTTAGTTTCTACAAAACCCATTAAAATAGTTTAACACAGCTTCTTACAGTTTCAGGGAGAGAGAGAGAAGAAAAAAATAGGTTTTGCAATCTGCGAAGAATGTTAATGTAAAAGGTGAACAGTGGTTCTCAAGAGACAATTTGCACAGCTCAGGAGTTAATTGAAATAATAAATGAGCCTATCCATACAGCACCTGAGCTGAACTATGCAGGTATGGTTTCAAGGTTTATCTTATAGCCCAGGGACTGGTTTTCTCCAGGGTGTAAATGGTCAAGGATTTTGTTTCCCTCTTTGTACACCTGTGAATATTAGCCAACAATATAAATAATAAAGGTTACACAAGACTTAACATTCAGCGATCATCTACAGTATTCATTTCACCTTTGGTAGAGATTTGCAACTTTTTATTTCTTAATTAGACAAAAGTTTAGACAATCGTTTCGACGTGCTATGTAACTATTGTAACACTTTGAGAAAGACTTGTCTGCTTTTATCATTTTAGGGTCATTCAGTGTATTATGATGGGCCGAGTGTTGACGTGTAAGCCCTGAATATGACAGGATTCTTTTTACCAAAGATCGTGTCTCAGTCTGTGCCACCGATTATTCTCCTGGTCTTTTGTTCAACATACAGAGAGGTATTTTCTTATATCTGGGTTTGTCCAACCTTGACAATCCTGTCTCTTTCTAAATTACCCTAACTTACTTGAGCAAGCCTGCTAGTATTTCACCAGCCCCTATGTATGGTTCAACTCCATACATAGGGGCTTGTAGGCTGTGTGGTCCAGTGGTTAGAGAAAAGGGCTTATAACCAGGAGGTCCCCGGTTCAAATCCCACCTCAGCCACTGACTCATTGTGTGACCCTGAGCAAGTCACTTAACCTCCATGTGCTCCGTCTTTCGGGTGAGACGTAGTTGTAAGTGACTCTGCAGCTGATGCATAGTTCACACACCCTAGTCTCTGTAAGTCGCCTTGGATAAAGGCGTCTGCTAAATAAACAAATAACTCCAGCAGCTCCGAGAGAAAAATCTGATGGAACTTTAAAATGTTGCTATAGAAGCTTCATGCCCCTGCATACCTGCACACCTTAACATCACTCTGCTAATGGAAATGGAATGATCCGGCTATCCGTTGCAACCTGAGAGCTTTTCGCGGTGAGAGCAGTGGCTTTCTGAAATGCAACTGCAATCAGTAATCGTTCCAACAAAGAGATCAAAATACTTAGCGTTAACCACAATAACCTGACTGCCCCAAAGCATGAGTGTGAGTGTGGGGGTATTTGTGTGGGGTATACGCGGCTGTGGCCTTAATAAGAAAAGCAGGAGAGAGAAAAAAGAGAATGAGAGAGAGAGAAAGAAAAAGATAAAGAGAGTGGATAAAAAATGCAAAAACAAACAAATCGTCTTGGAAGAAAGTCTTGCTTCAGGAAATACTTGCGGAGAGACAGAGTAATAAAGAAAGCATCAAAGTTTTAAAACCATTGGCTTGCTTCCGGTTCATTCGCGGCAACTTCTTTCCTGTTCCTTTTCTTTTTTTTGTTGCTATTCTAGAAAAAATAAACTCTGGTGACATTCCAGACCTGGAACGGAGATGCCCAGATTCTGAAAAGAAAACGCTCCAAAAACAATAAACAAGGTTCTTCCCAGCAGAAAGCGTTCAATCTTGCATTGGTAGTTTGAAAAATCTAAATGGAACACCCTCAAGAGACCCAGACAGCTCCATTACCAGAACCCCACAGTAACAGATGCAGAATGACGCTCTCACTCTCTGTTATTTGTTATGGATTGCCAGTGTGTATTATGTATTTATTATATTTTTGTGATACCATTGGCCCTAATTCCTGTGTATTTACATAGTAGTTACTTAGTAAATACATATACTTACAGATAATTACAATGTTATTATACAGTAACAATGTACTTAATGTGTCATTTTTCGCATGATATAACCCTAACTCTAACCCTAAACCTAACCCTAACCTCCCAAACCCTAACTCTAAACCTAACCCTTTTTTGATACAATTGTGTTCTTCCATATATCCTGCAAAACGATTTACATGTTAAGCACATTGTAACTATGCATAATAACATTGTAATTATGAGTAAATGCATTTGTATTTACTATGCAACTACTGTGTAAATACATAGTAATTAGAGACACTTAATGGACAGTGTTATCAAATAAAGTAGGCCTACCATCATGGTAGACAGCAGCCCTTGTACTAACTTAGTAAGACTGGATTGCCACTGAAGATAATACACCCTTCTAGAATTTTGGTTCACCTAATAAATAATGTCTGGCCCTCTGCCCTTCTTATTCCAGCTGTGTGTGGAGGTTGAGTCACCACTTCGCTATGAGGGCATGAGTTAGTCTTAAAATCCTGTCCCTATTATTAGTGGAGTTTTCTAACAAAATCAAAATAAAAATTAAAAATTAAAAAAAAAACATGGCCAAACGCCAATCCCGAATAATAACATTTTCTCGGGCTAAATACTGGCCCGGAGCCATATTCCCAAAGGCTCTAACTGAGATTACATTTCCTACCCCTTGACACGGAGGGAAAAAAAAACGACATTAAATCAATTCTATTTCGCTCGCATGCGGTTTGTTTAAATAGCTCATATCGGCATCTTCAGGAATTCTTAGCAATCTCCGTGAGAGAACATGGAACAAAAGTTGCACTTTTTCTGGGGGGGTAGAAGTTAAACAACAACCCGAGCTGCATCGGACCAGAGTTACAAAACAAAACAAAAAAAACAAACAAAAAAAACGTGGTTCAGGCAATAGCCATAGTGTACCGTGACTCACCAGTACCAGTTTGCGCTGCACACGATGGATTAATACTACTGAGATTTTTTTTTAGTATTTTATTTTTTTGCATTTTAAAAGGAAAATCCTTTAGCCAAATGCCAAAGTTTTACAGGACTTGTTTTTCTTTTTTTGTTTATGGCATTCAATCACACCATCCTGACAATGGCTGTTGAGTGCCACCTCAATAGAAACCCAAGTGCTGAATCAGCTTGCAAGATCTTAGCTTGCTTAGCCAGTCTCTCTCTCTCTCTCTCTCTCTCTCTCTCTCTCTCTCTCTCTCTCTCTCTCTCTCTCTCTCTCTCTCTCTCTCTCTCTCTCTGAGAGAGACCAAATAGCCTTGGCGTCAGCTATCAATGACCTACACGGTTTAAAATTGATTATCTGTGGACCTCCTCGGTCTTGGGTATTCATTGGGGCACTGAATAGCACAACACAGCTCCCTTATATAATGGGCTTTTTGTAGGCTCTGTTTTAATTACACTAAACTGCTAGTGGAATGTAAGACTATACAGACCTGCATTGACATCACCATAAATTATGTATGCCCCAGGATTAATCGGCCGGAGGGACACTTTGCTATAATTCTGCCTTACACTTGTGTTTGAGTTATGCGACTCTTAAGGACAACAAAAAAAGCAGTTTGTCGATGTATAAAAGTGATGGACGACAGGTCCCACGACTGACAACAGTTCAACTATCTTTTTACTGTCTATATAAAAAAATGCTGGAACAATTTGACACGCGTATAACATATCACAGCTTCCGACTTACTGCAATATATTCGCTATCTCGATTAGAAGTGTCCGCCTGAGCTAATAGGCGGCTGGTCGGTAGGGTCGGACTAACCCCCTTAACAGCTGGAACGCCAAAACCTGTTCCTAATCTTAAAACACAATTGTACCCCAGAACATTTAAATTAATCCTAACGTTGAAGTCAGTATGAGGTATTCAACAATAATAGATGGTGATCCACCTCCGTATTGTAAATTTAAAAAAAAAAAAAACACGTGTATATATATAGGCTATTTTAACAGCTTGCAAGGAAAAGTGAATGTCTTTTTATTATGTGTTTTTTCTTGCCAACATCTGGACGACTCAGTTCCAAGGATTAGCTTTTAAATTCCTACGTCTGCTGGCCAGACCCTGGGGTTTTTTGAAAGCTTGTGGAACTTTCTTTGGGGATATTTTTTTTTGCAATCCAGAGAGCCAAGCTCAATTTGCTGTGCAGACACACACACACAGATTCATATTAATCAAATCACTCAGCTACAGTACCTAAGAGACTTTCTTTCACCTTCTTTTCCAGCAAAAAAAAACAAAAAAAACATTTACTTGTTCAATCTTTATCCAGGAATAAGCCCATTGATACCAAGGCCTCGTTTACAAGGGGGTCCTGGTATGATGACCAGAAACAGGCAGCAGTCATTTCACATTATTAAAAACAACAGCGTCTCTAAATGACAATATTACGGAAGCGTCCTAGTGCCAATTAAAAAAAAATAAAAGAAAGTATCTCCTACCACGGAGTGTATATCTCCTACGTAGGACTTTTTAACTCCTATGTCGACTTAAGTCCTTAGTAGGCGATATAAAGTCCTACCTACGATATATATTTTTTTTTTAATTGGCACTAGGACCTTACAATATCATACATTCAAGCTGAGATCAGAATAATTTACACTGTGATAGTTCTTGGAACCGACTATTCCATGCCATAGGGGGCACTGTGACTAAATGCTGATCGGCAACTTCTTCAAGGCATTTGATTAAGAAGTGTAAAGCTGAGAGAATACAAAGCGGCTTGGAACTTGGTTTCAGGAGACTAGGTTTCAGGCCACTGCATGGCACACCAGGAGAGACTTGGGGTTTGATAAAACAACATTGCCTCAGACTAGGTCTCCCTGAACCAGGTTTCAAGCCACTGTTCCTAAAAAAACCCAAAAAAAGACAACATTTACCTTTCACTAAAGTGTCTCTAATGACTGTGTAGTTACTTTGTAAATACATGACTTTGTAGTTACAATTTTGTTATGCATAGTTACTTTAATGCAGAAATCTTTTTTTGCAGGATATATGTAAGTACACAGTTGCGTCAGAAAAGGTTTAGGGTTATATCATGCAAAAAAAATGTACACATTAAGTTCATTGTAACTATGCATAATAACATTTATGTCGCAGTTTAGAGAGAGTTTCTAAATTCATGCATTACAGGGCTGCAGATAACATCACTATTCTTCCAGACGGGTTCGTCCTGCTGTGCATTGTGCTAGGTTGTTCTCGATATTATGCATCTATGGCCAATTTGGCAAAGAGTTGACTCGTGAACCTGTTGATATAGAACATGCCGCTCGGGAATCTGTTAATATTATCTGCCAGGACTCCCAGTGTCAGAGATGAACCTTTGCTCAATGTCGGTTTAAACTAAATAAACGGTAATAATCATAACAGAATTCTGCCAAGAAAATTGGGGACTCGTGATTTGCAACCAATGAAAACTGGGGGTTTGAGGAACATTTTGTTCGTCAGCGTAGCCGATTTAATCTTAACCTCCAGGGCTAAACTATTCGTGAACTAACTAAAAAAAAATAAACAGTGAAGCGAGTCAACGGGCCAACCACGTACTGTCGATACATTTGTCAAAGAAACATGGTATTATCAGAGAGGTCACTGAGCCCAACTGGACTACCAATGAAGCATAAAGAAAGCGACAGCTCTTTCCTTTCCAGTGCGAGCGATTATGTTTTTATTTTCCGTCCATTGAATACTTTTTGCCAGTTAGTTTAAAACTTGATTTTAGCTTTTTAGTTTATTAACCTTTAATAACTAGCTTAGTAAATTGCTTACAAATTGGTTTCTTTATTTGGCGAAGAATATAAAAAAAAAAAGTTTGAGAACGAGAAAAGGTCATCTGGTCCATTAAGGCTCATCCCTTGTTAGCACACCATTCTCCCCAACTCGGGGGGACTCATTTAAAAGCACAGAATCTATTTTTGTCCCCAGTGTTTTAGATCCTACTACGTCACCTGGTAGGCTATTGCATGCATTTATAACTGTGTGTCTAAAGTTAGGCATGTTTATAAACAGGTGACTGTTGGTTACTGCTAACAAAAATGGAAAAGGTTTCTTAACATTTGAATAAGCTAATTATTAACAGTTAATAAACAAACAAACAAAATATGCCATTCTTATTTTAGGGTGTGATAGAAATCTAGCAGACAGACTCGATGTGTTATATAAACGGGGGAACAGCTTTAACACAGCGCCATCTGGTGTTCGGTAACAGGAATAGCACAATTGTTGGCCCTACTCACGTACTTTTTTTTAATTTTTTTAATAAAATGAATAAATAAAGTCACATATTCATGGCACTTTAAATTTACATTGGAATTAAATCTGAATTGTGGCATTTAAACCAAATACCAAATAAAAAACAACAACTCCACTAAAGATAACCAAGTTTCTTTTTGTTTGGTCGCATTTTATGTTCTATTGTCTTTCAACAGTTGCCCGAAATTGTCCTAGTTTTTGTCACTTGGTACTTTTGAAAAGTAGATTCAGGGATAGTGGCTATAATGGTAGGGTTGGTTATCATCACTTTTCTCAATGTGTGAATACAGCATCTTGCTCTGTGAGGGTATAACAGTGGCCAACTAGTTGGAATTCTTCTAAAAGAACATCAATCCAGTTGCTGAATTTAGCTGATAAAGAGCTTATTCAATCTGGCTGCCTATCTTTCAGAATGATACAAGGCTCATAAGACAAGACAGAAAATCCATTGATGGAAATTAGATGCTGGTTTAGCACCTTCAGACCCATACAGTTTGGAACAATCTTGTTAGAAAGGCTTATGGAATTTGGCACTGTGAATCCTTTTGAGGATAAAATGTTCTGCCTAAAGCAGTTCTACAGATTAAAAGCACAATGGATAGGGATGAGAAAACTGCTATTGTTTTTGCTAGGACTCACTCCTACAGTCAAAAAGTGTAGATCCCAAAGTGTCAAATCAAATTTCCCCTTTTTTATCAGCTTGAGTTTCACTGCCCTTATTACCTATCAGTGGAATTCTAATTTATAATACATTTCCTTAAACTTCCGAAGATTCTACAGCACTCTCCTTAAGGTGGTTTTGATTATCACGCTCTGTGCTTTCTTTACTGGGATAAGAATCCTTTTCTAGTTAGATATAAATAGCGCGAAAGGTTTTTTGCATTGATTGGTCAATGTTTGTTTTGAGAAAGGGTCTGATTTTTGAGATGGCAGTAAAAATGGTGCCCACATACTTAGTGCATGTGTCCAAAAGCTGCCAGTGGTACTTTTATCAGCCTGCCAAAACAGGGATCCACTCTCACAACTAACCCCTCCCACCGTCGTCCCTTACCCCTGGGGCAACTTAAAGGGTTTCCATTTCAATTGCCGCCGCCAATCTCCCAGCAACAGGTGGGTCTATCCATCCCATCCTCAACGATCCCTCTTCCAAACTTGGGAGCCTTCAGAAGCTTCATGATTAAAGAAAGGGAGGGGAGGGGAGTTTTCTAAATTCTCCTCTTCGATTTCCTGGAGAGGCACCATGGAAAAGGCACCATTGCTCTGAAATTTATGCACTTTAATTTCATCAGCATGCAAGTCTTGGCAGCTTGATCAAACCGTATGAACTGGCAAAGCATCAGTCGCCCAGGCCGGCTATCGAGCGCATTGAAATGAAAAACTAACATCTCTCATTGTTTAGGGCCCCCTTGGCTCCGAGGAGAAAAAAGAAAAAAGAAAAAGTTAAAAAAAGAGGTCAGATAAACTCTTTTTCTATGCGGTAAGCAAGGGTAAGCCAGCATAGAGAACCCAATCATCGTTAGTGATCTTCAATGGCAATGCAGCCAGTGTACAATGGGACAGGCCTGCCATTGGTTGACTGGTACCACAGTGGTAACAGTTTCATATGCGGACAACGCAATCCAATCACAATGGTTGGAACCAATACACACAGATGGAAATCAATTGGAGTACATAGTTAATGATGTACCTTTCTATTTAAAACCCCCAGGCATCATGGTATTGAGTCTACTTTTTGTTTTTTTACAGAAAAAGAAGAATTGTGGAACATAGACCATCCCAACAACAGCCACATTCCCTGCAGCCCTCAGGATAAAAAGTGTCTACTGAGACACCAAGCCAAGATCCGAGAGCAAGGGATAAAAAACGGGAAAATGAAAAACAATGGGAATCGAGAAGAGAACAAGCCTCTGGTGAGTGTGCGTCAGGCGTTCCAAAACAAATGTGTCATCCGTGAATCGATGATGCCCGGGAGAGAGGAATCCGGCCAGTGAATCTGCTTCATTTGCTTAGGCAATGCAGCCTGAGCTGTTTTTAAAATTAGAGGCATGGCCTTTTTGTGCTCGCTGAACAGAACCTGCAGGGTTTATTCAATTAATCTTGTTTAAGACGGATCTCAAATCTCAGAGAGCTGTTGTGAGTATTGTGAATGGAAAGAGATTACACGAAATCAAGATGGAAACTCTCTAATTACTGTGTACTTACACGTGATTACAGTGTTATTGTGCATAGTTACAATGCACTTAACATGTAAATCTTTTTGCATGACCCTAACCCCCTAACCCTAACCCTAACGCATTTCTGATACAATTGTGTACTTACATATGTTGTGCAAAAAGATGGTATGCATTAAGTACATTTTCACAATGCATAATAACAATGGGATTATGTGTAAGTACACATGTACTTATTCAGTAACGACTGTGTAAATGCACAGTAATTAGAGACTCTTAATGGAAAGCGTTATTGAGATTTGTCATTTTCGAATTGCTGTTTAGGTCGTCCCGCCATGCCAGTCGGAGATGCAGAGAGCTCTCGACAGACTGGCAAGCCAAACAAGAACCCACGAGGACTTCTACATCATCCCCCTCCCCAACTGTGACAAGCACGGAAACTTCCACCCCAAACAGGTTTCTGTTAAGAGCTTGTACATTTATCTAATGTAAAAATGAAAGGTCAAAGTCTGGGGGAGAAACACAGAAGCAGTGGACAGTATAAGATTTTTAACAAGTAAGCAATTAACAAAACTAACATCCCCTTTGTTTTTTTTTGTTTTTTTAGACATTTCTGTTAAGTGAATTTTATGGGGACAAGAAGCGGCCCTGCAAGGATTTAGAAAAGCAAAAAAAATGAGTAAAAAGCTCTAGATGGGAAACTTAATATGTTACAATTATACATGCAGTGATTGACAGGTTTAAGATATTAAACAGGTTCTGTGAGAAGGTTCAGGATTTTTGTTTTTAAATTAACATAACACAACAGCAGTGACATACAGAGAAGCCAGGGACAAGTTTATTTATTTATTTATTCTTTACCTGTTTGTTTCTCCGACAGTGTCTCCCTGCTCTGGACGGCCAGAGGGGAAAGTGCTGGTGTGTTGACCAAAAGACTGGCATTCGGCTGGTGGGGACTCCGGAGGTCAAAGGGGAGCTGGACTGCCACCAGTTTATAGAATCGACCAGGGAGTGAGCTTTGATTGACACAGGGGCTGCTTCTGTGACCCTTGAGGACTCACCCATGCCAAAACCTACTGGTGCTGTTTTGTATGATGACAGAAGGGACAATACCACATAACCTCATGAAACTTGCGGTCAAAGGTACTAGGATGTGCAAAGGAAACAAGTTAAATAAATTGACAGAAAAAGTAATCTTAATTTCAATCAATGTTAAATCGTTAAAAATAAATAATAATAATAAACAAATAAAAACAGCTTCACTGACAGGCACATACAATACTGAGCAATCTCTGTATTCTCAAAGGTTCTGTTAAATATTGAGTTCAAACTGAAGAAAACAATGCAATGTCATTTTGAATTTTTTTTAAGTTTCTGATTCAGAACGATCATTTGGTTTGGAGCGTAGGGTGTTGAAATCATTTTGACTTTGATACCAAGCCAATGGTCCTAAATTCTGACGACTGGCTGTAGTTTTAGAAGCAGTCATCAGTTTTCTATTTTTAATTTGACAAGCCGTAACACAAAAAAGGGGCTTTTTTATGAAATCATAAATGTAAGATCTAAACGCATACGCCTTGTTGAACTGCTAAGTTGTTTTGCACATCCTTTCCAATGTTTAAGCTACAAAAAAAGAAAAAAAACACAAAAAAACGTAATTAGTTATATCCTAAGAAAAGGCAAAGCTTGCAGCTGCAATAAGATGCCAATAAACTGTTCTGAAAGAACAGCATGTTTAATTGCCAATGATCATAAGCTCAGGCTTTCCATCATTAAATGAAAGTGATTCGATGGAAGAAAGTCTGCTTTGGAGAATCCAAATCCCAGACCAGATGTACTTTATCTCATATTCTCTAACTGTCTGTTTGCACATTGCACATTCTAAAGGCTTATAGTACGGTACACTTATGCATAGGCTTTGTGATGAAGAAGCTAAGTCTGGTCTCTAATAGATATATTTTTTGCATGCATGCAAACATGTGAATCAATTCTTTCCAAGCCTCTTAGTTAGACAATCCCAGCATGTTGGCCCTGAGAACAATGGTTCTAATTATCAAAGGTTTTTGTTCCCCAGCATTGAGGTTTCTCCCATATTCAAAATAAACTTCACAGATGAACATGTGGGAAGAAGAAACCAGGGTTTTTAACTGTTCCAGCGGCCCATTTTCAAAGAGGTTAAAATGTGAAAACCCGATCTCTAAGCAATTACTGACCGTCTGTTTCAACTGCTCTATGAGACTACACAGAATAAACATACTGGCACTTTTTGGCTGTCCAGTTTTGCATGGGAACGGAAGTCCTTTCCAATTCATGTGTACACAGTTTCTTTCTTAGTAAATGTCAGGGAAATCAATAGCTGTAAAACTAGCATTGATGTTTTGTTCAGATTACAAACAGACATACAGTACAAGCTGTGTTGACTGGTGAATAATACAGTACCCGATCAATGCCAGGTCTATTTTCTGTCCAGGAGCTTAGTTTTCTATGGGTCAAACATTTAGCCAATGGGGTATGTGGCACAGAGGCTGAGAGCTATGCTATTTCTCTGCTTCAGTACAGGCTGATCCAAATAGAATTTCTGATAATGCAAAGCAGTTTTTTTCCCTAGTACCCTGTGTCTGCTTAAATACAAATGAAAAATAATCTGTAGCTTCTGGGAATCAGTATGTATCAGTCTAGCGACTGATGAGATTATAACACTGACATCAACATAAGCCCTGAACTTGCCTCTCGACTACAGAGCTTGCTCTTAGTTGAATGGTAAGGTGTTTGTCTTTGAGCAGTATGGTTCGTGATTCATGTCCACCTCTTGCCTTTCAATTCAATTGGCTGAGATGCCAATTCTTTACAAGAAGTACACTCTAACAAAGACTTTGTCAACACGTCTGCAACTGAATTCTTTTTTTTAGTACCACTGATGGTATTGTCAGCAGGTGTGGGGTCAATTCCTTTTTAAAATCAATATGCAATTCCAATTCCCAATTCCCTTTTAATCAATACCAGCACGTCATTGAACGAAATTGCAATTAGCAGCATTCTGTTAGCTTCTCTCAGTGGCAACAAATGACTTCAATTGAATTCGCTGTTTGTCATTCAATTAAATGGGCTTCATATGAAAGCAGTTGAAGAATCACGACAATTATTGCATCTCTAAAATATCGATTCCAGTTCCTTCGAAGCAACTGGAATTAGGAAATGATTTTGAAAAGGAAGCGGATTTGGAATTGAGAAACAGGAATTGACCCCAACCCTGATTGTCAGGATGGAGGGTGTTATGTGTATATTGGAAGAATACTTTTTGTGACTTGCATGCACCACGATATTTTGCTACCTTACATTGGGCATGCTTGTATAGTCAACTCTTTGTATGTACTACAACCTTTTAGTAAAGGTGGTGTGGAATGTAGAAAAATAAATGTGAAAAAAATAAACACATTCTTTTAATGATATTTATTTGGTAAAATCGTGTGATATCTGCAATATCCATGGTTCAGTCCAGGGCATAAGTGGAGCGTTTGTGGAAGAAAAACTGCATTTTGAAGGAAGTCAAGGGACCAAGTTTAGATACCGGTACTGCACATTGTATTCATAAAGGGAATCGAAATTAGCAAACTGTGGAAAACTAAAAAGTTTAAAGATTGCTTTGTTATTTTAAATTATTATTATTATTATTATTATTATTATTATTATTATTATTATTATTATTATTATTATTATTATTATTATTATTATTAATTTCTTAGCAGACGCCCTTGTTACAAGATATCACATTATTTTTACATACAATTCATAATTATCACTCAATATAACAACCATACAATATCCTGTAAAACTATTTCCAAATTATCTTTGCAAATCATGTAGTGCTTTATTATTATTATTATTATTATTATTATTATTATTATTATTATTATTATTATTATTATTACTATTTTCTCAGTAAACTTGAATATTTGATAGCGTGAAACGTAATTAGTATATTGCATTTCATTTCCACTTTAATGTATTTCTATGTAGTAAATGGAAATAAAAAAAATTAAAAAAAAAACATCGCAGACTATTTTGGGAATATATGATAAGAGATGGAATCTATTTTATGTTGGGGAGTATGCTTTTAAGAGTTTAGTTTAAGATGTGTGGGGCAGTAAAGCATTTGGGTTCTTTTTTTTATAAAACTTGTAATACTGCTTGTCAGTGTCAATAGTTGTACATTCATACCAGGGGAATAGGATAGCACCCATAGCCACCATTAAAGCAATGGAATGGTGAAAAAAAAAAGTTTGACTTGTGTTCAAAAAACACTATGAAGTCATACTTTTTTTTAATAATTTCAACTACTTTTACTTAACAACCCCTGTCCCCCAACGGTATGGTCTGGAGATTCAGGTTTGTGCACACCCCTGTTATACTCTTTCACATTCTTACCGTGCTTTGCCCTGTTAATATGCTAGCTGACACTTTAATATACTGCAGTAACATTTAATTAGGGTCTTCTTAATTAATGCTAATTGCAGGTTTTATTATAGTCTTGTGCTGCATTATTGCTTGCTCTGTTAGTAATGACCAGCACTGGTTCTAAGCTGGTTCTAGATCATGCAAACTAGAGGTTTCTATTGGCTGGGAACTATCACTTCCTGGTTTTGATCTATTGTTTTCCCTGTCTAAATATTTTATAATGTGATTCTCTTGCACTGCAAACCACTTCTCCAATGCTTTTTTCCCCATAAAGTAGCAAACCTCCAATCCTAACTAAAAACCAATACTGTCTGCAATAATTCATAAATTGGTTCTTGCACTTCTATCTTTTTCTAACCCCCCCCCACACTCAAGATGTATACACACAGGTTTGAAAGCACCACTGATGATCCATATAATGTAACAAGGTTCCACCCTATAGTTCATTTACAATGTGGGCATGTATTTTAGTGCTAAGAACTGCCTTAACACAGCTTTTTAAATAGATACAATAAACTGGAAAACTGTCGCGAGACTAAGCTGAGGGGAACACGGAGCCACTTTTTCAGGGCAGTGGCTTGAAACCTGGTTCTAGGAGACCGGGAGACCTAGTTTGAGGCAACTTTGCTGAATCAACCCAAAGTCTCCTCTGGTGTGCCACACAGTGGCCTGATCTCTTAGCAGACACCCTTATCCAGGGCGACTTACAATTGTTACAAGATATCACATTATACAAATAACACTTTTTTTTTTTTTTTTTTACATACAATTACTCATTTATACAGTTGGGTTTTTACTGGAGCAATCTAGGTAAAGTACCTCACTCAAGGGTACAGCAGCAGCGTCCCCCACCTGGGATTGAACCCACGACCCTCCGGTCAAGAGTCCAGAGCCCTAACCGCTACTCCACACTGCTGCCCTTTAGGGTCACCACGTGGAAAATCATAGCTATTAAGGCAAATAGTCCATAGATGATCATGATTGCTTATGTACTTGATCAATGTACTAATCATGTTTTCATCAATCGCATGGTAACCATTGCCAGCTGTGATTTTTGGAATATACTCATGAAACTGAGTTTCAAAACAAACCCTGTGTAAAGAAAATTAAAGTGTTGATCTCATTGTGTATGTATTCGTTTCACTTCTAAAGATCCATTCTATACATTTGCAGAAATGTATTGCATTTCATTAAAGTGTTACTGTACACTGTCTTCTGTCTTGATTTGTATTGTTGGATGGGCATTGTGACATACTGTAACTTTGAGCTTGTTTTTTTCGCAGAAACATTGTACAGTATGTTGTGCCAATGGTTTATGAGTCATCTGATAATATACAAATTGGTTATCTTTCAAAACAAATTCAGTGTACTCTCCTAATCTTTACTACATGCATGCTTGGTCATCCAGCTATACTGTGCGATGGACTCAGTGACCTGATAGGAGACAGTCATGCTGTGGTTAAACAGGTTTTTACACTGAAGACAAATGGTGCATAACTGCTTGTTTATCATTTATAAGTGACTGAGAAATGTCCTAATTAAACATTTGCGCTGAACTGAGAGTCCTCCGCAGATACTGCAAAGCAAAGACTTTTTTGTTGTTGTTGTTTATAAGTGAAACAAATTAAAAGAAACATAACTAAAGAATAATCTGCAAAGGCAGCCAATGTTTGTCAGTTTGTCATTATTGTAAGTTACAAATGATTGATGATTAAATGAATTTTCTAAAGAAAGATGCTAAGGCTGTGACTTAATTCAAACCTGGCTGAGCCTTAACCTCTCCCTTCAGTGAAGTGGATAGACTGTGCAATTTAGAATGTCCAACAATTATTTTCCCCCGTACATCTCAGGAGAACTGAAGGTTCAGTGGGCGTCCTCTGATCCCATGACCGAGCCAGCTTTCTCTTCTACACACAGGAACTCGAGAGCAGATGTCAGCGAGCTACCGCCCCCTGGAGAACAAAGGCTAGCCCTGCAGGTGTCTGCCTAGGGAATAGGGTCCACTGTAGCGCGATGAGGAGAAACAGTCCCTGACGGTTCAAAAATGTTTTTGCCCTGTTTGAATTTTGTCTACTGTTGCCAGTTGATTTTATGTTATTTCTTGCTGCTTTCTCCTGCCAGGACCCCCCCCCGTATATCCCAAGGGTTTTATCCTGGTTAAATAAATCAATTCATTTTTTTAATTTGAAGCTCTGTGTAACCTACAGCTGCTACCGCAATGAAAACACATCTAAACGTAACCGCGGTAACCCTTTGTAAGAACCTACCTTTTCCCTTCTCACACTCAAAGAGCTGCTCCTTTTCTGTCTCTCTGATGCCAGCTCCAGACGGGCACTGTGCCATGCTGTCTGTGGCGAGCTCTCTGTATAAACCTACATTAGTGACACATTCCGTCACACTCGTAACTAGCTGCTGTGAATCAACTCCAGCAGAGGCAACACAAGACGAAAAAGTTAAGCCTCATACCGTATCCCTCATTTAACGGTCTTGCCCCCCAGATAACTTAAACAGACAGGCCTGCTTCTTATTATGTCATGAAATCTCTCTGCCCTCGTAGAAGCTGGCATGAACTCCGAGTGCACGACCTTTGAACTTTGGGTATTTTTGCCAAGAACCTGCAGGGGCTCCAGTCTCTCTGTCCTTCTGTATTTTCTTTCCTTACAGAATAGTGTGGAAACCCTACCACCGGAAAAGCAGCTATGTGTTATCCTTTGACAAAACTATGAGCAGGCCACAGCTCTACAAGCAACTGCAACATACCTTTTGGTAAGTCAAAATATGAAAATGCTACTACTTGGGTACCTTTCTATCAATGGCTCATGCTATTTCCTTGTGCAAACATTGCCTCTTGGAACAGAACTATGGCACAACCATTGCAGTGCCACTGCCTGCCATTGATGGTCATGTGGCGGTAGGTTTATGGAAGCTGTTTGTGATGAAGTGGTGAGTTTGACTATCAAAAACAGCCGTTAATAAATGAGCAATGGATTTTAGAATAAATGATGTGCAACAGAAATGTGCCACAGACGATGTGCCAACGAAAAAGCCTGGTCCCGTATTAATCCTGTCTGCTCGCATTCTCTCGATTTTTTGCTGCTTCATTCTCATCACGTACAGACTGTCTAGGGACTCCAACCCAAGAGGTACTTTGAACTCTTGATCTAATTTCGTAGAAATTCCAACATCATTCTTCAATCATTTTCCAGACATTTAAACTTGAACAGCAGAGCTCTCCGTTTCCATATGAAAAAAATAAAAAATGTGAATATTGGCATTGCCAATAAATCCTGTGAGTCAATGCCTTCCAAAATTCTCCAAGTTGACATTGCTCTTCTGTACAGATGGGGTTTCTATAATTAATAGTAAATCTGTATAAACTACTGGAGTTTACAGCTTTATTATTTATCAGGGGTGCAATTTTGGCACTATGGCGCTAGATTTTAGCGCCAGGGTACCACATATAGCGCCAGCAACATTAAACTCTGGTGCCTGTAGACATGTTTCATTTATTTAATTTATTTGTAGATTTTTTTTTGTACATGTAATGTAGATAAAGTTATTTTTGTCAAAAACAACCCCCCCCATATATATATATATATATATATATATATACACACACATACTGTATATATACATTATATATATATATTTTCATTTGATTCATCATTTTGAAACTGTTTCATTGTCAGACAAATGGGTATTGGATCTGGGATTCGGGGCGATTCAGCACAGATTAGCAATTGACACTTCCATGGCAATTGATGGACTTACAGCCTTGTTAAGTATGGTCGGGGTGTACATTATCCCTCTATGATTTGCTGTCTTTCTGACATGGCTATTTAAAGCCTCACCATCTAAGGCAGAAGATCAACAGCTCAACGCTGCTCATCTGATAACAGTCCTTACTAAGATCTCCCAGGCTGCGCACACTCCCTTCTGTATATTATTGATACAAGGGCATCTAATTATAACTCGACTTATATAAGCCTGCTTCTGACCAGTTGAGTATGCAAAAAAAGAAAAAAAAAAAAAAAAGAATTAGCTTTCATTAGCTTACCTACCTTGTGAATGAAACCAAGGGGTTACAGGAATCATATCAAGTCTAATAATAGCATTTGGATTCAATTTTCCATGCCATTAAAAGTTAGACTGTACATGCAAAGCCGATGGTAGCTTAAGATCTCCAAAGTATGTTTTCATAATGTCTGAAGGTCTTTAGCTGAGAAACCATTAAAACGATTCAAACTTGGAGCTCTCGGTAAGGAATGCTTGCAACTATGTGAAACATCCCAGCTCTAACAACACAGGAGCCAATGGCACCGGAGTCTATTATTTTATTATAAGCCTGTTTGTGAGTTCAGCAGAATGGCAGTTGATATTCCAGCCTGTACAATGTTAAAGTTATTTTCATTGCTCTGTTCTGACATGCCAGTATGTGTAGTTTTATTACAATAATTGGGTGGTTGCATAACTTACAGGAAAGAAAGGAAAACAAATATCTTGTTTTAAAAAGAAAAGCCTATGGGTGTTCCTCTATTCAGGAGAATGGAGGTTTTAAGCTGAGAGAACACTGAGCCACTGTGTCTTGGAACTTTCAGGAGACACTGCATGGCACTCCAGGGGAGACTTGGGGTTTGATACAGCAACCTCAAATTAGGTCTCCCGGTCTCCTGGAACTAGGTTTCAAGGTGCTCTTCCTGAAAAAAGCTGCTGTTCCCCTTTTTGCGAACACACAAAGCCATCAAAATAATAAAAAAAGACTCACACATCTTTCAAAAGTTTAGTTAGTTTCAGGCAAGGCATGGGCTTTTATATGAAACCAAACTTGCTGTATTGATTTGGGCTATTCATTTTATACCATAGACATTTGTAAAGGGTCCCTAAAATCAAAAGTTACTGACTATATTAATTACAGCAGTTTCACAAACTGGGTTTCAGCCCTTGACAAGTGCCTACGGTACGTTTTCACACAATAATGACAGCCGCAGAGGTTCACGCGTTTTTGTGCATAGAAAACCGTACCGGAACGGCATTCGGGCAAGTTCAGTTTGACTACACCACAAAACAAGGCATGCGTCCTCGTATGTAGGCCTTCAATCACTCATCGCCAGCTGGGTTTTTGCAGTGATCCATACAATTTAGGTCAATATCACTCCAATGGTCTATATGGAATCAGTGGAATCAGATCATGTGACTTAGAGATCATGTGACTTAGACTTAAGAAAGAAAGAAAGAAAGAAAGAAAGAAAGAAAGTCCCTTCACTTCTTTTTAATTTTCCTCCTGGCTCTGAGCTTGGATCAGGGCTTCATCATAACTAGAAGTAACATTTGTACAACTTGATCCTGGACGGAGGCCATGTGCTAAGGTGAGCCAAGTCTGGCGAAGGGCATTCAAGTTTTATACAGAATGGGTTTCAGCAGCACAAGGTTCAGGGCTGTAACTTCTTTTTCAGAAAGAGACACAGAAAACGAGAGAGAGAGAGAGAGAGAGAGAGAGAGAGAGAGAGAGAGAGAGAGAGAGAGAGAGAGAGAGAGAGAGAGAGAGAGAGAGAGAGAGAGAGCCCCCTGGTGGACACTCATACTGTTGGCTTCGCCACTTTGCCTCAGTGCTGCCCAACCCTATCCCTAACCATTTTCAATTGTGTACTTACATACGTCGTGCAAAAATATTTACACATGAAGTACATTCTAACTATGCACAATAGCCTTGCAATTATGCTGCTCCATGTGCGTTCGCAGTAGGCCGACCTCTGGTGACAGGACTGTCAGTATAGCCGTGGTTTCTCTAAGCAAGCTTCAGTTCAGCAGGCTCGCTCCCTCTCCGGCTCGTCTCAGTGTTGACCAGCACGTGCCTGGAGTGTTTTCAAAAGCGAGCTGTATGTTACACTAACAAGCCGGAAACACAGAGAGGGCGCCTTGGGATGTTTTGGACTATGCATTCCTAACTAAGCAGAATTGATTCCAGATGACACTGTTTATTTTCTTAAAAGCTTTTGTTGTAGATTCGTGTAGTCTAATTCCACTCTAGTTTAGCTGTTATGTCAATAGCTGACCCTCCCCTGGCCCCCAGCCAAGGCAGAATAAATTTCTATAACAAGTACGGTTTTATAAATACCGTACAAAGAGAGCCTACCAGATAGGGTTACCAGATTTCCAGGGTGAAAAACTGGGGCTTTATTTTTCTTCAATTCATTAGGACCAGAACAACTCTGAAGCAGTTAAAATAACTGTATATAATGAGGCAGTCATAATTTAAAAAGTTAAACAACGGGTGTATTTATTGCAGATCATAACTATTCATTGGTTGCTTTCTATTGTCATGTGACCAAAACATGTTTAATGTACGAAAAGACAGTTTAGAAAAGTAGATCAGCTTTTATCATTTACAAAAACGTGATATATACAGTATACACACGCACGCACGCACGCACGCACATATAATCAGTTAGAAAAATAGCTGTATTTTTCAAGACACAATTGGCTGGTGGCACTATCAAGATAAAATAGATAGATAAATAAATAAATAAATAAATGGTCATGGTCCAGGACGTTAAACACATAATCAGAATTATTATAATCCATAACACATCATAACCTTGTAATCAAGGAATTACAGATGTCAGAATACACTAAACACGGAAAAACAGGTCTGCAATACAGCTGGGAGCTCAAGCGAGTGTTTAGATCATTAAAATAGAACTTTTATTTTTTTAATCCCTCTAAACGTTTCTCATAAAGTGTCCGCACCCTGCCAATGACCCACTCTGGACCTGCTGGGATGTGACCCTGCTCCCCGCTAAGCTTGGCTAGAAGTTTTTTTTTAGCCTGAGTTCTCTAAACACTTTTTGCCCAGATTAGGACCCTGTTGAGTTATTTCTTATGCATGAAGATGTGAAACGCACAGGAAAACAGAATACACATGCAAATAGACCAGCTTTTATATGGGAAAAGCAACCCAGTTTTTCTCTTGTGAAGACATGTAATACCAGACCACTTTATTCAGTTTGTCAGCAAAACCAGAACCCATCAAACAAGAGCCTTTCTGGTTCAGATCAGTTAACATGGTAACAGTCATCACATGCCATGTGTACAATGTAATAATTAATGAATCTTACACAGAGTTCTTATTTTGAATTGTATTCACTTTAAATGGACTCAGTTCACTGCCTGCTCAAGATAATATCTGGATATTGGCTCTGGTTCGTGGTTAATGTTTAGCCAATTCTTTAAAAAAATGTTTTCTAATAATTGCAAGGAAATTGCTGCCATGTGTGTGTGTGTGTGCGTGTGCGTGTGTGTGTGTGTTAATGACAGTCACATCCTAAAGCAGGTTTTTAAAAGGGATTTTTGAAAAACAAAATGAATTTTCCTTTCCCACTTATCACATTAAAAGGCGATCATGTTGGGAAAACATTTATTTATTTATTTTTTAAAAGAGAAAGATTACATTTAAAGCAGGATTGTCCAATCACGGTCCTGAAGGGATATTCCACTCCAGGTTTAACTACTTCGGGGTCTGGCTGGAGGTTTAATTAGTTCAGGGTTGGAACAAAGACCAGGAGTGGATGAACCAATCCTGATTTAAATAATGTTTCCTAGTAAGATCAGATCTGAAATCAGGGATCAGAGGCTGTTGGAATTACGTAAGGGTAAAACATGTTTTAATTTAATTATCCTCTTTTGGAGATGATCATTACAGTATGAAGAGAAATCATTCATTCTCTTACACAGCTATGCTTTCTGTGCATTTCAACATAACAACAAAAAAACAAAACGCATTTTGTTACAATATTAGTAAGCTAGACATTACTAGTTAATAAAATAAAATAAAAATATAAAAAAAAAATAAAAAAAAGCACAATTCTGTCTTGGGTTGTTTAAACTAACACAAATATAGTTTTTTTACTACCCCTTGTGGCAGAAAGCTGCAACTGCAGATAAACCTTTAACAAGCTCTCTGAATAATACATATATTATTATTATTATGAATAATATTATATTATTCATATTGACATGTTGGTTACTGCCTTTCTCATCAAATCTTTTTGCACGATATCTGTAAGTACAAAATAGTATCAGAAAAGGGTTAGGGTTCGGGGTAGGGTTAGGGTTAGGGTTAGGTTTATACCGGGGAAAAAGATGTACCCATTAACTACATTCTAACTAGGCATAATAACATTGCATTTATGTGTAAGTACACATGTATTTACTAAGCAACTATTATGTAAATGCACAGTCGTTATTAGAATAAACAAATAATGCAATAAAATAAAACCT
This sequence comes from Acipenser oxyrinchus oxyrinchus, assembly GCA_030684275.1. NCBI lineage: Eukaryota > Metazoa > Chordata > Actinopteri > Acipenseriformes > Acipenseridae > Acipenser > Acipenser oxyrinchus. Next base: position 1,536,062 of record CM060266.1, read on the forward strand.
GCTGTCTTTTTTCCACTTTAAGCAGAGCGGGGAAAAAATGGGCAGATTTATGATGCGTTCTTGGCACGACAATATCTGGTATACTCAAAAAATCTACAGATTATATTACACACACAGTACCCAGGGTTTAAAAAATGTACTGTCCTTTGACATGTAATGAACAGCATTAGCTGACCTTAATTCCATTCCACGTTTGCACATTAGCACTGAACTGTATAAAAGGGACATAATAAAGCAAGATTTTAAGGATTTTTGGGGTTTTTTTTTCAAATTGGAATGTATGTTGTCTAATAGTCTTAAACATAGCAGACTTGTGTTTCTTGGAGTAGTTCATCCCAACCACTAGAGGGCGATCTACCCTATGAAATAATAGGACCAAACAAAACGATAATAGTAACAATTTTATAGAGCTTCGTGGGATGGGTTGCCAACCTTAAAGCATTGCAATGTGCAAATACAGTATAAGGGCTAAACAAAATACAATGGCAATGAAAATACAAAATGTGTTTCGTATGAAAAATAAATAAATAAATAAATAGACTACATATTAGATTTTATGTTGTGTCATGTTAGATTTTAAAATGTCACATTTTTCAATTGCAGGCAGTTTTTTGTTAAGTATATGGAAAACTACAAAGCGGGGTGCAATTCAATATGTTAACATTATTCAGCCGGTTTCATTTGACGTTACGAAGCAAAATTAGATTCTATAGGTTGACGCAGCTTTTGGCCGTTAGCTGTATATTTAGCACAATAAAACACAATAGAAACATATGAATTTGACATTAAATCCCCACCTAGTACATTGGAAATGGGTTCATATATGGCAGTCCAGGCTGTCGTATACACAGTGTCTATGTATATGGATGGTGTCCAGTCCGTGGGGGAGCCAGCCCGGTCAGGGTTTGGGCTGCAGCAGGTGGTCACTGGGTGTCCAAGTCCTTCAGCAGACCCCTGGCCAGCTTGATGGCTAGCTCTGCTGGCTGCAGGCTGTCGTACTCTGCAAACAGGTGGCACACATTCTCCTGCCTGATGTCTTGGCATTTTGCAACAAATCCAAAAATCCTGCAAATTCATTCAAATGGGTTATTGGTTTTTGTTTTACCTATTATTATTATTATTATTTTTATTATTATTATTATTATTATTATTATTATTATTATTATTATTATTATTATTATTATTATTATTATTAATAATAATAGTAAAATGGTAGTATTCCCATTGTTATTTGTATTATTATTATTAGTAGTACATTATTATTAGTAGTATCATTATTCTTTTTATTATCAATAATAGTAAAATTATTAGTAGTAGTAGTGTTGTTGTTGTTATTAGTAAAGAACTAATCAAAAATGAAATAATAAAGGAATATTAATTGTACTTTTAAGTGCTTCGAATGTTTTTTTAGTGGAGAGTGTGGGTCGTTCTTTATAAATTAATTGTTTTTTTTTGTTCCTGCACCTCCATGTGAAACAAAATAACTATCTGGATGTAGCGATCCCTTTCTCTTTGAACTCAATGTTGTTATTAGTAGTAACATTAATAAACGGACAAATCTAACCTGGCAGATCTGCAGTGCTTTTGCCACCTGGAAGTAAAATAGAAAAAAAAGCATTTAGAAAGCATTTGTATCTGTTTGAAAAAAAAAAAAAGAAATTCAAGACAGAACGTTTAATAGCAATGCACTCAGCAAGTCTATATCATTAAAGGATAAATGTGTTATTTCCTTTCATTTTTAATGGAAGTGAACTGGATTTCGCAAACTGCTACCTAGAAGTGATTTGTGAAACCAGCCTCTGATGTCGATACACCAAGCCAGAGCAATTCTGGTACTTTTCAATATTTCTCTCCAGCACTCAATCACACACACACCTTTCCTTGATGGGCTGTAATCTGTGTATAGCGCCAATCAATTGACATGATCAGCTGTGATGTACCATGCTATTTATCTCCCTTAAGGCTCGGCATGCTGTCTGTGTATGTGGATGCAGTTAAGGAGGCTGTCTTGCCCATGTATGGCTGTGTTTCTGTAACTACATTCCAGCGCTTGTGCCCTTAGGCTACACATTGTGCAGGTAGGGGTAAAGTTATTGCAATGCAATACACGAGAAAGTTGACTTACTTCCTGTCCTCTGGGTCAGCACCGCAATAACTGAGAGTGTTTGCAGGGTAGTGTCGTCTGAAGAACAGTCTGAAAGACAGGAATGCACATGCATCGTTAATATAAACAGTGCCTCAATTTACATCAATGCCTTATCCATATGAAAAAGGCATTTGAAAGTGCATACAGTAATGTGCAAATGCGTTAGAACACCTCATGGCTTCTGTGGTTTTGATTTGTTGTGCGTATTATTATTTATTTCTTAGCAGACACCCTTATCCAGGGCGACCTACAATTGTTACAAGATATCACATTATTTTTATATACAATTACCCATTTATACAGTTGGGTTTTTACTGGAGCAATCTAGGTAAAGTACCTTGCTCAAGGGTACAGCAGCAGTGTCCCCCACCTGGGATTGAACCCACGACCCTCCGGTCAAGAGTCCAGAGCCCTAACCACTACTCCACACTGCTGCCACATATGAAATCAAAACAATGGAATTGGAAATCTTGGAAAAATGTCACAACAGGCAGTTTAGTGATTGTCCCATTTAAAATAGTAAGAAAAGGAACACACAGCCACAAATGCTAAAATGCACAAGACTTTTAAGAAGTTGTTTAAGATGCCTAATTAAAGCACAAAGTGGTCTAACATTTCCACACGAGTGCCTATTGTTTCAATATCACTGATTAATGACTGAAAATTGAAATTCTCACATCCTTTCATGCAGGTAGGCATATAAAGGATATAAATGACAAATCTTGAGGTGTTCCAATAAATTTGCACACGACTGTATGTAAAGAATGTGGCTCTTATCCAATGAGCTTTAAGCCATTTTACATTTTACAAATCTGTTTTGATTAAAATCACACGTTGCTATTTACAAAATTCTTCTACTGAACAGAACAGACTTTAAACCTCTCTTACTTTCTCTGGATGTCGGTAAGTATGATGCCCTTGTGGGACACTTTGAAGTTGACGATGGTGGGGACGGGGAGGGGGTCTGTCTCGAACGTGGCGGACACGGCCTTCTGGACAGCAAGAGGCCCAGTCAGAGACTCCGTGTTGACTGAATTCAGGTACAGAAGGTTGCAGGTTGCTGGGGGTGGAAAAAATGAAAGACTTTTAATTTAATCCTGGAGGCATCTCCCCATGGGTTGATATGTTGACCTGCTTATTTCATTTAGGACAACTGTATAAAGATTCTGGTTATGCAGGATAAAGAGGTAGCACACTGCATTTCTATATTTTCACCTCAATGACCACCCAAGTGACCCGCAAATTGACATTAAACCCGCAGACATTGACAGTTATTGAACAACCCGGAAAATAAAATAAAAGACTTGTATGTAAAATCACTGTTTGGGTGGTGTAAAAAAACGAGGTTTGTCCTTATCAACATATGATTGCATGTACATTTCATTCATTGCTGGGCTGTTAATTCAAATGGCAAGTTTTCTTCGTATTTCATTGATTCGAAATGTAATTTTTATAATTAAGGTCAGATTCATCATTGTCTGCATTGATGAAACCTGGGACCTATGTATTATTGCACAAAAGTAAACATGGTAGGGAATGGATGACTTATATTTGATTTTTTTTTTGAAGATGTTTAAAATGACTTTTAGTCCATAAAGAACCATACTGAACCATACTTCACAGTAAAAAACTGTTTTCTATAATGCTTCATGCAGTTTTTACAGCACATTAAACGAACAATTTTAGCATACGATCCTGGAAAACAAAGATATTATTGTTCTTTGGACAGGACTACATATAACGTGATTTGTTGTAGAAAAAAAAAAGTGGAGGTTTCCGTCTTAGTATAAATGAGTTCCTTCCTACCTCTTTGTGAATGGCTTAAATTCAAATGAAAGAAATCAGGACAGCACATGGCAGAATCCAAAGAAGTTGCAAAATGGCAGCCAAACTAAGGATTAACCCATTAAGTGCCATTGTCATTTGAGGACAGGTTACTTTGTAATTTCTTGGAGCATTTTTAACTGCTATAGACCTGTTATTTAAAACGATATTTTTTATCATAACTTACTCTCATTTTGTTAACCGCACAAGTTAAGTCTAAATGTAACTTATTAATTCTGCAAATACAGCCCTTCAGATGCATTTCTTAGTGTTTTCCTCCCCAGAGACGATAAACTCCATTTTCTCTGTGTTGAGCTTCATAGCCGGAGTGAAATTTCTCTGCTCTGATTACGGGCACGTCTAACTTGACTGTCCTCAAAATAGGACGCTACGAATATATGTTGGAAATATGGCATTTTACACTTCTGAAAGATTGAAAACTTTTAGAATGGTAGCTTATTGATTTAGAATGCAGCAAATTACACTCATAGAACTCGTGTTTTCAAAGAATTTGATTTGGTACTTAATAAGTTAAGAAGGCTGATAAATGAGCTTGCCGACTGAAAATGGAGCCAGAGATGCCTGTAGAATTGTTACCTGTTGCCAAAACAGAATCTGAACTCACCTGGTGTTGTATTCTCATGTGTTGCTGACGTGTCTTCCCTGTGTTCACCTCTCTGTGCGAAATCTGCTCGAAACGAGAAACATTCATTGATACGAGAAAACAAAAGTGAGGACAATTGATGAAAGAGCAAGTTGAGATTAGTTTCAATTGCATGATGCATAACGTCTACTTAAAACTGTATATTATTATTTATTTCTTAGCAGACGCCCTTATCCAGGCCGACTTACAACTGTTACAAGGTATCACATTATTTTTACATACAATTACCCATTTATACAGTTGGGTTTTTACTGGAGCAATCTAGGTAAAGTACCTTGCTCAAGGGTACAGCAGCAGTGTCCCTCCACCTGGGATTGAACCCACGACCCTCCGGTCAGGAGTCCAGAGCCCTAACCACTACTCCACACTGCTCTCGAATATATTTTCGTTTTATAAAAGCATGACTTACCTGTGGTAGGCATAAGCAGTTTACGGGGCAAAGCCAGTTTAGTAATGGCATGCTGGTAAACCAAAGCAGAAAGGCTGCCTGTTGAAAAACAAATTGGAGATAAGCTCGTTAAACATTAAACGAGATGTGGTGCAAGTCTGAAACAGCAACTGTGCGTCATACAGTGAGAAAATCCTCCAGTTAATGCAAATGTTGACTGAGAACCCTTTATCTTACAGGAAACGCAAATGTTGACTCTTTCACGATATCCGAAGTTTACAGGAAAGCAGCCACATGAATGAAAACCATTTTAATCTTGAAGAAAGAAAGAAAAAAAAAACTCTAATTGTTTTTCCAGGTTACAACAGTGGTTATGTTACACCTCGTTTCCATGAGCGCGGACTGACCGTCAAACCCCACTGCTAGTCTACCCGAGTTGAGTGAAAAGACCGTTTCCATGCAATGCGAGTTTGACAGATGTTGGCGGTTCTTTCCCAGCAAGCCTTGCGGCTAAGGTTGCATTCGTTTGTTTACAAAACCGAAAGGATGGACGCGATTGCTTTGCTTCCGATAATCCGAACAATTCTTAGGATTTTAAGAGAATATTAAAGCACGGAGAAACCCGCTCACCCCGGATGTGGGTTATAAGTTTTACGACCCCTCGTCACTTGATTAGTCAGGGTGGTGAAGTACTTCCACCCATCCCGCTTCGGGAAAGGGTAAAAAAAAAAATCAGGGGCAGCTCGGATTGGCAGCCAATGGGGGTCGGCTAAATGAACATGGAAATGCAGTATCAGGGCCAGCAGGTTTCTCAACCTGGGTTGAGTGGTGCATGGAAATTAGGTATTAGTTGACATGACACTACATTATGTAATTGTAACACACCCTGTGAAGCCATTGCATCGGACAATTTGCCTAACAAAAACACTTCTTCACATTACGTTCCTATACCAGAACCCATGCTGCAACAACTTGCAGTGTATCATCAAAGTGTTTATTGCTTAGGAAAGTAAAACAGTAATCATATCGATAATTCTTTAAGATCAAACATTATTACTAATTCACGACATCATTTTTCCACACGCTAATCCGGGTTTAACATATAATTACGTCTTCTGTTCCTGCAAAGCTTTCTGATCCACTTACCAAAATAGGGTTCTTCCGAAGCTCCTTTAAGACGGACTCCTTTTGCTGAGGATTCAATAAGGTACTGCCTGATGAGATCTGGGCTCTGGCCATCTTAAAGGAAAGCATGAGACTGGAGTTAGTTTGACTCTTTTGAGGGTCACGACTAGTTATAATATCGTTTTAGGAAGAGTCCTCCAAAAAAGTTCTCTATTACAGCCATCCAAGGAAAAAAAGGGAAAACTGAGTAACTTGAGCGGGTTTTGCTGTTTGATTACAAACACATAAATAGCACCAAGTGGCAGACTTAGTTGGCATCTCTGCACAGTGCTAGAAGTTCCACAGCAAGTACTGATAAATATCTCTTAAGGTGATTGTAGCTTACTTTAATACTTTTGAAAAGGTACCTGATCTTCTTGAAGATAACGGGTCTTTGTCGACCTTCATGGCCAACCCAAAAGCGCCTCGATAAGATGTGCTGTCCCAAGACAATGAAGGAACCCGGTTCCTGGTCCTTCAGAAGAGCGTCAGCTGTAGGAGAATGACACAGAGGAGTCTAAATACCGCCATCGCCTAAATCATTAAAATAGCACCTTCCCTGGGCCTTACAGAGAAATACATCAGTCGCTTTGCATAACCCAAGCAGGGCCCCGTTTAAATGATCTAAACTGTGCCAATATTTAGACCTGCCTCTGTTCTGCATTCCAATATATAATTATTATTAATTAGTTATTTAGCAGATGCTTTTACCCAAAGTGACTTACAGAGTCACTTATAGGACCTCGATTTTACATCTCATCCGAAGGATGAGGAGGTTAAGTGGCTTGCTTAGGGTCACACACAGTGAGTCAGTGGCTGAGCTGGGATTGAACCTGGAACCTCCTGGTAACAAGCCCCTTTCTTTAACCACTGGACCACCAAGCTGCCATAATGCCTCAGCCTTCATTATTCTCTTGAATGGGTAAAGCCCAGGGGCTGGCAGCAGCTTACCCTGGTCCCTGCTGATGTGGGGCTTGAACCAGAACTTGGAGGTATCCATGACAAACTTCATGGTGGGCTGGACATCTGAAGACTGACCTGGAGAAGAGAGGGAAGATATTGACGTATCTCGACACAGCAGAGGGAAAGAGGGTGCTCCATTCAGAGGACAATTATAGCCCAGGTCTTTGTTTTTAAAGCACTACATGTTTTAAATGACAGCTTTACCTATGCATTTTCAGTCTGGCTTTTTGAGCCCCAAAAGATGTTTTTAGCCAGTCCATTGAAATGGGTTTAATTACAGAAGCTAATCTTTTCTTGACTGGACTAATCTGCAGATTTACATTTCCTAAACATGCGTCTATCAAACGGGACAATTAAGTGGGATTAATTCCACTATTATTAGGTTTATAGTAATCCGTGCTAATAGAGCAGTCAGACAGGGTTGGGGTCAATTCCTGTTTTTCAATTCCAATTCCATTTCCAATTGCAATTCCCATTCCTTCAAAGGAATTTGATTTTTTATTTTAATTTTAGAGACCTAGTAAGCACAGCCAATTTAATTGACTAGCAGTGACTTCAATATAAGCAATTTGCTGTCACTGTGAGAAGCTCATTTTGACACTGCTAATTGCCACTGCGATCAGTGATGTATTGGAATTGATTAAAAGGGAATGGGTATTGGAATTGATTTAAAAAAGGAATTTCTAAATGGAATTGAGAATTGAAAAACAGGAATTGACCCCAACTCTGCAGTCAGATACAAACAAACAAAGGTAAAAAGGGTATCGTGGATGCCGTACCATTGACAGCAGGTGTGCTGGAAGCTTTGCAGGACTTCTTCATGGTTGCTCTATGTCCCAGTGTCCCAGAGTTGTGACTGTTCTGGGAGTCTGGGATTACTGAGTCCTTGTGCTCGGGGCTCCCATTGATGAGGACCATGGGGATGTCAGCCATGGAGCAAGTGACGGAGGGAGGGCAGCTGCTGGGGTGACCTCTGAGATAGGCACGGGAGAGGGGGTTTTGACCCTTGAATGAACGGATGGATGACGGGTGCTGAGATTGGCTGTTGGAGACCTCAAGGTTTTGGTCGCTGAAGTAGGTTTTCTGGAGGTCAGGGGAGTTGGAATAAGGGCTGCTCAGGTTCCAGTAGGACCCTGAGGACCCGAAGAGTTTTCTCTCGGGACTGTCGGCATCTTCGCTCACGAGAGAGTGGACACTGTTGAGACAAAGTGTGTTGGCTTAATCAAGGGAAAAGAGCTCTCTGAATTAAGGATGCGTTTTTTGGGGGGTGATAGAGAAACTTTCTATACATCCTGAAGTACAGTATGGAAGGGAGTGCTTGGGAGATGTGTATAGTAAAGCACTGTAGGGACAAGAGTTTTCAATGCATTTCTATTTTACTTCGAAATTTTATATTGATGTACCACCATGTTGTATACTATGTCAAGAGGTTGTAAAAATCAATGTAACATTTTTATGTTAACTTTTTTTTCAATTACAAAACTGCTTTTTTTCTAATTTACCCAACCAGGGATGGAAATAAGACTCCTATTGCACAGCAGCTTCACCCATTCCAGCTTTTATTAAAGGCTTGATTAGCCTCAAAGTAGTATCAAGCTCAGGTATGTCTTGTTATACTAAAACCAGGAATGGATCAAACTGCTATGCAATGGGAGTCTTATTTCCATCTCTGCCTTCACAAGTTTAAACAGCTTTAATCTTTTTTGTTTGGTTTACAAAGCGCCCTTGTGGGCTTGCACGTGAAGGATGTGCCGTAAAAATGGAATACGTTAAGGTATGGTAATAAAAACGGACATTCGGAAAAGACTCACCTCCCCAGAATGTAGCTCGTGTCGGAGCCTGGTGATGTGGAGAGCAACGAGGCTCCACTCATCCTTTGCCTGTGGATGTGCAAGGACTTGGGCCAGGTGTCTGAACCAGGGGAGTGGGGCAGGGTGGAGCAGGAGCTGTGGGGGGTGTGCTCCCATGTGCGGCACTGGGTGGCGGGGCTGTCAGAGCCCCCACGTCGAGAGCAAGGCTGAGGAGGCAGAGTGCTCGCTCTGGCTGGGGAGCTGGAGAAGATGAGACTCCCGCTGGTGGAGCAGCTGTTGTCCCTGGGTGACCTTGGAGGAATCGGGACCCCATAAGAGGCAGTGCTGGTGATAGAGCGATCCGATGAGCGAGAAGGGGAGGTGCTTCTGGACACCAGATGAACTTCAGAGACTTCCACATCATCATGAGATCCTGCAAGGAAATAGGCTGAATATGAATGACATGCTGTAGACCTCTTTTCATTCCATTCCAGTCCACTCAACTGAAGATTTACCAATGCATGTTTATTAAAGGGGTGCATATGTTATGGGGAATTTACTGTACCAATAAATTTTTACTGCAGCTTTATATTTAATTGAGTCATGGGCTCATAATTATCCAGCCGTAACTTCAAACACTTATTTATTACTGTACACAAACAGTACTGTTGTAAAACTGTGCCAAAAGGAAGTAGGCAGGGATAAGGGGCCATAATCCCCAGTGTTGTAAAATACTCCAGTAATATCCAGCTGTGGCACATGTGGCGGGGTATAAGTTGATCAAATCCACTCTTAAGTGAACTGCAAGGGCAATTTGTCAGGTTCGTTTTTTAATATGTAAAACTAATTTGTCAAAACGTTCTACTAGACTTAGAATTTAATCGGACGGACGCTTCAGTGAATGTATTAACCAAAGCAATAATTTATTATTCCCTCAAACATTTTGTTCAGCTTCGCAAATGTAAATGCCCTTGCAGGCTGGTTTTGATGTCTGCGGTTTTACACATTATGCACACTCCAACATTAACCCACCTTACCCCTCCTTTATCCCAATCAGTGTCACTGCCAGGTATTAAATGCCTTGGTGACGGCACTTCTATTAAATAAAGAACGTGTCATTTCCGATAATCAAGTTTGTCAGCTGTATAGACAGCACTATCCTTCAGTAGAAATTAGATTATAAAGTGGATTCACTGCTCCCTGCAGTGTAAATATAGTTGCTGTGTGCCTTTGTTGATTTAGCTGTCGAGGATTATTAGGAAATTCTTTGGTTTCTGTCTTGTATGAACCTGCAGAGATGGAGTCTCCTGATTGTACTTCATATATCGTCATAGATAGAATCTGAGGGCAAATCATTCCCCCCTCCATATCTCCTGTTATTAATGCTGAATAGAAACTGCACGCAAAGACTGAGCTCAGCTTTTCTTTTTAACAGGGCGTTGGCTGTTAAGTTAACTCGCCTTTCATCAACAGATCCAAAGTTTAGGAAACGTGCAGATTCAAGAAAGGAAGCAGATTAATACTTTTAAGAAGGGAATATCGGCTGTGATAGTTTTTGGCAACAAAACGCTAAATACGTTTTCAGAATTTTTTTTATTGTTTTACCACTGATCATAGTTTGCAAACAGCAATAGAAATAATCTCGTTATGAATACTTTGTTCAATATGGGCTCAACTTGTAATAACCTATAATAGCACAGCAACAAACTTGGCTAAACCTGGTTGCTATGTAAACTGAACAAATTCAAACAGACACTGTTGATATAGAGAACCAGGGGCTACTGTTATGCAGTTGTGTTCTTCTCCAGGTTTAACAGTACAGTTGAACCCAGAGGCTGCTGTTATTGCAGGCTGGGGCCTCCTTAGTCGTTCTGGGCAGGCCTCTTCATGAACCAGGCTCATGTCGTCCACACCCCAACACCAGACACTGGCCGGGGGCCAGCAAGACAGGGTGAGGCTGTGGTTACACCCACCTTCCTTTCTCTTCCATCAGACTGTGGGTGTAACCCAGGATCTGTTGTTTCTCAACTCGCTTTTATGGCTTATGATTTATGTCATATCCTCCATTAACTTCAAACACAGTCCTTTTCAGGAATTCTTAAAGAACATAACTGGATCGATTGTTCAAAAAGGTACACATTCATTCACAAGCTGATTAAGGGAACCTTTGCAGCTCTCTTTTAAAAATTCTAAAACTGAGGGAACAGAAAGCCACTTTTTTAAAAACAGTGGCTTGAAACCTAGTTCCAGGAGATCTAGTTTGAGGCAACTTTGCTGTATCAAACCCCAAGTCTCCCTTGGTGTGCCGTGCAGTGGCCTGAAACCTAGTTTCCTGAAACCAAGTTCTAAGCCACAAAGTTCCCTCGGTTTAAGTCGCCCGAACTAAGGTCACCTTCCATTATTAGTCCACCACGAAAATTGAATTGCTTAGGAGTTAGACCCATTCCAGGTTGCTCTGTGAGCCTAATTAGACAGTACAGGTGAAAAAGCAATTTAATAAACAATAAAACCTGGACTTGCCCAAAGTGCTATCCATTGGGTGCCTTATTTACAGTCCTGTGCCCAGTAAATCTAATTTTGCATGGGTGTGTTTTGTATATATACACGTAAATATCCATGCCTTTGCTAAATGACACATGAGTGATGTCTACTGGGCGAAGATTACAGGGATTCCAGTATAACATCTATAGCCGACAGCCACAATTACTTGCTCATAAAAATGATTAACTGTGCTTTATGTACAGCATAGGTGTGTTCAGACTGGCAAAAAGATTTTTAGCATGGGTAGCAATCAATGCTTTTCATAAGAATAGAGTGCTGGGCAATCATCTTGTTATGTTCTACTGTTGGAAAAGTGCACAGACTTCAATTATTATTTATGCAGCAGTAAAAAAAAAAAAAAAAAAAATGTAAAACAGACATTGAAAATAAATTGCATTTGAGGTGAAGCAGTTTCACAAGTGGTAGTTTAGTGAGAAGCGACTTTGTTATTGTCCAGATCTTTGGTCACTCTTGTTGAAACAGAAACAGGATGGCATGCAGTGGGTGTGGGATTGTTTTTACATTGTTGTTTCAAAGAATTTATATTAATGATAATCAATTTCTTATGCCGTGAATGATGAACACAGTGTTATTCTCTGAGGGGAAAAAGTGCCTCAAGCCTTCCTTCAAATTGTCCAAACCCTTTCTCTGTGTTGAGTTTGGATAATATACATGGCATTGTACACAGGACTGTGGATTACAAGTAAAACTAAAATCTAGTATACAAACCCTGCTTTATTCTTGTATACCTTTCTACACCCCCCAAAAGTGCGCTTACTATTGCTAATTTCTTACTATCTGCGAAACTCAGTTAAACATAAAGGAACTGGATAATTACCTTGAGCCGGTCGCTCAGATCTCATACTTGAAGATTCTCGGCTATTGAAATGGTTTGCTGTGCGGACAGGGATGGGTTGAAAAGATGGGTCCAGTTCCAAAATGAGCTGGTTGAGGTTGTCGATGGAGACGTCCAGCGTTGGAGAGAGAGGGTTCTCCTCATCCCTCTCCGCACAACCCTCCTCTTCTCTGTGCTGGCCTGAAGCACTGAAAACTTGAGTCCCCTGACTTTTAGCGCTATACCCCGCTGAGCCAGAGAGGACGCAGTGTGTGAGAAAGTCAGGGTCCCCTCGTTTATCACAGATCTGGTAGAGTCCACTATTTTGCGTGGAAGTTCCACTTTGTTGGGAGCGGATCTTCATTGGTTGGCTAACCCATCTGTCTGTGGAGTAGGAACAGCATGTCGTAGAGACGGATGGACAGCTGCGCCCCAGGGGGACGACATCCTCTTTTGACGAGAGACATATCGTCTGTCCAACTCGTAGCACATGGTTTGGAATAAGTTGAGACATCACACTGTCTCTATTTTACTGGGTCTAAGGTTGAAGGATGGTCCCTCAGCTACCTTTGTTCTTGAAGTTCAGTGTTCCCAATAGGACGCCAAAGCCTACACGATAAAGAGAAGAAAAACTGTTATACTCAAAACTGTGTGCATAACTGAAAACTGGAATAATGGCACAAAGTGAAGAAATTCAGTCGAAAAAACAAGAGTGCATGGGAAGATGGGTATATTTAATTCTTTTCTAAAGCTTTTAGAAATACTGTACTGTTATTTACATTGCACACAGAGCTGTGAACAGACAAAACTGCAACTGCAGTTTATTTAATTGAGATTTGAACTCAGCATACAGTGCCACCAGATGGACAAATACTGTAATGACCACAAAATCAAATCTTAAAGAGGCCTATTATTACACATTTTATAGGGTCTATACTGGCAATACAACACATTTCAACGTCGTACAGATTCCTTACTGATAAAAGTTTGGCGCAAATTAACCATCATGCCTCTAATGATTATTGGGAAGCTCTAATCAACCTTTAAACAGTTGCCCAGTCTGAAGTTTTACAGATTTTAACACCAGGTAAACCAAAAAGAAGAAATACACACAGAGGAGATTAAAGGCAAGCCACATATTGTTCAAGGTGTGAGTGTGTGGGTCTTTATATAGGTCAGATTTCACCCAACTGTTTCACACATAGAGTCAGCCACATCTACAACATCACAAAACATAAAAAACCATTCAGACAGGTAACTGTACACGCTGCAATTAGCTGGGCAGAGAACTCTGTGAAGAGAGTGATAAAGTCAACTCTGTAACTATGTTCTGTATACAGAAAACTGGAGTTTTAATTGGCTGCAGGCCCTCGTGAATAATTAGTATGTCAAAATGATAAATGATGTTTCTTTCAAAGTTAAATACAGATTTTTAAGAGAGAAATCAACCATCGTCATTAAGGATTCATCAAAATGATCCTGTGTACAGTTGCCATGCGGAGCACAGTACAGCAGAGCTGTGAAGTTTAAAATTATATATATATATATATATTCAAGATCGATCGTGAAAAAAATACAGCCTTCATGATGCGTCTTTTATTATAACAGAAATAATTTTGAGGAAGAGTTTGAGGAAGGCACAAACTACGCAAGGTGACATTTATAACAATTAAGAGAGGCCCTTTAGTATAATTCCAAACGACATTTAGAATGGATTCCCTTCCTATTACATGAACAAAACCTGTTCCGTTTTGTAAAATGTGTTATTTTTTTTTTTTCAATAGATCCCTTGAAAATCCCAGCAGTGCCAGGAGCAAAGGCTCTTTTCTGTGCATTTGCCTGTGAGTAATACATCTAACAGAGGCGTTGCCGTGGAAACAAGTTGTTTGTTATCAATCCGGTAGGCGATGAAGCCTGTCAGATATGGTTTGCTACACCTCATTTACAGCTTGGGAAGGAATATTGTATAACTCATGATGTGCACGTATGTAGTCACCACACAAAACTATATGCCCATTTAGGCACTTGACAGCCTAATTAAGCCTGGCCATACAGTTCTAGAACCATACCCACGAGTTGGACGCAAATCTGTACTTAAAAGTCTACATCAGTGGTGCTTAAAGAGTTGTGCTGACATACTGTAATCTGTAAAGCTGCAATGTAGCTCTACAGCACAGGACTTAAAGTTACTATAACCTATTATGTCATTATACTTTCCATTGTGGAATAAGTACAGTAGAGATGTTTTCCCTCTCCTCCCCAATGACGCTGTAAGTTGTTTTTGTGCCTCACCCTTGCTTGTCTCTCTGGCTCGAGGACACAAAAGTTATTATTATTATTTATTAATTAGCAGACGCCCTTATCCAGGGCGACTTACAATTGTTACAAGATATCACATTATTTATTTATTTTTTTTACATACAATTACATTATTTTTACATATAATTACCCATTTATACAGTTGGGTTTTTACTGGATCAATCTAGGTAAAGTACCATACTCAAGGATACAGCAGCAGTGTCCCCCATCGGGGATTGAACCCACGACCCTCCGGTCAAGAGTCCAGAGCCCTAACCATTACTCCAATCACTCACTCAATGCCTAAACTTGAACAACACAGTGATTGGGAGAGGACTAGAATGGTACGTAAGCAAGCTAGTGGACATTTAAACACATTGTGCGATTTCACAGTCTACTCTTTACTCTGCACCTCAACCGACAGTTTCTGCAGCAACAGAAAATGCCAAGTTTGCCTATTTACCTAGCCTCGGATCTTATGACAATAATTATAGTAACTCTTTAAATACAAGGATAGAAATCGCGTTATGTCATTCTTTCAAATACCCTGTTCCCAAATACTATGGGCGGTGATGTCATGATCCATTTCATCAGCATTCAGTAAAATGCATTAAGATATGCTAACTAATGCAGCCTATAATGCAAGCTTTCTGTAGGATTTATTAACCCTATAATGACCAAAGCTGCAACACATCATGTTTTTGTTCAATAGTTTGCCTCAAACTTTTGTTTCGGACTCATCCATATCTACACCTTATAAGAGTCAGAAACCTGTACAGTAAGATAGCATACAGGAAAATAGAATATTGCTTGAATGAAACATTTGTCAATATAGGGTGAATCTCTCTACTTAAAAAAAAGTGTCAGTCACCTTATTGTGGTATACCATGGTGAGGAACAGCAAAGCATAGGAAAAGCATGGGCAAGCATGTTGAACTATACAGCTAAAGACCTTACTTGCTTTGTATTAAGACCATGCTACGTCCTAGTGCACTGTATTGTCGACAATAAAATTAAACTCCAAAATTGCTACACATATAAAACAAAGCAACATTATTATTAAATATTATGACATATTTTTAAAATAGATTCTTACCTTAGATCTGTTCGTGACCACTGAGAATAGTCTCCGTGCTTTAGGCTGTGGTATTTATAAGCTCCTGCCCATCCCACATGGAACGCTGGCAGACCTGAGGTGAAGATAGGCCCAGCCCCCTCCCAGGGTAGGGCTGATGACATCATGCAGGTAGCTGGAGGACGGAAGTGCCCTTTGAAGGAAACAGTGGGGTTGGGTATGAATATGTAGATTGGAAGACCTGTGGAGAGGAGAATGGAAAGACCTGGCTCCTCAAAAAAACATGCTGTTGAAAAATGTACATTGCGGGGTTTGTTTGACCATTTTAGAACGGTCCTGTCCTGCATCTGTCGCATTAACTAAGGTTTTAAAAATCTGTTCTGTTGTCTCTTATTATAACTGGTCCTAATTGCCTAAGTAATGCGAATAAAGGGTTTTATTGGCACCGGCGTGATCCATTTGGTTTTTTACACAATAATGTGGACTTTAAAGATAAAAACTGCCATTGCTTCCCAGTACGTATTAAACTTCAAACTTGTTCCCATCAGTTAAATCATGTAAACTGCAGGAGCAGTTAGGTGAAAGTATGCTGAAATTGATCAATATCATTATATTATGCTACGGGGCAGCAGTGTGGAGTAGTGGTTAGGGCTCAGGACTCTTGACCGGAGGGTCGTGGGTTCAATCCCAGGTGGGGGACACTGCTGCTGTACCCTTGAGCAAGGTACTTTACCTAGATTGCTCCAGTAAAAACCCAACTGTATAAATGGGTAATTGTATGTAGAAATAATGTGATATCTTGTAACAATTGTAAGTTGCCCTGGATAAGGGTGTCTGCTAATAAATAAATAATAATAATATTTGGAATATTCGCCAGGGGCATGATTTAATATGGCAGCCCTGATTATTTTTTGTTAGACCGCTATTTAACGCACCGCAGAGTGCCAAATAAGTTTTAGTCACGAAATGGATGCTTGGCATGACGTCTTTCAGCACAATCAAGCCAAAATGAATGCCTTCCCGTAAAGTACCTCCTTTGTAAAGATATCAGGGGGGCGAGGGTGCCGTAAGTTATTGTGTTTCTGCTTGATGAATTCCCGGAATTCTGCTGACGAATGCTGAAGGCTTGAAGAAGTTGGCCATGTTTGTTTGGGAAGGTCTGATTGTTTAAACATGACTACAATAAAGAATGGGTCACCCCAGGCTCATCAGTAACAGAACCCATCCTCGCTTTTCTTAACTGGTTTTCCTTTCCTTTGATGGGGAGCGTCTCGTTTTTCATGGCGGTCACTCTTCTTTTTCTTTTCTTTGACACCTGGGATCCCGGAGGCTTGACGTGACAAAAGCGAAGAACCACAATGGACTAGATTTATCAAGATTTCACACAACTCTTGTGCAATGTATGCATAACTGGGTTTTTTTTCACTATTATTATTGTGAAGGAACACATAAAAGCCTATAATGTTACATTAGACACCTTTCCCGAAAACTCTATGTAGAGCCGGTAATAACAACTGATAGGTATATCGATCCGCTTCTGTGCCTCACTGAAACACTTCTGCATGGCGTTCTTAAGTAATTGAACGGTTCTGTAGCAGCTCTGAGCGGCTCACTTACTTAACGAGACAACTGTGGCGGTCACTTACTGTTGATTCTAAATGCTTTCCCTTTAACGTACAGGCGTTGGACTAAAAATAAACACAAATCATGTAAATATACCCTAAACCATTTGGTAAAAAAATAAAAAAAAATCTGTGGAATACAGTAGAGAACACATTTTCAGCCATTTACACTCAAAGAAGCTCAAAAGATGACTCTCTGTGACCTTTGACCTCTGATAATATCACATGATCATACTACCCCATTGTGACATGTTAAATAAAAGCCCTTTAATACAGATGATTCACTATATAGTTAAATGTGCAATTATTATAATGTACTACAGTCCTGGATGGAACCTACTGTACATCCCAGTTGAATTAGACACAATTTATGTGCCTTGGTTCAGTACAACAACAGCACATTTTATCATGAAAATTACATACTGAATTGGATCCGTTGGTACTGAACTCAATGACATCAGTCCTGTCTAAAACCGTACAGATAGAAGGAACTGCAAACTCTAATATGTTTCATAAATGAAATGATCAAACAGCTTCATCTGGTAACCTTGGCAAGCTCTCTCTCTCTCTCTCTCTCTCTCTCTCTCTCTCGCTATATATATATATATATATATATATATATATATATATATATATATATATATATATATTTTTTTTTAAGTGCACAACTTTTTACCACTAATTTTCTATCCAATTTAAAATGTCCAATTATGCTCCCTCAATGCAGATCCCATAACCATGTTAAATTAACTGCATCTCATTTATTCAAATAGATTTACGGCTTCTAAAAAGTCTCCTGCATTTTACCCTTTGTGGCTCTGTGTTCCTTTTCTCTTACTATTTTAAATCAATTGCATGTGTCGTCAATTAAATTAGACAATCACTAATCAACCTATTTTGACAATTTTCCAAGCTTTTCAGTTCCAGTGGTTTGATTTCATATGCACAACAAATCCAAACTACAGAAGCAATTGGGGTGTTCTAACACATTCGCACACTGCTGTGATTATAATTACCCTCTTTCTTTTCTCTGTAGTAAGGTCTCTAATACTCTGTACAAGCATGGAACAGTGCATCATTACCGTACAAAACCCATTGCGGTCAATTCAAAACTGTCCTTTGAATTTTCCAATTCCAGTTTTGTCAACTGTTTGGATTGTATAAAAGCAGCTGTTTAAAATCTTAAAGCATCTTCCTGATGGCATGGGTGGAACTTTGAACTCATGATTCACGATTTCAAACGCAATTTCCACAGTATCCAGGAAGTCACTTAGCAGAGCTTTATCAACATCGCTTTGTGGCACTCCTAAAACTGTTTATTAAAAACATTGTTACAGACCTATGTTAGCACAGTCACCCAACCCTGCTGTCAGTCACATAACAGGCTGCGGTTTCTAAACTCCAGCACAGTTCATCGCTGGCAGTCATGTTGGAATCTGAACAACTAATTTGGAATTTGATCATCCAAGGTCTAGCCAAGAGATACATGTTTAAAAAATGTTCAGAACACAGTGGGGCTGCCAACTATGTAGATGTATATTACCAACAGTGTAGATGTATATAAGCATAATTGGGCCGTTCATCATGCATTGAACTCACATACCTGTCATGGCTAATCAGGTAATATTATGCAATGCAAACGTAAGGGGGTGGTGCTGTTTGATACACTGTCGCTATGGATTCTGTCCTGTCTTGTCCCCTGATGGTGAGATAAGATTAAAAGCTCTAAAACCACGAATGCAGACGAGCCTGGGCCTTTTGCATTGTGTTTAATAAGCTTGCTTGCGGTGTGCCACCCAGTTGATTGAATGGGACGTTATTAAGCAAAAATCATCCCATAGGAATGGGTCAGTAGGTTCGTACTAGCCTCCCAACAGACGGAGTAGGTCCGGATCAAGCGCTTTAATGGACGTGGTATGTAGTAGCCACTAGGGGGTGCTAAAAAGCGGTGTTGAAATAATAGTTAAAATTACTTTAATAGTAACACAGTTAGGTTTAGGGCAGGGGTGTTCAATTCTGGTCCTGGAGGGCCGGTGTCCCTCCTGGCTTTTGTATCAACTTTGACCTAAATTACTTAATTGGATCAATTATTACCAATTATTGGTCTAATTAAGTAATTTAGAGCACAGTTGGAACAAAAGCCAGGAGGGACACCGGCCCTCCAGGACTGGAATTGAACACCCCTGGTTTAGGGGGTAGATTTAGGGGTTAGTAGGCTAGTCTCCCCCAGCCTCCCCTAGCCCTCCCTAACCTCCCTAGCCCTCCCTAGCCTCCCCTAGCCCTTCCTAACCTCCCCTAGCCTCCCCAGCCCCCCCAGCCCCCCTAGCCCTCCCTAACCTCCCCTAGCCTCCCCAGCCCCCTAACCTCCCCCAGCCCCCCTAGCCCTCCCTAACCTCCCCTAGCTTCCCCAGCCCCCCTAGCCCCCCAGAGAGTGACATGAAAAGCTTAATCAAAGTCACAGAAATGGTTCCCAAAGAATTTGTTTCATTACCCAGAATTCCACAAGCATCAACAGAGGTTCTATTTCAAGTTTGTTTGCGGAGACTTGCTGGAAAATTGACTGTCAGTAAAAACGACATTAGGACTATCACAACAAGGTATAAAGCTGGCTGGGCCCTAGCTAGTGTGTGGGTGGACTTCAGTGTTCTGCTGTAATAAAATGTGGATTTAGAGAGCAACAGTAATAAAGCAATCTGCCACTGAGATTAAGTTGAAAGGGATTCAAAATCACACTTATTCATTTCCATTGTCTCTAATGTTTTGTGAGCAAGTTCTGTGTTGCTAGTTTAAGAGCTACACTGTAAAACGGCTTTGAAACATTTGTCATTTTTATTAGGTTTATTTTAGTATTTCTGTAGTTAAAGTCAGTTATTATTATGCCATATGCCACATACTCTGGCTCCTCTCTAACTATACATTACCAGAGGAGACAGAAAAGCAAATGCATTTGATCAGACACCAAGTTGTTAGTAATTGCTGCAAATGAGTCATTATTTATCTAGCAGTTGGCAAGCAATGAATACCAAATACATTAAAAAAAAAAAAGAAATACCAGCATTTTCAGTTTCATTTTGAATTCTGAATGCATGTCCTCACAAGAAATGAAATCAGTTCAAGAATCAGTGTGCATTATTAGTCATTTTCACACGAGTGCCTACTGTTTCTAAACATATCACTGACTGGTATATAAAGGATACAAATCTACAAATACATTTTACAGAGTTAAGAAACACCAATAGATATATACAATTAAAAACATAAGTGTGCCATACTCATTCTCTCTTTATATAACTGTAAAAGTGACATACATACATACATACATACATACATGCATGCATGCATATAAATGTCCTGAGATTCGTCAATAATTTGTGCTGAAGAACATCCGTTCCAAGCTTCATTACAATTTTGCAGTGAGTGGAATATCATTCAACAATCAGAATTGGAACAACATAGTAAGCTAGTCTTTATTTTTATTTGATTAAAGTATTAATTAGATAGTAGCAAAACTAGTAATCAAAAATCAGACCAAGGCTAACGGGCATAACATGCCAAACTAGTTTTCTATTTATATTGATAGAGGCCACAGCACTTATCTTACAATTACAGAGCAGTGTGCCCACTACATTTCAGCACATCCCATTGTGAAGAAAGCTACTTGCATAAGCTAAGTGTGTATTACTTGAAAGGTAATGCAACTTCTGGTGAGAGGTTTAAGATAAATAAGGGACCACAAGCCGAATTTGTCAGAGATGGAGGGGGTGGATATTGCAACAACATGCCTGTCTGCTATGGGAACATATATGCAGTGGTTAGAGAAAGTAACCAGGAGGTCCCCTGTTCAAATCCGGGGTCCCTCACTGACTCATTGTGTGACCCAGAGCAATCTTGAAAAACATTTTAACCTAGAAAATGACAGGCTAGGTTTGTAGACTCGGATTAAGTTCCAGTCAGGCTGAAGTATGAAAAGAAAAAAAACATCTTTTAAGCTACTTTAAAGCAGAATTGGTTTCAAAAATACAACTAGCGGTACAAGAAAGAAATATGAGCGCCGTTTGTGACACCTAGTGGTCAATTATAGCAACAACACATAGAGGTTGAATGATAAAAAATATAGGCTACGTGTACATCCTATTTATAAAAAAAAAAAAAAAAGATACAAGTGTTTGCAAACACCGCCACCTGGTCGTGGTGTAGAAGAAAACAAAACTGTTGATCATTTATTTATTTGAACCAAAACTTGTACTGTGATGCCCAACATCATTAAACCATTATTATTATTATTATTATTATTATTATTATTATTATTATTATTATTATCAAAACAGTTCTAAAGACCAGCGGCACGTGACTAACTGGACTAGTCTACTTTGTATCTTTAATGTTTGTATATTATATTAAGTACGTCATATGTTCACCCAAATTGTGAAATAATAATGCTAGTTTTCCAATATGAATTACGGTAAATCAATACCTATTTTTTTCATGCAGGGTCTTATTTTTATTTATTTTTTATTTATGCATTTATTTGTTTATTTATTTATTTATTTATTTGTTTGTTTGTTTATTAAAATAGATCCCCCTGCGCTTTCCTTTCATGTGGTTTGTGCCCTGTGGTCATGTGGTATATTGTTTTGGTTGTTTTTAGTAGTGGATGGAAAGAGAACAGTGAAATTGAAAGCGCTGTACATTTGAACTGCACTGCTTTGAAGCGGTGGAAGACGTTCTAATTTAGTTTTTTTTAAAATTTTATTTTATTTGAGATGTCTTCTCCACCGAAGGATAAATCTGAAACCAAAGCTGGACACCCTGCTGCAGGTTTTTACTATGGTTTATTTAAGTATTTATTGGTGGGAAAAATACTTTGTTGTTTTTTTGTCTTCTGTGTGCGTTTTAGTTTGAGCAGCTCTTGCAATTTACAACAAGAAAAGTTATGAAAAGCACAACACGATTCAGAAATCTTAGCGGTATCGGTTATTTTTTCTTTTAGTATTATTTATTTATTTATTTTTTCAAAATTGCATGTGCATGCTGGACTATTTTGAAGCGTCTTTTTAATTTGAATCGTTTTGTATGCTGAGCGCGGTGCAAGTGAGTAATGCGCATAATAATCGTTATGAAAACGTCTCGTTGTTTTTTATCAGCTGTTTTTAATTTTCAGTTCCAGTTTGACGAAAGTGAAAATGTTTTTAAGACACCAATAACATCTCTTAAACTCGCCAAAAGTCCCCTTAACAAGCTGCAGTTTTCTTACTTACTGTAAGTTGAACCCTGAAGAAATTCTGTTACAAAAATATACATCCTTCACTATTTCGAGGTATCGCACAGGCCCCACTTTTGGGACGGAACCACATCAATCTTGCGTTTTGATTGGTCCTTGTCTGTCAGAGGAGTATACGTCAGCACGAGTGGAACGTGGAGGTATTTGTTTTAAGATTGTGACCGCAGAGGCAGAGGGAGAGAGCTCTCCAGACCCTTACAATTAAAATATAATGTGGTATTTTACTGTACTAATATAACAAACTATGGGTGGCTATTTCTTTATATACGTTGTCATGTTATGCACGAATTGACTTTCTGCGGTGATGTACTTTTTTTTTTCAAATACCATATATTTATAATCGTTTGCGTGACTTATTTGAATTGCAAATATATATATATATATATATATATATATATATATATATATATATATATATATATATATATATATATATATATTACAGTTTTGTTAGGATACATTAGTTTATCTCAAATGTAATTTTAATCACAGTTTTACACATATAGACTGACCTGATCTAAGGCTACACCCCAAAATCTGGGCCTCTGGTTTTCAGATAACGTCCCTAACATTTAAAGGCAAGCAGTTGTGGTACGAATAAACGTCAATCACTACCAAGTCTGTTTATAATGTCAGGCTGTTAAGAATGTCAGGCATTTCCATCTGTGGACTATTTAGATGTACTGTAACACAGTATCAATCTAGACCGTTAATAGGTGGCACTGGTTGATACATTTATGGGGCAGCAGTGTGGAGTAGTGGTTAAGGCTCTTGACCGGAGGGTCGTGGGTTCAGTCCCAGGTGAGGGGACACTGCTGCTGTACCCTTGAGCAAGGTACTTTACCTAGATTGCTCCAGTAAAAACCCAACTGTATAAATGGGTAATTGTATGTAAAAAATAATGTATATAAATAATAATAATTGTATGTAAAAATAATGTGATATCTTGTAACAATTGTAAGTCGCCCTGGATAAGGGCGTCTGCTAAGAAATAATAATAACAATTTAACCTGTGGCATGTTATCAATATCAGGACTGTCTGTGGACTGTTAGAAGTATCAGCTACAACAAGAGGGTCACACAGGTTGTGCCATTCTGTCACTCTTGCAGTTAACCCTTTTATGGCCAGTGTACTTGTTTCAAAGTGGGAAGGGCTATAAAGTGAATGGTTGAGGGGCACACTGTTACACGTTACTTGTACTTTGCACAAGAATGCCTGTAATCTCTCAGTAGATGTAGTCATTACTATTACAATGTATGACATTTTGATTTGCATAGCCCAACTGTTTAAACATTACCTATAGCCTACAGTTGAAACTATCAGGAATAGATAAGGAATACAATACTATTTGTTAAGTTGTTGAAGGGCACTGGTCTCCTAAAACCCAGAAGTGAAAGAGCTGATACAGGCCTTTTCAGAGACTGTAGATCCTAACAACGTTTCCGTACACTGTGTCGCTCTGTGCGCTGCCATTGTTGGTAGTGTCACGTGAGCTGTTCAGTGTGTTGATATGTAAATAAATCCTGTTCGCCTGCGGGGGACCTTATCAACTTCAACCTCCGTCTCGATCTCCTGCCTGTCACTCAGCAGCGAATGCACGCACCCACACAGCAGACAGCTACTCTGTCACAAGCATTAATACCCTGGATCTTTCTAAACAAGGGATTTAGGGGAGCTCCCTAATAAAAGCTGAATCTCAAACAATAATTGTGTGACTATAGTAATTGTTACAGCTGTGTATAATGGTATTTTAAACAAGATTCATTTATCCGCCTTTTTACATATCTGCCTTTAATCAGGTCCCACTGCAGTCAGACACGCAACAGATTACTATTGCATGTTTCCTTCTCAAAATTGTGTTTTAATATTAACCTTTAATAAAGGAAAACACCTGCTTTAAAGCATTTTCATATATCTATTTCAGTGCAATGCAGTGTCTTCATTGTAATAAAGAAATAAGCTTTATTTTTTTAACCATTTAAAATTGATTTCGGAGAGTCAAAAAAAAAAAACATTAACTTTGGTTCATGTACTGTGGGTTACTCTTAAATGAATTCACGATCCAGTTCTGTTGTACATTTTTATGGTAAACCTGAGCATGATCTAGAAACTCAGCTGTCATCCTTCAGAGCAGAACATCCTGAAAACTGGTCTGAATTCAGAAAAGCAGAATTTGGGACTTTATCTGAAAAGCAGAGCAGCCCAGAATTTGGGATGTAGCCTGAGAACAGGGCAGTCTATGTGAAACTGCTTCAATTACATTAGAGATAAACTAATATATCCTGGTACAATAGTGGGCAGGATAAAAAAATAGCAATTCAAATAAGTCCCACAAATGATTATAGATATGTGCTATTTGAAAGAAAGCAGATCACCACAGAAAGCCAATTCTTACATTCGTGAATAACATGATAATTTATATAAAGTAATAGTCACCCATAGTTTGTTACATTAGTACAGCAAAATATCATACAATATTTTGATTGAAAGGGTCTGGAAAGCAGGTGTCTCTCTGTCTCTCTCTCTCTCTCTCTCTCTCTCTCTCTCTCTCTCTCTCTCTCTGTGAAAAATCTTTCTTCTAAAAGTCACAGCAGTTTACAGCGGTTCTACAATCTTAAATAGTTAAAGACTTTGGCCTTTTGGGATCAAAGTAAAGGCTGCAATGGCATAAACGGCTGTTTATGATTCTGAATGTGCATGACACAAAGAACTGTAAATTAATCTGAGGCTTTAAAAGTGGAACCTGTGTACATTAATCTGAACTTTGCATTTGTTTTGTTGTCAGCAAGGAACCTGGTATGCAAGGAACTGCCATTTCACTGGATGTCAAAGCACGCAGTACAATTCAGTAAACAGATTTAAGACTTTCTAATCTCAAAGTCTGTTTTTGCGCACTGTCTGCGGTCATAAAACTTGTCAAAACAGTGATTAATTTATTCTACGTTAGCTCCTTTTTTACTTTTTATTTCTCCTTTTTTGTGCATTTTGTTATAATATTTTTGACAATAAACGTATCCATTTTCAACTTCCATTGCAAAATATATGCAAATTTTTAGTCATCGTGGTGGGGAAAAAAATGCTCGTTAGACACTGAATTGGGCGTATATGCAGATTTTGCCTCCGGTAACCCACAATTTCAGAGTCGAGTCATTTGCTTGACTATGTTTTTGGAAAATGTCAAAAAAGAGATGTTTGTAAACCCCCACGCACATTTTGGTTTTCAGATAATTGTATTTTGTTGGCAATAGGAAGCAAGGATAAGTTAGAAAATAAATATGTGGGCTGTTCAATGTTTCCATGACATCCTTCAGATGGATTCTAAAATGAAGTTGAAAATGCACATACCTGTTGTTGTAAACCTTATCTGGAAGCCCTTGTGTGAATCTTACCGATTCCAGTTTTAAATCAACTCTATAGGAGTCAAATCTAAGACTTTTCCAGTGTACATATGGCTCCACAAAAAATATAACACTTCCATAGTGTAAAACATTGAACACTATGGGAGTTAAATTGACATCTCTTTCAGTGTATAGCTAGCACCCCTTTATTGTAAATGTAACTACCTAAGTGTTGGGACATCAACAGTGCTGTATTGACAATTGTGATCTTTGTAGATAAACTAATAAATCTATTATTTGTCAAAAGTACAATGTCATTTATTTAATTCTGCACCATCTACACAAGTAACACATACACCCAGGCAGCCCTTTCTCCCACCCAAAGCACTACCCCGTCTATCAAGGTGACATTCACATATTATATAAAATAACGCAGGTGGGTTTCAGCAGTTACAGGGTATGGCAAAATAACTAATAGGGGCACTTGCAACAATAACAACAGTATTTCCTTACCCTATTTCCCACTCCCAGCATCCTCAGCTGCTCATTAACATATTGGTGGAGGCCGGCTCCAGGCATGGCACACAATCCGCCAACAGGTGGCAACGACGAGTCAGTCCGGCCTACCTTGAACTTCTCCAACACAGACAGAAACGGCGCCATTACCTAAGAACATAAGAAAGTTTACAAACGAGAGGAGGCCATTCGGCCCATCTTGCTCGTGTGGTTGATAGTAGCTTATTGATCCCAGAATCTCATCAAGCAGCTTCTTGAAGGATCCCAGGGTGTCAGCTTCAACAACATTACTGGGGAGATGGTTCCAGACCCTCACAATTCTCTGTGTAAAAAAAATGCCTTCTATTTTCTGTTCTGAATGCCCCTTTATCTCATCTCCATTTGTGACCCCTGGTCCTTGTTTCTTTTTTCAGGTTGAAAAAGTCCCCTGGGTCGACATTGTCAATTTTTAATCTGACCGCCAACTTCCGGATGTTGATATTATTAGTGTACTTTATTTTACACTGTGAAATGTATCTTGGTTTGAATATGAAACAACACCGCGTGGTGTGAAATGTGAACATTTAACACCTGAAATCAACCCTAACGGTT
This sequence comes from Acipenser oxyrinchus oxyrinchus, assembly GCA_030684275.1. NCBI lineage: Eukaryota > Metazoa > Chordata > Actinopteri > Acipenseriformes > Acipenseridae > Acipenser > Acipenser oxyrinchus. The sequence continues at coordinate 1,563,099 of CM060266.1, forward strand.
AACACTAGGATTCCAACACTGGCCAATTTGCTGCGAAAGGGGCACTATTACATTGTGTGAGGCATCAGTTAAAACCAGATGTGCTAAAATAAAAACGTGCCCAGCTACCTACTGTACCTACCTACCAGGTCTCTCAAGGTTAAAGTTCCACCTGGCTGTTTCAGATTGACAGTTCTGTGTTTGAAAAGCCACATTTGAGCTTTAGTGATTGAATTCATAACAGCAGTCTGTGTGCTGGGAGAGTACCTTGTTTTTGTTCCATCAAAGGCTTGCTCGTAAGCGTCTCGTCAGGATCTTGCACTCTCCCCAGCCCACTTTGTTGTTTTTCAAGTTTGCAATACTCTGCTGGCGGTGGTGCTGGGAGACTAAAGGTTATGTAATGTGTTTTTGTTTTTTTTGTGGGGTTTTTTTTTTTTCCTTTCCTTGCCCGATTTCTCCTATTCTACTCCCACACAGCTGATAGACTAAGGTTGAACTAAAGGGCATTAAATGGCAAGAAGATTATCGGATGGTTTTGTGTCATTTAAAGAAATACAAATGAAAGCGCTTTCGTCTAGCAACGCACAAGGGAAGCATGTGTTGCTGGGTAGATCGCCAAGTGCCTGTCCAAATAGGGGACCTGGGCAATTAATAGTGGGGGGAGGGCTGACTAATTAGTAGTACATAAGAAAGTTTACAAACGAGAGGAGGCCATTCGGCCCATCTTGCTCGTTTGGTTGTTAGTAGCTTATTGTTCCTCATCAAGCAGCTTCTTGAAGGATCCCAGGGTGTCGGCTTCAACAACATTACTGGGGAGATGGTTCTAGACTCCAACAGTTCTCTGTGTAAAAAAGTGCCTCCTATGTTCTGTTCTGAACGCCCCTTTATCTAATCTCCATTTGTGAGCCCTGGTCCTTGTTTCTTTTTTTCAGGTTGAAAAAGTCCCCTGGGTCGACATTGTCAATCCCTTTTGGATTTTGAATGCTTGAATCAGATCGTTGCGTAGTCTTCCTTGTTCAAGACTGAACAGATTCAGTTATTTTAGCCTGTCTGCATATGACATGCCTTTTAAACTGGGGATAATTCTGGTTGCTCTTCTTTGCACTCATTCTAGAGCAGCAATATCCTTTTTGTAGCAAGGTGACCAGAACTGAACACAATATTCTAGATGTCTTACTAATGCATTGTACAGTTTTAACATTACTTCCCTTGATTTAAATTCAACACTTTTCACTCTATATTCGAGCATTTTGTTGGCCTTTTTTTATAGCTTCCCCACATTGTCAAGATGAAGACATTTCTGAGTCAACATAAACTCCAAGATCTTTTTCATAGGTTCCTTCTTCAGTTGCCTGGTTAGGTTTTGTCTCCCTTTTTGTGGATCGGTATTACCTTTGCAATTCTCCAGTCTGTCGGTACAACCCCTGTCTCAAGAGACTCTTGTATGATCTTGGTTAGCGGTTTGTAAATAACTTCTTTCATTTCTTTGAGTACTATCGGGAGGATCTCATCCGGCCCAGGGGATTTGTTTATTTTAAGAGCTCCTAGTCCCTTTAACACTTCTGCCTCTGTTATGCTAAAGTTATTTAAAACTGGGTAGGAACAGGTCGGCATGTGGGGCATGTTGCCTATATCCTCCTTTGTAAAAATATGTGAAAAGTAATAATTTAATATATTTGCTATTTTTTTCTCTTCATCTGTGATTTTGCCATTTGTATCTCTTAGACATTTTACTTCCTCTTTGAATGTTCTTTTGCTGTTGTAATACTGGAAAAAAACTTTTTTTGGAATTGGTTTTAACCTCATTGGCAATGTTAAATTCTATCTCTCTCTTGACCTTTCTAACTTCTTTTTGACTTGCGTTTGCAGTTCCAAGTACTCTTTCTCTGTACTTTGTTCTTGGTCCCTCTTAAATGCTCTGTAAAGTGCCTTTTTCTCTGGATATGTTTTTTTTTTAAATTTATCTATTAAACCATTTTGGCCATTTTGTTTTAGATTTAGATTTGTCTACTTTTGGGATGTAATTGTTTTGCGCCTCTAGTACTACATTTTTGAAAGATAACCATGCTTTTTCTGTGGATGTGTTCTCTATTTTGCTCCAGTCTACATCTGTTTCATTCCTTCAGAGTTTGCCTTTTTAAAATTGAAAAACCTTAGCTTTAGTCGTTACTTTAAAAAAAAACCCACTTCAGATGAGACCATGTTGTGATCTGAGTCTGCCAATGATTTGCTGTACCTTGAGGGATATTTTGAAGCCAACCGCACACTTAGAACCTGAGCTGTAGAAATCTAAGGTTAAATGCCTTAGGCAATGCCTTTTAACTGCTGTGTTTTCCGTTTGTTTTTTAGTAAAAGCAGGAGGGATGCGTATCGTACAGAAGCACCATCTGGGCGGGGACCAAAATCACGCGAAGGACAAAGACAGTAAAGAACTGGAAAGCAGCAGGTATGAAGACGGGCTGACTTCCTGCTAATGCACTTAACCAGGGACACGGAACTGGGCTAAAATAGTAACAGTGTTTTTCATGGTTCAGTCTGCAACAGGACATTAAATGGGACAAAAAATACCACCTAGGCTATTAAAAAAAAAAAAAGTACAGTTGCTAATTTTCTTTTTTTGGGGGTTATAGCTGAAGGCTTGTCCAGGTAGCCCTTTCATCAGTTGCACATTGTATTAAAAAAATTAATAATACAATGTCTGTTACAAGACACACTTGGTTGACCTTAGTTGCCAATAAAATATTATTAATGTAAGTTCAATCCAAGACACTTAAGGAGAACATCTGTACTAAACATGATAAGCAGATGGTGCTTCTGTTGAATATATATATATATATATATATATATATATATATATATAGTAAAAGGGTGTAACTCCTCCACCTATACCTGTTTACCAAATTCAGTTATTTCAGCCTGTTTTTTGTCTCTCTTTAGCAATCCGATCAAAGGGCTCAGTTGTTGAAAGGTTTGATGGTGAAAGGAAAGGGGTATACTGAAGCAGACACAGACCTGCAAACAGGATGTGCTTCTGTTTCTGCAAGAGAAGTATTACCATGAAATCAGAGTGCTGTTGAAGCATCCAGCGCAGGAGGTGATAGGTCATTATGCAGTCATTCAAAAACAAAGTGATGTGAAGCACTCAGATATTACTGTCTTATGTCCCAGACTTGAAACTCTCACCAGTCCTGGGTTTTAAAAAATCCCTTATTTAGGTGTATTATTGAAGTGACCAGGTGCCAGGAGTTTGAACAATCAGGCCCCTATTTAATCTGCTCTGAACTGACCCTCCTTATCACAGGAGGAATAAGTCACACATGAGTCTGTAGCTTTATTATTATTATTATTTTTTATTTATTAGCAGATGCCCTTATCCAGGGCGACTTACAATTGTTCATTATTTTTACATACAATTACATTATTTTTTTACACAATTACCCATTTATACAGTTGAGTTTTTACTGGAGCAATCTAGGTAAAGTACCTTGCTCAAGGGTACAGCAGCAGCATCCCTCACCTGGGATTGAACCCACGACCCTCCGGTCGAGTCCAGAGCCCTAACCACTACTCCACACTGCTGCCCTTACTAACAGGAGTTTATCATATGGGAAGGGCAGTTTATTTAACATCAAATTGCTGGTTCCTGATCATTTTAAATAGTATACTTCATTGTAGCTACTGAACTCTAGACTGTGGGCAAATTCGTAAAATACCCCCCATAAGCTTTAAATTAGAATAAAAAATAAATAAATAAATAAAAAAGCTGTCTCCAGTTATCTTCATGTCAAGCCACGCATTCATCAGATAACAAATAACATGACCCTTTTCTCTTGAAACTAGCTATAAAAAACTAGCGCCTGAGATCTTTATCACATGCAGCGAGGTGAAACGTAGTTTTCTGCTCTTTGTCTATAAATAACTATTTTGATTCTGCGCTGAATGTGATTATTATTATCACAGTTCGCTATAACGAACCTGTTGGGGTCCAAGCCTTTTGTTTTGTTATGTCGAGGGGTTCGTTATAGTGAAAGGACAATCAAAATGAAGGATAAGCCGTTGGAGTAAGTTAATGAGATGAGGTGAATACAAGTAGAATTGCACATACCTGTACGTTTCATGTATGCAGTATTCTGCCTTTGTTTTATCCAATTCGTTAAAGAATTAAAACACAGCACGTATACGTTACAATAGTAACATGGTGCTTAAGTCACATGCATAGTAGGAGGCGACCCTGAGTTTATTTTCCATGATTGAACGCATTGGAGAAAGTCCAATAACGTCATTTGAATCGATTTTAGTTTACAAGAACAGTAACTCTGAAATACAAATGGAAAGCATGCCTTTGTGAATTGAGCTGCTCTCGAATCCCCAGGCATCTCAATTTCAACATTTTCTGTTCATGATGCTGCTCTAAAAGCGTGAGTCATTGTGTTATTCATTCATTTATTCATTCAGATTGTGTTCACCTTTAACAAAAGAGATGTAACCTGTCGGCTGCAAAGGGGCATCGGTTTCTTCTCATAATGAGCGGATTTTGAAATGCTTTAGGTAATGCATCCTAGTCTTCAAAAACACTTGTAGGTTTTTCTGTACGTTTGTCCTCCTGGCTTAGTTTGCAAATAATTTTACCATAGAATCTATACTTCAGTGTTTTTTTTAAGTTTATAAAGTGCAATCTTTAAACCAATCTTTAAACTGTTTGAGTAATGCAACTAGTAACACTTCATCACTCACACCCTTAAATAGTTCATCATCAGTTATTTGATCAAGTGCACAACTCATTACTAGTGCAGATGTGATGTTGGTTTGCATGCAACACATATAAAGATTTCATTTCTTTCTGTTTTTGTTTTAGCCCGCCGAAGCCAATTCTTGTCATATCCGGAGCTGTAACTCAGGTGAGAAACCCATTTGATTCTCTTGTTTGATGGCACCACCTCAGATCTATCTCTTGTTTAGCATTTCGGTCACGCTTGATTTTAAGGACCGCCTATTAAACTATTAACAACCAGCTAATAAACACGTCAATATATGATTTGTTTTTCTGTTGTAATTGTTAGTTAATATACAGTAGGCCAGCTACACCTGCAAACATCAGAGCCTTATGGATGATCAATTTCCCAGCTGATCGTGTATTTGAAATCAAATTGTTACTGTAGTAATGTCCAGGTTTTTATTAGCGGGCTCGTCTGCATTCGTGGTTAGAGAGCTTTGAATCTCCTCTCACCGACGCGGAACAGAATCTGTAACAGTGCATCACACAACGCTGCCCATTACATTCGGTTATAAAGATTGCAATGTAGAACCCTTATAAACCTAAGTTTATAAACAACTTTTAAGTTTATAAACTTAGTGGCCCTTAAAATAAAACACGGCCAACACTTCTACAGATGGCCTTTTATTACTAAACCAATTACTTATCTAAAAGGATCAAAAAAGTGTCCTTTTCCTTGACGTTTTTTTTCCCCGGTCTGATCTCCGTTGTGCATTTACTCCATAGGGTGACAAGGACTTTCCTCCCGCAGCCTCCCAGGTGGCACATCTCAAACCTCAGCCCTGCGTGGAGAAGCTGCCCCCTCCACACCACATCAACCAGCACATCCACCAGCCCCGCAAGTGAGCCCAGGACAGCCCAACTGCATTCCACCGCCAGGAGGCCTCGCTGCTGTACCACGCTGGACCTGGGATCTGTTGCACACAAAGGAAGACCTTTCTATCTGATCTCTCTAGTCATGGGTTTTTTAATGGTTTTTTTTAAAGAGTTACTCCTTTATAACTCTGCTTTGTGTATGTGTCAAGGGACAAGTGCTGCAACTGAGCACAGTACACCATTGCAGAGGCATTGTAGTGGATAAAACTGAAATAGTTCTGTATTATTATACACAAGGGTGGTGACCAAAGGACATGCTAACAATGAGACCGTCAAAATGATATCCTTTGGCGACTGTAAAGAACCATTTGCTGCTCCAGATTTGAATAATTGCCGTCAAATACTTCTGCCGAGAGCCAGGATTTAGCAAGGAGTGCTGTGGTCACGTAGTTTTTACAACGGGTAAAACATTTTTTTTAGCTTTTTTGACCAATTGGCCTTACTCAGGAGTAAGTGGTAGTGAGGTTTTAACTACATTTTAAATAATGAAGCAAAAACAAGCAACTTCAATTGCATGAGTTGGAAAGATAATGTTTAGATAACGGTTATGGAAGTATCTGTGTGGTCCAGTGGTTAAAGAGAAAAGGGCTTGTAACCAGGAGGTGCCCAGTTCAAATCCCACCTCAGCCACTGACTCATTGTGTGACCCTGAGCAAGTCACTTAACCTCCTTGTGCTCCGTCTTTCGGGTGAGACGTAGTTGTAAATGACTCTACAGCTGATGCATAGCTCACACACCCTAGTCTCTGTAAGTCGCCTTAGATAAAGGCGTCTGCTAAATAAACAAATAATAAAAACATGCTCTGTTTTTGTATTATCGTCCACACACACATACCATGTAAGCAGTCGTATTGATTTGTGGTGAGATTTCTGTCTGTTTGACATAAGCAGGTGACCTGAGGTATTGTACCGCTAAACTAAAAAGACCATACCTGTTGGCCAGTCATAAAAGGAGTGTGTTACATGAGCTTCAGGCATGTTTTATCCTTGCTCAGAATCCAAGGAATGCAGGTGGCAGAAATTAGATGCATCTTCTATAGTACAAATTCCCTACAACTTTAGCACAGTTCAAGAAGGCTCATTGGGCTTTTGCACTAGTGAAACAATTGCACCTTTTTTATCTTTTGAAATAGAAAATGCAAACTTGGTCTATTTGGATCAACCTGCACCTGCTGGAATAATCCACAGGTGGATTTTTATAAGCATTTTATTTGGGGGCTTCGTTGAAGCTTCTTTAAATGGTTACCATCTAGGTGAAGGGAGATTTCAAGAAATATAATTTAATACCCTCTGATTTGAACACCGAGAGAGTAATATGTATTTCCAGGGGGTAAAATGCAACATTACCTTGAACTCATGAGTAATCTCGATAAATAATGCACAATATTTAATGGTAATGGGGTAGGCATTAAAAAAGAGCCTTCCATTTTAACTGTAATGTGACTTTGAACTACTGTCAACCACTCGCACATTTTTTTCGAGGTATCACACTAACTGCAAATTAATTACGTTACTTATAATTTAACATTAAATTCTTAAACTTGGTGAGACTGTTACAACTGCATTAAAAAGCCATACAGATAAATAAAATAAGGAAATGCATGAATAAGTTATAAAACAGTTTGTTTAATATTATAGGCACCTTTTTTTAGCGGTTGCCTCTGACGATGGTTTGATGATTTGTAGCTGGACTGGGGTGTTCACTCTTCAGCCAGTGTAGCTTCAGAATGTTCTTATTCTTGCTGTGATTGGCTGCAAAGACAACAGGGCTAGCCAGAGATTGGATAATGTTGTTGGGTTGTTTTTTCTTGTGTATAGTTTCCTAGTAACATTGTATTCTGGGAGTAGTTTTTTAGTGGAATTTTTAGGGGAGGCAGACAAGCTGTGATCATTTGAAAACTGTTTGTCGCCTGTCGGACAAAAAGGTTCCGGATCGGAGGTGATCTGGCACAAAAGAACACCTGGATTGCAAACGTTAGAAACAAAATGACAGGAAATGTAAGAAATCGGTTCAAATGACATTGAAGCTACTTGCTTTTATAATAAAATACAGACAAACCAATAAAAGATTTTAGTCTCCAGTGCGAAGTGTTACGTTTTTCATCCACCCCGTAATTCTAAATTCATTTTACAAATGAAGGAGTAACTCTTTGAATGCTGCTGGGTTTTGTGTGGTTTTGTTTGTTATGTGCTTTTGTAGGTTTAAAAAAAAAAAAAATCCAGCTTTTTTTCTGTTTTCAAATTGTACTGAAATATTTGGTAGCTTTTATTCAGTGACCTGATTAATTAAGTGTGTGTGTGTGTGTGTGTAGCTAACAGGAAGTTATAGCATTTGTTGATGTGTTGTTTGACCAAAAGAGAGTGAAAACAATTATAAACTGCATTTACAGGAAAATGTACTTGTGATGCTGTTTTTTAAATTGCCGTTTAAAAGCCATGCTCCTTTTTTTATTGTATATTTGTTTTATTTACTCTTGTTAAAAAATAGATGCATGAAATGGTTTGCAGAATAACTTCAGTTTGGGATCTTCATGGTAATATAAACATTATAACTCTCTTCTGTACATTTTAAAGCTGTTTAGCGGATAGACCTTCCCTGTTGTGCACAACCATTCGTAATGCACACGTGAAGTTTTGAAATGTTAAATCAAACATGTATTTTCAAGAATGAAATAAGACTCCTATTGCGTAGCACTTTCACCCATCCCAGGTTTTAATACAAGCTTGATTAGCCACGGTGTGAATAGGTAACAAGCTCAGGTGTGTAAAACAAGGAATGGGTCAAACTGCTATGCAATGGGAGTCCATGATTTTTATGGTGATGCGAAGAACCTATTGCTGTAGCAGTAACAGTGGAATGCCTGTTGGCAAACAGTGACATGGTGGAAATCGGGTTAAAACTTAAAAGGGGGATTGAGGGTGAATACAGCTAAAGCAAGGCTAGGTGTACTGAAGGCTAATTATAGGAGAATATAGAAATGGGAGAGTTTGTGGAGCATCTTTAGTCCCTTGGCAGGATGATATTCATATATTTAAAAAGTCATAAGAAATTGCTCAGATTTTCAATTGCAGTCGAAGAAAAAAAGTCTTATCCACTCACACGGTTATACAGCAATTTTCCCAGGATTTATCCAGTTTTAACTATATGGAAAGATTTTACATACTATAGCTTACTATTTTGTGATCAGATCCCTTTCACTGAGTTCCCTAAAAACCTAGTGACGTCGTCCAGTACAGACAGATGACCAGAAAAATATATTTTAAAAGAGATGACTTACTTTATTTGGATTGTTTTGCTGTAGAGTAAAATTGCAAATGCTTTATGTGCAACAAAAACATAAAAAATAAATAAAATAAAACATTACTTTTGGAGAAACTTTGTGTCTTGTAGGATTTTATCTTGAATAATTAACAGTGTTTGTATCTTTTCTGTTGTCAAATTACAGATTGCAAAAGGTCCTGCAAGAAAAAAGTAAATCCCTTTACCGGATTATAGTTTTATCACTTTGTACCTGCTTGGTCTAATTCTTTTACATATTTAAAAAAAAAAAAAAAAAAAAAATTGCTTTTTCCATTTTACAAAATGTATTATTAGACAAAAAAGTTTACAACATACATCCACTTTGACATGATATAAAATACATTCTAGAAAACATGCATACATTTGATACAAAAAAGTTAATGCAATACAGCTTACAGTTATTTTTTTCCTGAGTGACAAGTAAGTTAAGTGCTTGATACACATCCTCATGTCCAGGTAACCCTTCCCTGCAGACTAATTAGCAGTGCAACCTGTACATTTGACAGTCCCAGTCTTGCCATGTTTTAAACCAAGAAAACTCTTCATGGCATTTACCAAGTACTGTACTTGCATCAAATGGCTTGTAAAAGGTAAAGACATTATATTTATTTAATAGTGTATATTAATTGGTTATTAATTTGTTTAATTGATTTGATTAACTTCATTTATTTGCAATTATTTTAAAATGGATCCATCAATTAATACAAAGCCTCCATTGTCACATTATCAGTTTGTTGAAATCAAATCCTTTCCCAATTTATTTACATCTTCCAGACAACCTTTTTACCTCCTTACATACAAGTTAATACATAAAAATACTCCAACAAGTCATATCCTCATTTTACAAAGGCCATTAGAACCATAATACTGTCTTGGCATGAATGAATGCGCTAGTAACATTAAAGGAAAAACAGCAGTATTATCCCTTATATACATGCTATAATACTGTGCAAGCAGAAATGTGATGTGGACTTTTGTTTAAAAAATTAATAAAAATAAAATAAAAGCTTATTTGGCAATCTCGGGGAAAGTCAAGTTTGCAGAACTGTAAATTAATCCTTCCCATTTTGACTCGGAACTTGTTTGTGCTCTTGATCAGTCTGACGTAATGGCAAAAAAAAAAAAAAAATGTCAAGGACCCATATATCATATTCTAAGGGGGTTGCAATATACTAAATCTGAACCAGGGTAGGATAAAATAGACCTGAAAGTAACAGAAAGGTTAAATACAAACAAGTACTGCTTTTAGACAGGCTTAACAGGCTACACCTTACAACTGCTTATCTCTTGTGATATTCTCCAGTGTAGAACACATCCTGGGTGTGGAAACACAATGCAAAAAGAAGCCTTGTGTTAGCCGGGTAACCCCTAAAAAACTCAAAGCATAATGACAATGTTTGATCTTATCCTGTAGCTTGGAGCTTACTTGTGTTTTGCAGAATGTAACACTTTCTGCCATGAACGGCATTGCTATGGGCGTTAATGGTCTATTTCTCATGTACTCTTTTCCCATGCCTGGCAAGCAGAGTGCATAGCAACATATTACAGTAGCATCTTATGTTTTAATAACATTAGTTAACGAACACCTTAATACTTTCTATAATAATAATAATAATAATAATATCAATGGCATACTATTGCAGAGTTTTGTAACATTTGTGTAAACAGCTAACCAAAAGACATTAAAATGTACATAAATATAAAGAGAAACAAAGAAATTGTTAACAAACTATTCACATAACTGAAGGCATGCTTATCTGTTTTACAATCTGTAATTTTGGTGGTTAAGGGCTCAGTATTGAAGTCTTTGATTTCCCTTTCTCTGTAAACAAGCAGAAGTTCACCCAGAAGGGTGCAAAGACTTGCCAGTTTAACTCAAGAGTAAAATCTTCCAATCGCGATGACTTAAACATCACTGATCCCAATCACCTGATTGAAGTGGCCATGTGCTTTGGTTGCATGGATGAAATTAAACACATTGTTTCAAAAGTCAAAGTCCCTTTGAAATCTGATCAACAGAACATTTGAGCAAAACGAGACGTCTAAATAGATTTCTTCAGATTGTCTCCTAATTGAAATGGACGGACAGACGGACTGAGTGGTGAGTTTTCACAAAGGACAAGGGTTCATAAGATGGGAATCTTGCTGTGAAGTGACAAAATTAAGGAAGTTGTTTCACCTCTAATGGAGTAACCAGAAGGTATGTGCAGAAATGAATGCATGTATATTTGTTCCATGTTAAAGTTTCCTATCTATGTATCTGTTTTATAATGCATATATTTTTTTTACAAAGTTTTGGCTGGGTAAGTTCTCAGAGTCCATACAGTTCACACACACTATTTTAAAATTTAAAAAAAAAAAATGATATTAAAAAAATTGTGACCGCATTGGATATAGTGGGTTTTCAGTTTATCAATTACTTTTCTTCTTCATTAAGGCTTTCTATTGAGTATCCTGTTGGAACCTGATTCTCCTTGGATATAGAGCCATTTGTTTCTCTGTTTCTCTCTCTAGGTAAAACAACTTCCATATTAATTTTTTTTTTTTTAATTCTAATCCGTCACTTGCAGGCACAAATTCCCATCTCCTACCTCCTTTGCTGTGTAAACACGTAATGCATATCATCCAGTTTATTTGTTTGGAGCAGGTGGAGGCAGCTTGTTTTCCTGAAACCCCCTCACGGGGAGAAGGTGGTGGAGGTTTCCGTTGTTTCCATGGCGAAGGAGCTCCTCTTCTGTTTACAGGAAGTGTACCTGAAGAACTGCTCCTGGCTCATGCAGCCGATCTCCTTGAGCAGCTTCAGGAGGTCATTGCGGAACTTGACCCCGATGAAGGCGTACAGGAAGGGGTTGAGACAGCAGCGCAGCAGGGCCAGGCTCTTGGTGACGTCCTCGGCCACGTCCAGCTGCTTCTCGGCCAGGCAGTCTGTGTTGTTGCCCCTGGCCAGGGCGATGGTGCGCATCAGCATGACCCCATTGTACGGGAGCTGGAAGGTGATGAAGACCAAGACCACGGCGAAGACCACCTTGATGGCCTTGTTCTTCTCGAAGCTGCGAGCCTGGAGCAGGGTCTTGATGATGACGATGTAGCAGAAGAACATCACCAGCAAGGGGAGGACGAAGCCAGCCACCATCTGCCCGGATTGGATCTTCACCTTGAGGTGAATGGAGTCCTCCGAAATGGGCATGCAGAGGGTGAGGTTGCCGTTGTTTTCCACAACCGTGCTGTACACCAGCTCGGGCAGGGAGAAGATGAGGGCCAGGATCCAGAGGCAGACGCAGGAGACCTTGCTGAAGTAGATAGCCTTGGAGCGGTGGCGGTGGGCAGAGGTGGCGCAGGCGATGGCGAAGTAGCGGTCGGCGCTAATGCACATGAGCAGGAGCATGCCGCTGAAGAAGCTGACCTTGTAGATGCAGTAGACCAGCTTGCAGGCAACCAGACCAAAGACCCAGCCTTGGGAGAAACTGATGGCCCAGAAGGGGAGGGTGAGGAGGAACAAGATGTCGGCAGCGGCCAGGTTCAGCAGGTAGACGTCCGTCATGGTTTTGAGCCTCTTGAAGTAGATGTAGGTGAGCATCACTAGCAGGTTTCCCAGGAGCCCCACAAAGCAGATGATGGCATAGACAACAGGCAGGAACCAAGCCCTGAAGGACCGGATATCTCCTTTGTTGCACTGCTGCTCAAATTTGCCGTAATCGACCGTGGTTGAGTTGTCTTGATCGTCCAAATCGGAGTAATATTCATCATAGGACGTTGCGTCTTCAGATACATTGATCTAAGATAAATACAGACAGATTGAAACAGTTAATAAAATGAATAATGCAATACATTGAAATAAGACTTGAAGGCTAGCCTACTGGTAGATTTTGATAAGCGTAAAAACAAATGTGTAAGTTGTCATGAATTGGCATCTCAAGGGCTTGATGCGAATCGCAAAGCATACAGTTCAAAGACGAACGGTTAATTGTTCAACTGAACAGACGTTAACTCATTTGCCACTAGGAGGATCACTACAAAGAGTTTAAACATGCATGAGCACAGAAATGTGTAGTTTTTTTTCTTTGTTATTTTTGTTCTGTTTACTGTTTAAGAACTCTCTGAAGCATAGACAGGTATTTAACGCGACACAAATATGAAAAGTTCAGTTGGTAACCAAAAGAAAGTTTAGTGGCAAACAAAAGCACTACAGAAAACAAAGGAAGGGAAATGGCCATATGTGCTACTTTTTTCAAGCTACTGTAAACGGCTACAACTAATTATAACAAAAAAAGCACACCAAAGTGTGCAATAAAAAGCATGTAATCGGTTGGTGACATGGATACTCCAGCTTCAGTATCGTCATTTATCTTGCTGTGAGAGTTTACTCCTTATAACAGCGGTTCCCAACCCTAGCCTTGGGGACACCCTGTGTCTGCTGGTTTTCATTCCAACTGAGCTTTCAATTACTTAACTAGACCCTTAATTGAACTGATCATTTGTTTAATTAGACCTTTTAAATTGTGCTCAGCTCTTAAACAGTTGCACATTTCAAGTTTGCTCTAACATTTTACAAGTAATGTTTATATCCCATGCTTAGTTGTAGTAATTGTGAGAGTAGGATTAGAAATGGAACCAGCATAACAGATTTGTGAGCTAGTTTATCCCCTAGTTTAAAGTCTGTATTTCAAACATTTGTAGCTTTTATTGTTGTCGTGAACTATCTGGCTGTCACTGCAGTTGCTGTTCTGTCTCGATGGCAGCGTGCAGTGTTTATTCATTTTTAGAAAGGGAAACAGTGATCATTTGACTTCAGTTTCCTAATGTGACAGTGTAGGTGCTATGAAACTCAGGCAGAACAAAAACCGGCACTGTGATTGGCATAAACCATGTGAACGATTTTTGGGGGCACCCTTGGTACATAGTACAACCCCTGGAACAGCCTACAATATCCTAGACAAGACATCAGTATAGCTCAGTGTTGTAGGAACACACTTAAAGTTGTATCTGTACGCTCGCTAAACAGGAAATTGACAAGAATTTACAAGAATTAGATGAAAGGATCATGAGACGCAGATGTTAGTTACCCCCCCTAAATGCCCAGAGCAAAAGTGACACCTTCAATATGCAGAAGCACCACATCCTGTTACCTGACGGTTTGTTGAAAAAGTAGATGCACATGTATTAGACCTTCTCTTTTCTAATCGAGCCTTTGAAGTCAGAGAAAATAAAAGCACACATATACATACATATATACACACACATATATATATATATATATATATATATACATATACATATACATATACATATACATATACATATACATATATACACACATATATATATACATACATACATATATATATATATGTATATATATATATATATATATACACACATACATATACATATATATACACACACACACATATATATACATATATATATACATACATACATATACATATATACGCACACACATTATATATATTATATATACTTGTACTGTGATTCTTGAAATGTATTTTTGTTTAGGACTGTAAGTCGCCCTGGATAAGGGCGTCTGCTAAGAAAGAAATAAATAAATAATAATAATTAGTATATACACATACATATATATACATACATACATACATACATACATACATACATACATTCATACCTGCATAAAGTAGTGTGCAAATTTAACACCAAAATGACACCTCAAGATTTGTCATTTATATCCTTTATATAACGACCTGCATGAAAACCTCACGGTGTGAGGATTTCAATTTGCAGTCAGTAATCAGTGATACAGAAACAGCAGGTACCCATGTGTGAAAACGTTACACCACTTTGTGCTGTAATTAGTCATCTCCTCAAATAAGCAGTGATTTATAAATGCTTTATTAACACCTAATATAATGAGGTGTGTACAGTAACTCATTTTTCCTTTTGCAATATAAATTGCTTTGCAGTACCATGCTTGCCTGTGCTTTACAATACTTCCCCATTATCTATCAGTTTACTTTCACAAGGGAGCCAGTTGACCACCTGCAGTTAATCTTGGGTCTTGTAATGTTTTCATGATGTTTGAATACGACTATTGCTTACCTTCAAAAGGAAGAACAAGTTAAAGGCGACTGGGAGAATTATTTGGATTCCTGCAAAAGAAAAGAAAAAATTGCATTTAGCAAGTTAGCTAGGCACTGTGACAGCGATCTTACCAACATATTCCCCTGGCAATTTCCCCTCAGAGTAATCTCTACAGACCTTTTCATAAGAAACCACAACCCTTCTGGGCTCGACTGATTAGTGTCTTTTCACAGTTGGGCCAAATGCATTTGCTACTGAAGTATCCTTTTTCAGAAAACCAACCAACCAGTCACATTCAATAAATGAAAATACTATTTATAGCATATACACACTGTACGTGAGTTTCTATCTCATAAAGGTGTATATCACTTAATTACACTGTATTAAACTACTACTATGGTTGCTCCTGCAGTGTCTCGGCAGGAACCCCTCCAGCTCCCGGAAGGCGAGAGTCCACAGTGGGAGGCTATGCACTCCCCGTTAGTCCCGAGAGGAGCTGGGGATCTAGGGTGGAGAGTCCAGGGACGGTCTTTGACTCCGGAGCCATGTTCAGGGCCCTGGTCCACTCCCAGGTTCATTTGGGGCATGCCCATGTGGAGTCCACTGGTGACATGACGCAAGAGAACTACTGGTGCACTTGTGCAATTACACATTTCATTTGCAGTCCTTTTTAAAACCGCTTTTTTCCATTAAAATTAATTAAACATCATTTTTTTTACCTCGCTTTTTGTTTTGAGGATGTTAATTGGAATTTTTGCACCAGTTTTCTTTTGACCGGTTGGTGCTTTATTGATGTTTAAACAGGCCTACTATGACTGTGATTACTAGACTTTAAATGGCAAGACATTGCCGGGGTACGCATTTGCCGCTAGATTCTAGAGCCATAGCAACAATAGATAATGATAGTTTCATTGGGTTTGAACTTGTCACATGACCCATCCACACAGATATGAGAAGGTATGTGCCTTGTGGGAAGTTTAACTGCAGAAACTGGTTGCAAACAGGTCTTCGCAGCCACTTTTACCCAATGATCAATTAAATCAAAGTGAAAAAAAATGTGTGGTAACGATACATGCATTTTACGTTTTTCAAATATTGTAAAAAGTGGTTTGGTGTTCACAAGCCTCTTTGTTTTACAGCAAAAGTTAAGACGGCCTGATAATTTACTCCAGTAGGCTCTCTGGTGCTAAACGTTCAAAAGAGTTTAGCACCATTTTTCAATTTTCAAAAACCGTGTATTGTAATGACCTCTAAACTGCTAACTCTGTACATCCTATCATTAGCTACAGCAAAACGTGTCTAATAATAGTTGGATTTTGAATCAATTTATAAATACCACACGACTTGCAAGCAGTAAAACCACAAAGACAACAATCATTAATCATATTTTGTATGTGCACCCTGTAATATGTATTATTTATTTCTTAGTGACTTACAATTGCAATTATTTTTACTTTTTTTTTTCTTAGCAGACACCCTTATCCAGGGCTACTTACAATTTTGACAAGATTTCACATTATACACTATTTCACATTATACAGATATCACATTATTTTTTTACATACAATTACCCATTTATACAGTTGGGTTTTTACTGGAGCAATCTAGGTAAAGTACCTTGCTCAAGGGTACAGCAGCAGTGTCCCCCACCTGGGATTGAACCCACGACCCTCCGGTCAAGAGTCCAGAGCCCTAACCGCTACTCCACACTGCTGCCCCATAATATATATATATATATATATATATATATATATATATATATATATATATATATATATATATATATATATATATATATATATATATATATATATATATATATATATATATATATATATATGTATTTGGATGTTATTTTGGTAAGATTCATTATGTTTAAAATAATCCTGCTCTAAACACAACAACCAATGACTATAGAATTTGATCTGTAAAATAGTATACTATATTAATTTCCAGTTACTTGTTTAAAAAGGCAGTATCTGTTAGCATTTTCTTAATATACAGTTGATATCGTATATTGTTATAGTGATGTGTGCATATAATAGTACTGCATGATGTAATCACTATATTATATTGGTTACATCTTAATATCCCTTTAAGAAGTTTACTGCAGTAAACTGCACAGGAATTTTACAGTTCTCCCATGCTTTTAAGATGCATTTACCATAGATTCCCCTGGTTTGCCATGGTTTTTAATATGCTTTGCCATACCTCTCTGTGCTTTACAATGCTTCCCTATGCTTTACCACACCTCTCTGTGCTTTACAATGCTTCCCTATGCTTTAGCAGACCTCTCTGTGCTTCACAACACTTTCCTATGCTTTACCAGACCTCTCTGTGCTTTACAATGCTTCCCTATGCTTTACAGACCTCTCTGTGCTTTACAATGCTTTCCTGTGCTTTACCATACCTCCCTGTGCTTTACAATGCTTCCCTTTACTTTACCAGACCTCTCAGTGCTTTACAATGCTTCCCTATGCTTTACCATACCTCTGTGCTTTACAATGCTTCCCTATACTTTACCAGACCTCTCTGTGCTTTACAATGCTTCCCTATGCTTTACCAGACCTCTCTGTGCTTTACAATGCTTTCCTATGCTTTACCATACCTCTCTGTGCTTTACAATGCTTCCCTATGCTTTGCCATACCTCTCTGCTTTACAATGCTTTCCTATGCTTTACCATACCTCTCTGTGCTTTACAATGCTTCCCTATACTTTACCAGACCTCTCTGTGCTTTACAATGCTTCCCTATGCTTTACCATACCTCTGTGCTTTACAATGCTTTCCTATGCTTTACCATACCTCTGTGCTTTTCAATGCTTCCCTGTGCTTTACCAGACCTCTCTGTGCTTTACAATGCTTCCCTATGCTTTACCAGACCTCTCTGTGCTTTACAATGCTTCCCAATGTTTTACCAGACCTCTCTGTGCTTTACAATGCTTCCCTATGTTTTACAAGACCTCTCTGTGCTTTACAATGCTTCCCTATGCTTTACCAGACCTCTCTGTGCTTTACAATGTTTCCCTATGTTTTACCATGCTTTCGCTGTGCCTTGTCACACTTGATAAGTTTCCTTCTAGTGAAAGCATTGTAAAGGATAGTTAATGCTACAGTATTGCTTTCAGATACACATTCATGTTTAGATACATACAGATTCATGTTGTAGCAGCATTAAACCTTAACCTGTAATAATCGGAACACAAGTGAATCACTCTTTTTTTTAAATAAATAAATACAGTTTTCTAAAATAAACAAGAATAAAATATGTTAAATGATGTTTTAATAACAATGCTCACTTACCCCTACTGTTTGCCATTTTTCTCTTGTATAACCTGGTGATCTCAGGTTCCAGTTTGATAACAAAGCCTGTATAAAGCAGACTGCTCCTTTAAAAGTCAAGCTTGCTAATCAAGTGGCAGGGGTTTTCATCTCTGAGTGTCATCCAGACTTTCAATTTAAATCTGATATTTAGGGACGGTCTAGACTTAACCACAATGCAACCGCCTCCTATCAGAATGTAGTTCATCTTCTATCAGAATGTTTTGAATGGTTGCATTACTATTTTGACAGCTCCACTTATGATTGGGCAGTTGAGCTGTTAGTAAAATGACATACAGATTCCAATGCAGTCCCTATGCTTTATTTAGCTAGAATGGTTCAGAAAATGAACAAAGAGCTAATCTGGAATAAATGAAGTGCAAATTCTCTACAATGAGGTTAAGCAACAAGAAACCAGTCGACTGCACACAGTTGACTTTTGAGATGTAGAGCCCGTCCTTATTTTTTGATGCACACAGTTTTAACTCACTACTTTCTGATTTGAGTGTATTAAAGCCATGGGTGAGGATATCGACATAGACGGATAGTGGTCGATGGCTTTCTCTAATCATGTTGCTTTCCGTTTTTAATATAACATCTGCAGATATGCTTCTAAGATACCTTGAAATGCTATTTTGGCTTGCTAAGTGGCTGAGTTTTTTTTCACATTATTCTTTGTTCTGGGAGCGTAGCCAAGCAAGCTGAAGAGAAACCACGTAATCATATTAAAAGAAAACGTGGTGGTAATGTTAAACCAGTTTGCTGGAGGTGACTGGCAGAAGTAGAGTTGATTGTGGGCAGCAGTGTGTAGTAGTGGTTAGGGCTCTGGACTCTTGACCAGAGGGTCGTGGGTTCAATCCCTGGTGGTGGACACTGCTGCTGTACCCTTGAGCAAGGTACTTTACCTAGATTGCTCCAGTAAAAAAAAAAAAAACAACTGTATGAATGGGTAATTATATGTAAAAATAATGAGATATCTTGTAAGTTGCCCTGGATAAGGGTGTCTGCTAAGAAATAAATAATAATAAAAATATATGGGAAAGGAGAAAATATACTAACCAACCTTAGCAGTTGGTTGCACATGCATGGAGTAACAGCTGAATAACTATTATAATTAGTACGATAACAGAAATAAATTGTAGTCACATAATACTAGAGTATAAATACCAGCCATGACAGACAGAAAAATACCCAACACCTCCAGAATCATCATGGACCATCGCTGTAGCGTCTGAGGCGATGTCTCCAGGGGTTCAGGTCATCTGATCAATTGCCTGTTAATACTAGTGGCACGTATTGTATCTCAAACAGTAATGTTCAATGTAGCATGCAATGCGGGTATTTGGAACTAATTAATGGTTGAAATTTGAAGCATGGGTCGGTCTCATCCTTATTGCGTAGTTAATTCTATGTTTACCTTAATTCATAAATCTTACACAATGAAAAGTGTTCTACGTTATTGCAAGTCATTCAAAGCTGATGAACAATTTGAACAACAAACTCAATAGCTGGTTCTGTGGGAGGTGAGATTTCAAGATGCCCTCCATGAATGAAGCGTCTGTTAAAGCAGGACTAGCTGTGTTATCCTTTTAAATACTGTTATATTGAAATGGCTCAGTCTAGTCTGCTGGTATGTCCTTTAGCACTCTAAGAGAAAGGGTGCTCCCTCCAGTCCAGGGCAGGCTTGAGGCATGGAGACTGAACTGCTCAATCCCTATGGTGTCTCATTCAGTCGCAATAACATGAACATGAAATTGTCTCATTTCAAAAGAACAGGAGTATCTTCAATTGTTAATTTAAGAAGGAAGGCCTAGAAGAATTGATCACATGACCTGAATGGAATAAGTGAGGCTGTTCACCCATACAATTCTCCAGACAAGCTCAAAGCATGCACAAAGCCAGGTACATTTAGAGGGAAATGATCATTTAAAATGAGATCAGGAGAAATCCGAAGCAGCCAGTATGACTACAAAACACCATACCAAGGGATTACAAAACAAGCAATTACAATGAAGCTTGGAAAATCTGGACCTAGGGCTCTAAAGTAGACATGATTTGCATAGTAGCAGACATCCCCTCCCTTTGCTGGGGATTCACTGGATTGTGAGTCACTCTGGAAATTCCTTTTTTTTGGTTAGAACTCAAAACAGAAGGTCAGAATCTGATTAACAACAAGCTCGGGACTTTTGAGGGTTTCATATCCCCTTTTTTCGACAAATAGAAACGACATAAGTTTCCTTTGTCTAAAAACGCACTTTTGTTTCGTTTCCTTTTGATCATAGCGACACCAACCAAGTCTTTAATAAAAAAAAAACAAACAATGTTCTGGTATCTGGGCGGCAACATTGACAGGACACACCTGGTAATTATTATAGCACAATGTTGATAAGAAAGCAGTGGAGCCTGAGACGACTCTGAAGTAGGTGACGCATACACTAATGCAGAGGTGTCCAATTCTGGTCCCAGAGGGTGATTCCACTCCAGGTTTAACAGGTAAAATGAGACCATGAACTACTTCAGGGTCTGGATGGAGGTTTAATTGGTTCAGGACAGGGTTGGAACAAAGACCAGGACTGGAAAAACCCAACTTAGGCAATGATTAAAATATGGCTTCAAAATAATATTTGTATATAGGTTACTATAATAAATTAAAAGTATGCAAAATGATTAAAACTAAACCCTTAATTTAACTAATGTTAATTTTAACTAAAATAACGTGCTTAAATGAGACCATTTTAATTGTTCTCAGCTCCTTAGAAGTTGCAGATTTTCAAGTTGTAACATTTTATAGTTAAGCTGAAATCTGCAACTGTTTAAGAGCAGAAAACAACTAAAAAGGCCTCATTAAGCAAATTATTGGTTCAGTTAAGTAATTGAGAGCTCAGTTGGAATGAAAACCAGCAGACACGGGGCTGGGGATGAGAACCAGTGGTTTAAATGTAAAACTATTTTGTCACCCTGACATTGTAGGTAGACATCGAAGAGTGGCCTCTCACGTGATCATCTTTCAGTCTTTCCAGGTATTGCAGGTACAGTCACCCACTTCCTCTCACTGTAGCTGCCGCGCCAATTGCTAAACCACAGAAGTAAACAGAGTTGTAAGAACGCGATTAACTTTCCATTGCTATAAACGACTTGACCCTGCATTTCAATGCCGATTCCCACACGTATGGAAACCAGCACAAACACCACGTTGAAAGGTAATTCAACTGCATTTTACACGAACAATGTGTTGGAACCCTTCCCTCCCTCCATCTCAAGTTTAACGCGAAAAAGACGCGAGAATCTTTTTTTTTTAATACTAGAAAAGTCATTTTACTAGCCCTATCCTACGAACCCACGCTGTTTATTAAAAAAGAAACGAGTCAAATACAATTCATAATAGGACTTCTAAAATAATCACATATCAATAATCCCTTTACGCATGAGCGCCCTGCTGTGTTATTTGGTACTTTCTGCCTTTGTAATAATATTTTTACTAGTATTTCACTTTTTGTTTTTTTAACACACTGAGCGAGGCTCGACAACGTGTCTTTTTTTTGAGCTGTGGTTTTCTACTGTTGCTCTTTGACTGCAGAAGCCGCATGATTTTGCGATCTCTTTTTAAAATTATTTTTTGCTCGACAGTGTCATCGCAATGGTTCTGTACTTCCTCATTTAAAACCGTTGCAGCTTACAAGTTAGCTTGAACATTTTATAAGCAGCTTGAACTCTGCATCTGTTGAACAGCTGAAAACAATTAAAAACGTCTAATTAAGCAAATTAATCAAGGGTAAGTATCTGAGAGCTCGGTTGAAAGGAAAACCAGCAGCAATCTCTCCGGACCGAGATTGGAGGCCGTTGATCTACACTACACTGATAACCCATTGCAGTACCACATGTGTGTGATACTTGTTCTAACTCAATTACATTGATATGACATTGATAGTATTAGTATCATGTTAAAATCACGGGACAGACGGTCATCTTAAACCAGACACTGGTAGTTCGAGTCAGCCTGATTACTTCTGTGTTTGTAGCCTGACAATGTCAGATCGAAACCAGGGTGATGCACTATCGATTTTTAGAAGTAACACAAACTCAGCAGTCAAGCGATCACTCATACACAAACAAGCTTTTAGGGAAATAGTAAACAATTTACCGGTCACGCATAATCATGACTTCAGTGGCATTTAGGGTTGTTATATAGTATTAATCTATTTAAATGTGTGCTTATATATTTAAAGGTGCATCTAGCGGTGGAACGATTTCTTAACGTGATCTATCGTATCGCAATAGAGGTATGTATCGTTTGCATCGTGATACAAGACCAAAAGCACAGCTCAGCTCATTACCAATGGTTCTTGAAGGAAGAATAAGCTGGTACTGATTCATACACTCCCTCAGTCATTTGATTTTGTGTCTTTAACAAAATGGTCCATCTTTCATACATCCTACCAGTAAACCGGAACAAACCCATCTATTATTATTAATTAGCAGACGCCCTTATCCAGGGCGACTTACAATTATTACAAGATATTACATTTATATACAATTACCCATTTATACAGTTGGGTTTTTACTAATTAAACGTTTTGGGCGAGCAGTTGTAAAAACAATTTTGAATGTGTTTTTGGAGGAACAAGCTGCGGATGGTGACATTCCAAACCTGTCAGCCCACAGTTTCCTGCATTTTTAATAATATCTCCGCTTGCTTGCTCCACAACAACAAGCGTGCAGTAAAATAGAAGACCGTCAACAAAACCCCTGTGTTGTACGGATCACGACTGATTTTTTAAAATCGTTAAATCGTTCCGGTTTTGCTTTATTGTATTCACATTTTGTGTAAGTACTAAACTGTAGCAGCGTGCTCAGCAAGTAGACAGCACACTAATGTATTATAGACAAATAAAATAAAGAAATGTATTTTTATTTTATTTTATTTGTAGTCTTTAGCCTTTTAATTTACCACTAGATGGCAGGCGTGTCCTGTATTGAAGCGCTCCAATCGTAATTTCAATACAGTTTTTAAAAACTTACTCCATTTAATGTGCACATAGACAATGTCGACCCAGGGGACTTTTTAGACCTGAAAAAAGAAACAAGGACCAGGGGTCACAAATGGAGATTAGATAAAGGGGCATTTAGAACAGAACTTTTTTACACAGAGAATTGTGAGGGTCTAGAACCAACACCCCAGTAATGTTGTTGAAGCTGACACCCTGGGATCCTTCAAGAAGCTGCTTGATGAGATTCTGGGATCAATAAGCTACTAACAACCAAACGAGCAAGCTGGGCTGAATGGCCTCCTCTCGTTTGTAAACTTTCTTATGTTCTTATGCTAAAACTATGATTTATTCCTTTAAAAAAAAACATAATTTTGAAGAAAAACAAAACAAAAAACTGTTCAACCTAGCGTGGATTGGCCCTCCACGACCGTGATCAGACACACTTGATGTAGTCTATGTTTCATAAATCTATGACAGGCAAGTGATGAAAACACTAGATTTTAAAAACGCTATTTCAGCAATTGCAGTACAAACTATAAACATCTAAAGGAGTAGTATCTAAAAAAAAAAAATCATGTTGAAATTAACAAGGGTGCAGTATCCTTTTTTATTGCATATTTCTTTGTGCATTATATGGTTAACCTCAACTATAGAGAACGAAAAACACGGAGATATCGCTGTGCAACCTCAGCCTTAAACGCATGCAACGTTTTAACAATCATGTTTTTTGGGGTTTTTAAGGGTGAGAAACTGCCTCGCCTTAAAAATGTGTTTTTAAAAAATTATTATTATTATAAAAAAAGCTGATGACTTGCTATGCTCATCCATAACTATAAAACACAGAATAAGATGCTTTTTTTGAAGCACAGAAAACACTGCTGGAACATTTTATTTAGAGATAAACAAATTGTTAGGTCTTAGAATATAAATGCTCATCCATTACTATAAAACACAGAATAAGATGCTTTTTTTTGAAGCACAGAAAACACTGCTGGAACATTTTATTTAGAGATAAACAAATTGTTAGGTCTTAGAATATAACTCATTATTATTTGTTTATTTAGCAGACGCCTTTATCCAAGACAACTTACAGAGACTAGGGTGTGTGAACTATGCATCAGCTGCAGAGTCACTTACAACAACATCTCACCCGAAAGACGGAGCACAAGTGACTTGCTCAGGGTCACACAGTGAGTCAGTGGCTGAGGTGGGACTTGAACCTGGGAGCTCCTGGTTACAAGCCCTTTTCTTTAACCACTGGACCACCCAGCCTCATAAATTAAACTCATTAATTAAGCATAGGTTCTGATTACATTTCTAATGAGACTAGGGATCTGATAAACACCTTTTAGTCTCCTGAATTCTGGTTAGACCCTGGGAAGCTGGTTGTATCCTGGCTTTTGTCTTTAGAACAAAAGTCTGACCAACAGGTCAATGTTGTAAAAACAAGTCCTTTGATGTCCAGTCCTAACATTAAATATATTTGCCTTTTGGGGAGACCACTGTTTTGTATCAGAGCAACAAACCTATTGATAAACATCTTCCCAAATAGTAAACTAGATCAACAGTTTTTTTGCTTAGAAAATACCGTTGGTTTAAGAGGGCGTCATAAAAGCTAGCTCCTTCAAGCCAGATACTTCAAGGGCTAAGAAGAGATCACTAACTTCTAACTAACCTCTTTATTTTAAAAAACAAGCACCGCCGATTCATTTTAATAAGTGCATTACATATGTTCAAATACTAAATGAATAAACACGATTTTCAGATATGACATTAAAATATTTAGCAGCAGCCACACACTGAATGAGACAGAATGGAGTTCGAGAAAAAAGTGTTAAGTACAAGCGTGTAAAATTTGAAAAATGCAAGATTTCCTATTAGAGGTTGTTTCATCTTAAATGGACCATAGGATATATCTGGAGCAATGATCTTGTCTATTTCCAACATCTATGCCTGGTTTAGTTCATTCCCACAGTCCTTTGCATCCATTTATAATATGATGCAAATTTTGAACAATGTCCATCATATCCCCTTTAAATGCTACTGGGTTTGTGTTACATTAAAAAAAAATCCAATCAATAGAACTTTCTGTAGGTGTATATAGACTAGCCCCACGATATGTGTGCACAGGAATCAAAAACATGCTACCTGTATCTTTTTTTGCGAGCCTGTGTGGGTTTTTTTATGCTAACGAGAAGACCATTGCAAGAACTAAATTGTGCAAAGCCTGAAAAAAATATCCACAGAATTATTCTGTGCAGCAGCAACGTGCATCAATAACCTCACACGACAGGTACCTGCAAGATAATATCTACACACAGTAAAACACAGTCACCAGCTGAACGGTTTTCTGAGCGATAGTTTAAAAACACACACCTTTGTAATGAGTGTCTATTTAAGTTTCCCTTATCCCTGTATTGGAGTGCAGGTACACACCCCTTAGTTTGTAAATTGAACATAACAGTATATCTTGTAAGAACTTCTCAAAAAAAACAAACAAACAAAAAAAAAAAATTTTATTCATGATTTGGTTAAAATAAATCTTAATGGACCATGACAAAAAAAATTGGTATATATAAGGAGGCTGTGTGGTCCAGTGGTTAAAGAAATGGGCTTGTAACCAGGAGGTCCCCGGTTCAAATCCCACCTCAGCCACTGACTCATTGTGTGACCCTGAGCAAGTCACTTGACCTCCTTGTGCTCCGTCTTTCGGGTGAGACGTAAGTGACTCTGCAGCTGATGCATAGTTCACACACCCTAGTCTCTGTAAGTCGCCTTGGGTAAAGGCGTCTGCTAAATAAACAAATAATATATATATATATGTGTGTGCAGTTGAGTCATCATATCTTTTATGTATACTTTGTAGCAATATATATATATATATATATATATATATATATATATATATATATATATATATATATATATATAATTATAGAAGTATGTTTCTTATAGTATGAGACTATTTGGACTTACTGTAAAGGGGTACAGTTTTGGGGAAGGAGGGATAGGTGAAAGATGGAGCCCTATATTGTTCAAAAACAGGAAACAGAGCTAGTTACCCTTCACCCAGGATTGCTCTCCACCTGTCTAGTTAAACCCATTTGACCACATCCTACTTCATGTTCGTTGTGCTCTATTACCACAACAGATTTTTTCTCACCATCAATTTAGAAAAATATAGAAACTCAAATGGCAGTACCATTGATCACATAATTCTAGTTCAGCCTTTCACTGGCTAGCAAGCTTTTAGTTTCACAAGGGAACTCGCACAAAACAATACCTAAACTCAGGTCAGGCAAAATCTGCTTAATTTAAAAAACACTCCTCACCCACCGGCCTTTTTAAATCTTGAGTGGAAGATCCTTTAACTGACAGAACCACATTAAGTGGCTGATAAGTGCCGCCTCAAGGAAGGCTTGGCATTTCTAGACAATGCAGTTGTCAGTGCGGTTACATTTCAGATCTTTTGACGAAAAGCGGAATGTTTTAAAAATGCAAAGTGTACAGTGAGATATTAGGAAACGTACAATACAGTCACAAAAGGTAAATGAGCGAAATAACGAACACTTCTTAGTAGCTGAAAAAAAGGGGAAGTCGGGCATCTACAGATTTATTAAAAACATACAAAAAAGTTTAAAAATAAAAAATAATAATAAAAACACAATCTGCTATTCTTTCTTCTCGGAAGCAGCCTCCTCGGGTCCCGATTCTGCTGGAGGTTCTTCAGGGGAGGCGCTGTTGCTTTCAGAGCCGGTGTTGCTGTCGCTTGTGCCCTCTTCAACCACGTTGTCCACCCCCTCCGGCACGCTCTTTGTCTTCTGTAGTGGAGGCCCCCTCCTCGCTGTTCTGTTGGCTCTCTGAGGCCTCCTCTGCCCGGGGCTCATCTGTAAAACAATTCATTTGTATACATTTTGTTTTAAATTCCAATTCCAACACATTGTCCAGTGGTTAAAGAAAAGGGCTTGTAACCAGGAGGTACCCAGTTCAAATCCCACCTCAGCCACTGACTCACTGCGTGACCCTGAGCAAGTCACTTAACCTCCTTGTGCTCCATCTTTCGGGTGAGACGTAGTTGTAAGTGACTTTGCAGCTGATGCATAGTTCACACACCCTAGTCTCTGTAAGTCGCCTTGGATAAAGGCGTCTGCTAAATAAACAAATAATAATAACATTTCAAATGAGCAGTATTGTTAAAACAGGCTTCTCTCAGTGGCAATAAATTACTTAAACTGAAGGCTCTGTTAGACCAATAAATAAATAAACAAATACACAAATAAATAAAATAAAAAAGCAGTTGAAAAAAATTGATTAAAAAAAAGGCATTGGAATGAAAAAACAGGAAAATCTATTACACTGCTGGTAAAATAGAGCAAAATGTTATAATTCTACTGTGGTGTGCGCCATGCAGAGGAAACACACGAGGATAGCGGCAAATCTAAGTGAACGCGTGTCACGTGTTGAATTACAATTCGAAAGAGACACTTGAGGCTTATGATCATTTTTCTAGTTTCTAGACTTCAATTTCCTCAAGACTGCAGATGCATTGGACTAAAACGTGCTCCAGTTGGAACCAATTGAGGTCTGGAAAGCAAAATGAATCACCACACCTCCATGTGTGTCTGCCATCCCCCAGCGCTTGGACCTCTTCTGTTGGACATGTGTTTTATTTGGAATGTTGGTATCCACTCTTACTGTCCAACACCAGTCACAAATACTTAAACTGCTTATCAGACCTTTGCAACATCTGTAAGTCGCCTTAATTGGAAAGTGCTTATTACAAGCTTAATTGGCCCTAGTAATGAATTGTGTACAGATATTATTTAGCTTTAAAAGGTGGGAGTGTAATCAAATGATAAAACAGACCGCAATAAGATGTTGTATTAGTGGTATTTAGATAGGACTTGCCACCAGGGGGCACTGTGGTACCACATACCAGGATGGCAAAAAGCTATTTCTACTCAGAAGCTGCAGTAACCTCTACATTAAATGAAATGTAGTTTGGACAGAAAAATGCTTGGGGCGCATTATACCTTGGTGAACCTTTAAAAGAAGCACTTCACACCAGTTAGTCTTGGCATGTCAGTTTTCTTTAGTATACTGAAGGTTCAAAAAGGAGACAAAGCTAGCCATGTCTTTGTTACATCGATAAGTCAGATATTAGAATAATGGTACGTCCAAGACTTAACAAGTCCTTACAAAATGATTTAAAAAGTCTTGGGCTCAACAGTAGTACAATTGATTTCCTATCCAAGAGAACAAACGCACCATACAGAATGGCACCTGGTATTCTGCCTGGCCTAGCCATGGTGACTGCGAGAATACTGAATCCCTCACCTGTCTCCATGGGCTCTGCTTCTGGCTCCTGTTCTTTCTTCTCCCCCCTCTCCTCCTCCTCCTCCTCCTCCTCCGCTTCGTCCTCCTTGCTGGCTGTCTGCTGCTCTTCCTCCAGCACTGTCCACCTCAATCTTCATCCCACACAGCTGGGGAGGCAGAGACCAAAGGGTTTCATGTAAAACGCAAGATACACTGCTCAAAGCAATCCGGGTATATTCAGATACGTGCAATGAATAAAAGACTTACCTGTACTGGTGCTTGATGACCAAAGACCATATTTTCAGTTGCAAATTATTGTTGTTGAGCTAAAGAAAGCAACGTTAGGGTTACGTAATTAAAAAAAGGTACTCCTTTATTGAGAATGCGGGAAAACAGGACAGAAACAAATAGTTTACATATATTTCGGTCAATGGGACTTTGAGGTCCCATGAAGTTGCCTTTTAGCACTGCAACACAGAAACCATGGTGGCTTCTTGATGCTTCTTTCCTTCTCACGGGCCACGGTATACTTTGAAACAGGTTTTCTTTTCATTACAGAGTCGGATTTTACATGTGTTGCACTTTGTGTGTGGTCTGGACTCTACCCAAGAGCCCTGTGAGGATCCAACGTGATTTCCGACAGCATATGTTAACATACAGCGTCAAGACTGAAAGGGTTAACATGACATGTGAACAAGGTATGGAGGGAGGGTAATTACAACCCCCATTCCTAGCACTGACTAATGTTAAGTAGTTACATATTACAATCACCCAACACTGTGACCTACATCTACAGCATGTGGAACTGCAACTCGTACCTTAGTAAGTAAAAGTGACATTACTAAGTGTGTGATCTCTGAATGCCCTTGTGAAGATTCCCAGTTTCCAAACATTTATTACATTAAGAGAACATACCCTCTTGAGGTCACTGTTGAATGAGTCTGTGGTCTCCAAAAATGCTTCTTATCCAGGTGGCAGTCTTCAATCTGGAGTCTTCTAACTTCCTCTGCAGGGGAAAAAAAAGCAAGCATTTAAGGCTTTTAAACTTAAGTTATGATTGGCACGGATTTACTGCCTTCATTCCACTACTGGTGGTCAATTCTGATATTAAACAGCAAACAGAAAAAAAGTAACGAATAACAGAACTAAAGTATTTTATGGAGACCCGATAGATAAACAGATACAAGCTGGCAAGCTGTACCCAGGTCGGAACCTACCCGGGTCGGGACCTGGTGTCATGCAGGTCAGCTACACGATTTCGCACTGCTTTTGATAAAGCAGGGTTGACCTGGGTGACAGAAACAAATACGGATGCTTCCATCCAAGCTTCTCTGGATTGAACTGTTGACTGGAGCAAATGGTTCTTCACCCCGACTGCAATCTGGCTCATAGCGTGACTCAATTAACAATGGCTGTTTGTTATTTTGTCGGCTTACAAACGGCCGTCATGGATTTTGTCTTGCTCGACTCAGGTACGTGGTTTGACACTACGCCGGATTGTGACCAGGGTAGCCAGAAACCAGGTTGGGACATGGGTAGTGGTGCCAGTGTAAAAAGGGCTTAAGAGTGCAAACCTACATTCACTTTGCCATTCGCTGCTTTTAAAGTAGTACTTAAATCTTCTGTATTATTGTAACAATGCTAGTAGTTACTGTATTACATAAAAAATAAAAAAGGATGATTAGACAGGGTTTGGCTAGATTCCTATCGTTCCTGGGTAATGACAAGCATTTTTCAGTTGACAGTACGTGAAGGAAACTTGCCTCAAGCATGGGTGGATCAAGCTAACACGTCAACCAGTCTGTCAAACCTTTTAATGGCCTCATACAAAGCCATTATCCATTATTACTGCATTTCTAAAGTCACTTGTCCTTTCAATAAAAAAAATTGCCATTAGCAGTATTCTGTTAAAACAAGCTGCTCATTGTTGCAACAAATGACTCAAATTGAAATTGTTATTAGTCCATAAAAAATAAATGGCTTCAAATGAAAGCAGTTGAACAATCACAACAATTATCAATGTTTCTAAAATATCAATTCCCTCAAAGGAATTGGAAATTGATTTTTTTTTAAAAACTGTAATTGACCACAACCCTGTTACTTAAACAATTGTTGTCCTGCACCCCACCCCCCATCCCACCCCCCAAATATTCATTCCCCAAAAGTCACAAGCCTGCCGCTCAGCCACTCCTACCATGAGGGTCCTCTGTCGGCTCGCCTCCTCCAATGCTGTCTCTGCCTGGCTCTAGGCATTGATGTGGGCCAGGTAGGCTGGAGAGTTGTGGCAGGTTTTCATCGTTGTACGCAATCTAGAGCAACCGAACACAGGCGGATTGAAAGAACCCTTGGGCATCAAGTTTATTTTGTATGCTAGCTCACCCAGTGTGTGGAAGGTAGAAGCAGGAACTAATTGTGCTGGTCATCACTCTGCCACAGCATATCATTTCCTGAAAGACCATGGATTGTGTACTAAAAATCAAGACTGAGCCACTTCTGCATTGACAATGCCAAGCTGTGTTAAGTTGAGAAAATCCATTGCAAGCCACCGTCTGGTCCACAATACCTCTCGCTGTCAGCATCTACAAAAGGCAAGGTCAGAGCCTAGGTGAACCACTCACTCCTTTGAAAGTATAACCAGTCTGTTTCAGCTTTGCAGTATGTAAATTAACGAGAATATTATTGGTATTTCCTATTTAGTTTACCTTTTCTGCTTCCTATCCATTAAGCTTTTCTTCATCAGTGAGGTCTCTCCACATCCCACCAATACTTCCCTATCTCCCACAGTTTCAGGTCTGGATTCAAGGCTTTCACTTGGTCGCAAACATATAGGAAGAGTCTCCGGTTAGCTAATCGGTAGCCAAATTAATAAATATTTTGAATGCATAGCTGTGACCTAGCTTGAACAGTAAGCTTCAAATAAAATCAATTCTTTATAGAAACACACACACACACACACACACACACACACACACACACACATTCGCTTAATATAAGATTCGGTAAATAGAGGGGACGTTTTATAATGGATTATTCTCAAATCAAGTGCACACTTCATTTTTTAACATGCTACTGCTTGTCTCTTTAAATCAAGTTGGCAAGCTTACCTTTCTGCTACATATCTCATGTAGGGCATCAATGGCTAATCCGGTGGTTTTTGAATTGTAATCCCTAAAGAATTCTAAAAACAACAACAAAAAAATAAACCAATTATACAGGGCTCTTAAATAGATTAGGTTTATGTACAGTAGTTAAGGATAAATAATGAAAGATGTTCAGGCAAGATAAATAAAGCAAAATGGAGCTGGCAAAAGCTGGTTTGCAAAGCAACACATGTGCATCATCATACATGTTCCACTATGAACTTGGACCAGTTGCAGAACTTCCATACAAACATTTTTTTAAAATAAATTTTGTAATACAAATTCATCCATTTAGGGTAAGGTGTTAATAAGTATACAAACAATTAACTTGGCTGTGTTTGAAAGTATAATCTAGGTTACACTGCTAGGATCCGCAGTTTCATATGGGTTAAAATGAATACATACATAATATGTGCATTACAAACAAACTGAATATGCACACACATTATATATAGCTCTTTGAGCTAATATATATATATATATATATATATATATATATATATATATATATATACACACACACACACACAATTAATGTGCATTATAAAATAGTAAATGAAACTAAGAATCTAGAATGATAAAAATAAGAGAACATTTGAAAAACAAAGGTCCTACTTTTAATTTAATTACAATGAGAGGGATTGCTAGATACTTCACTAAACTGAAAAATCCATACAGGTTTGTTAACAGCGGAGGTGACGAGTGGATCTTTCGAGGTTTTGCTCTTTTCGAAAGAAATAACAGAAAACAAAACGAATAAAAAGGGATATTGGTTAAGAACAGCATCCACAGGGTCAGTTGCAGCCAGTTTGACACTAAGGTTCAAGGTGAAAACACACACACAAAAAAAAAGATATTAAATAATTCCATTCACTGGCTCATTTCAAAAGAAAGGGGTGTTTTCTGAGCTCCCTGGTTCTCCAGGGGGGGGTGGAAGTCATTTTTTTCCCCTTCCGTTGCCCGGCTGTTGCTGCCTGAGTTGCCCCCCAGTCTGTAGTTGTTGTATGCCAGATGGTTGTATGGGTTCTATCCCACAAACCCTGGGGTGCTGGGCATTTGCTGATGGAAACAAACGACAAAAACACAAATGAGAAATCAATCCAAAAAAAGAGGCGGAATAAAAGAAAAAAAATGGGAGGGGTATGGTCTACTTACACACGCATCCAAAAGCAAACACTTTTCAAAGCAGCAGCAACAGCAACGCTGTCAAACATTTTCATCACTAAGTAACGGTAAACCACAAGCAATGAATGAGAAAGCCAAAATATATGTACCGGTATATATAGTCAAGTTATTGAAGTTAAATGCCATTCATGTAGCTTAAATTGAGGCTGTTCC
This sequence comes from Acipenser oxyrinchus oxyrinchus, assembly GCA_030684275.1. Lineage (NCBI taxonomy): Eukaryota > Metazoa > Chordata > Actinopteri > Acipenseriformes > Acipenseridae > Acipenser > Acipenser oxyrinchus. Next base: position 1,596,184 of record CM060266.1, read on the forward strand.
TTTTACTAAAGGTACTTTCAATGTTTGTGAGATTGAAGACAGTTAGTTAAAACAATTAAGACTAGGAGGATGAACAGTGTTTAATTACTTTACAGGCCATTTGCATTCCTGTGTTTTTTTTCCAACTTTTCGTTGAGTTTGGAATACTTACTGTTGTAGGGGGCAGGGGGAGGGGCATAGGATGGCCTTTCTGTATAAGAATTATGGAAAAAGACACACATGAAAATTCATAATATATTTAACAAAAGCACCATAATTGAATCCAATCGTAGACTTATACAGCGAATGCACAATAGTGAGAGTTTGAACATTAACGATCAGTACACTAAGCCTCTGCCTTCATTTTTAGAAGCAAGGTGCAACTACCTCTTGCAATACAGGTCATCAACTCATGGCTAAAATATAAATTTGCATTCCCTTTTCAAAATTTAACAGACGATGCAACATGCTTTTTTTTGGGGTGGGGCTGTGCTGCTGGTACCCACACAACAGCTTGTGAACCAGGCACCAGAAAAGGTATTTTGGTTTTATTTATTTTCATATAAATAGGCGTCTAGATGTGGTGTGAAGAGCAGACTGGTGTAATCTACACCACAAGACTAGAGCCATAGGCCAAACCAAACTAAGTAAGCACCTCTTCTATTATATCAGCAGTGTGGAGTAGTGGTGGAGTAGTGGTTAGGGGCTCTGGACTCTTGACCGGAGGATCGTGGTTCCAATCCCAGGTGGGGGACACTGCTGCTGTACCCTTGAGCAAGGTACTTTACCTAGATTGCTCCAGTAACAACCCAACTGTATAAATGGGTAATTGTATGTAAAAATAATGTGATATTGTAACAATTGTAAGTCGCCCTGGATAAGGGCATCTGCTAATAAATAAATAATAATAATATATATCACAGCACTTTACAGCCAGTTTTCAAATCTCAAAGAAATATGTACCTTCATGGTTAAACATTAGAATGGAATGTTGGATCTAAACTCATCTTTATGAAGACCTTTTCTTCATGTGCCAATGAAACCACTAACCAAACATATGACTATAACCATTTACATTTCCTTATTATATATATATATATAAAGGACACACTATATTCCAAGCACATGAACTGAACATTCTTACTTGACATCTGATGGAGTGAAGAGATCAGGCTATTCCATTGGCGTCTGTAATAAATTAATCGTTTTTTTTTAAAAATGGTTGTGAACGTAATGCCAAGTGAGAAAACACAGCGGCAGCTGATTCCCCCCTCCCCTCCCCTCTCTGGTAAAGCTTGTGATCCAGGTTACACAAATACTAAAGAGACCATACACATGGGGCTGATCCCCAAAAAATGTTAATAAAGAAATCCCACCCTGTATCTAGTTGAAAAACTTTTGTTTGGGTCCATTTTTATTTATTGGCCTTCAGATAACGTTAAGTTTGGTATGTCTCATCTCACACAGCCTATGTCCTTCGGGCAGATTTCTAGAGTTTTGTAGGGTCTGCCGGGCGTTACTAGTCCAGGTGCGTAAGTATGTAAACTTGCCTCAAGCTCTTGAATGCATGCCTGCCACAGGGCTTCCCTGAGTCCTAAACCCTACAGACAGGGATTGCAGTATAACCACACACCGGCCATGCCTTTTGCAGACAGTAGTTTTGAGCAAATATGACAGAAAATCTGCCCTTGGGAGAAGTGTCCAAAAACGGGAGAGTTGACAGGTCTCAAGTAAAAACACCTCCTTCAGCAGCAGCCCAGTCAAAAATTTCAGTTAGTGGTTTTGTGGAAAACAAAATTGAAAGTATTCCCCCCAATGGAATCCCTAACTTTCTATAGACATTAATTTTAAACAATGCCTTCCATTGGTTGTGGGTTTTGTCTTGGTTCTGAAGCAACCAATGCTTCTTCAAAAGTTTTGTCAACTGGCCCACTGTTGCTTTGACTTCACTTTTTTCTGAGTTTGTTTATAATCACATTGTACCTCGGTAGTTAAAGGAGATTGCGGTTGGCCACCCCTTCAGTAAGTTTACCATTATTTGTTTCATTATTAATTCATTTTTCTTCTGTTTTCAAGTTTAGACAGTGCATCCTATAATCCTCCATTGTGATTGTACATTTTTATATAAAGAAAGCATTCATAAAAGATATTGTTGGGAGTGGAAAGAAAACTTGCTCTGAATGGCACAGTGGCTGCTCAAAAACAGGCTTTCATTACACAGGTGTTCAAGTTTGGTCTTTAATCCTTTGCCATGGGGACATTATTTTTTTGAACCAGGAGATTACTGAATTATTTAGAAGTCTTAAATGCAACAGCTGTGATGTGTAATGTTTCTTTAACAAAGCTGGGCTGTCACTCTGTCTGAATGTGTCCACTAGCTAGACAATTAAATACAGAAGGTATACTGATAGTGAGGGATAACCAAGGCTTTTACCCGTTCAGCCGTGAATTATTTTTTGGTGAGCTCTAAAATGTGAAATTAAATGATATAATTAAAAGAAAAACTATTTTATTGAGATGGAATGAAGACTCACTCATTTCAGGTTTTAATACAAGCCCCAATGTGTATAGATATACCAAGCTCATGTGTCAAACTCATAGTGAAACCAGTAATAGATCAAAACGGGAGTCTTATTTTCAATCTTGCTTTAGTTTTTAGTTTTTCTTAAAGCAGCTTTTTCTTATGGAGCTTTTTCCTTTATTGCTTATCCTATCCTGTGCTATTAGTCATGATCACTGCAGTCGGGCCATGTAATATGAATGCCCTTCATCACACAGGCCCCCGAGTACCTCCTCAACCTGCTGACCCGCTATGTCCCTGCCTGCAAGCTGAGGTCCTCCGACTCTGGCCTGCTTGTTATCCCCAAGCAAAAGTGCACCTCACTTGGAGAACGCTCGTTCAGCTTCATGGCTCCGACTCTTTGGAACTCTCTCCCAGCTTTGGTGCATGATGCTCCCACCGTTGCTCGCTTTAAATCAACTCTCAAGACCCACCTGTTCTCTCTTACTTTGCATGCTCTTTAAGCCTGATATCTGCTATTAGCTGCTGTGTTGCTGCTACTGTTTCATGTATTATGCTACTATCATGTATTATGCACTTTCCACTGTATTCCATGTATTATGCATTATTAATTTATTTTTTACTATATATCAATGTGCATTTCTCTGTATTTAAAGTATTATGGATTTTCTTGTTGTTACTGCATCTTGTAAAGCGCTTTGTGATGGTGGTCCACTATGAAAGGCGCTATATAAAATAAAGATTGATTGATTGATTGATAATAACCTTTACAGGGTCTATTTATGAGTGGTTTTGCAATCAAAAACTTCACATGGCTTTTTTTATTTCAGTCTAAAATGGAATTTGTTTATGCCACAAAAATGCCGGGGTTACATTTCAGTCGTGTTGTTTTGTATGTGGAAGTTTTCCCAATGTGCGTAATAAACCTGAAAACAAAAGGGTGAGGCCTCTAACCCTAAGGCAAGGATAGGCCGCAGTGTTTGTTCAAAAAACAATTCCTATAAAACTTTCCCCAAGAAATCATCTCTTTCGTGAGAGCCGCCCTGCCTCGAAACTTTTCCCAAGGTTTTTGATGCCAAAGCTGCTAGCGATTTACTGAGACATCAAAATCATTTTTTAATAATATAATTTTTATAATAACCATTTAGTGCTTGCAAAATGCTTCGACAATGCTGTGCAATTACAGCCTGATGATTTTTCAAGGGGGGATTCTCATACCCTCAAGGATTTTGTTCTATATGTAGTGTGATATGCATACAAATGCACAGTGCCTGTGTACCCAATATAGCGTTGTCGTCGCTGTGGAACTTTAAATGCAATAAAGTAAAACTACTCTGAACTTTAGAACTTCGAATTAATGCATTTACATGGCAAGACGAAAAAAAAAACTTGATGGCAGACCTGGTGTTAATGGGGTAATTGTGCCATTTGTAATTAATTGCAATTTACAATGTAATTGAAATTGATTTGAACCCTGGCAAACCTGAGTAGTTGTAATTGTAAATATAGCATATAATTAATAAATACCGGTTCAATTACACATTGACATTCCATAACTATTCTTGTATATTTTATCCACTTTTAGTGACCCCATTTGTTTGGAAAAAAAGTTAAACATAGTATGTTTCTGTATTTGTACTTGTGAATACTGCTTTGTTTATTTAGGAGACAGAGTAAACATGTTATAGTGTGTAGATGTTTATGTTGTTTATGCTGTGCACTTATCCTAGGAAGCTGTGTGGTCTGGTGGTTAAAGAAAAGGGCTTGTAACCAGGAGGTCCCTGGTTCAAATCCCACCTGAGGCACTGACTCATTGTACGACCCTGAGCAAATCAATGCACTGGACTGCTGATGTGGGGCTCCTTGAGCTTAGCGATTTCAAAATATAAATGCATGCTGTTTTCAAAATTAGCAGTCTCTGTAAACGCGTAGCATACCAGTATGAATGTATGCAGTCTTAAACCAATACAGTATCTGAGACTGCAGCTCAGTGCAATGGACAGTGTGTGATGCTACATGTGTAGCTTGATTGATTTATTTAGCCAATCATTTAAAACCCATATAAGCACTAGCTGAATCACTTACATGTGGACGTTTCTGCAATCAGGTGCAAGCAGTTGCTGGCAAATAACTGCAAACTGAACCACAGCAGAAGCAACAGATGCACACACAGAGACATTCTTTTTGAGATTCAAAAGTTATTTTTTAAAGGTATGTAAAACCTACAGTTTTTGTTTCCTGTCCTTTAGAAAACCCACCAAATGTTATGTAAAACGATTTTGTTGTTGTTGTTGTTTATAGTTGTACATACTGTAAAGCTTACTGATTTTACAGGATTAAAACTTGAACCTGATGTTGCGAAAATAATAACAAAAAAATATTAGATTCATTGTTGTTTTTTCATACTTATATAGATATAGTAATTTTGTTTTGATGTAGGTATATTTTATTAAAAAAAAAAAAAAAAAAAAAACAGTTGAATTTTCATCCCTGTGCCCTCACACACCATTTCCCCCTTCCTCCGTGATTTTTAGTACACATTTCCGTGACAAAATCCCAGCCTTAACAACACCACCCAGTTTTTAATCGGTGTTTACTGAAGCTATTGTTTACAAAAGATAATGACAGACTGAAAGAATGAACCGACAACACCGGCTGGGTCAGCGTAATTGCCAGGGGAAAAAAAAACTACACACACTTTTGTTGCGCAAGTAGTTGCTGAGGTGTGGACAAAGCAGTTGCGGGTGATTAAGTCTCGCACTTTCGAGAGCGATTTTGTTGCGCAACTGATCTCTCAGGTGCGTATCCGGCTTCGGGTCGCCCTGCATGACTCCGGAGGCAACCGCTAATAATTTATTTCTCACGCATTTCATATCCGCGCTGTCAGATTCACTTACCACTTACAGGAATCGGAAGCTTCCAGGCCTCTTTGTACTGCATCAGTCATTCTCCTTGACTACAATTCACATTTACTGTCTGAAAAAACAAGGATTCCCTCCCAATCTGTCAGACATAACGCTTGCAAGTACCATATACTTTACAGTACTATACTGTATACACGTGGTTGTTGTAGTTGACAATGAGTGAATTATGCACTAGCAAGCGGTTTATTATTCATAGAAAATAAGCAACACAAAGAGTATTTTTTTCACCATTTTATTGAAACAAACTTTGCCTTGGGTAAAAAGCAAAACCTCCCCTTTTAAAATTCCACAAATAAGAGTTCCCAATCACAAACTTTCCATTCAGATATTACACTAGCAGCATAAAACAAGTATATTAAGCAACTGCATAATAAATCGAGATATTCATGAACGCAGGCATTGTACATTCAGGATGCCACACTAATTGGTAACCATTATTATAATTAGTGTTAGTAATATTTTCTGTATAATATTAGCAGTATCATTAATCTTGTTAGAAATGGTTAGGCGCCTACAAATATAAGCTAAAGAGTGTTAGGTTGTCTCTATTGTACAATAATTATAACATATAGATTGTAATGTATATGACTTGCATCGCAAAGTGCATATACTGTTCTATATCACTATATACATTAGATATACAATGCTCAAAGATACAGGTGAAAGTTGTGTTGCAGTGGGTCCAATATTTTTTTGAAGGTCCGTCATTGGATGGAAGGCGCAACCAGTCCTGCATATAATATACTGTAATGATGAAACTCCAGGATGAATTGCATTAGAATCGTTTTCTGGCTCTTACTGTAATAATCTTATAGATATCGTCTTTTTGGATAGGTTCCACCTTGGCTATAACCCCAGTTTCTTCAATCTAGGTCAATGGATAACTGAATATAATGAGAGGATAGGTGGTACACTGAGCTGTTGCATGTACTTTGCAGTCATGTGAACTGATTTGCAAAGTGCTGTCATGTTCTATGTTGTGGGTGTAATCTTAATAGCGTGTGGTTCTACTATTGCTTAAAGTCAGGGTGCGGTAGCCCTATATTTGTATTGGTTTACCAAGATGGTGAATTTTTGTAAATACATGTTTTTACAGGCGTTTACAGGAAAATAATGGTGCAATTTTTGCATTGGAATAAATACATTTCCTAATTGTTATAATACATAATTATATTTTTCTGTCTTTTTCGTAAAAATAAAAATAAATATCTATTTAGAGAAAAAAATAAAACATTTAAAAGATTCCTGGCATTTTCTTGAACACAGGTAAAATAAATCTTAGTCCTTATAAAAGTTTACCATGGTATTTTTTAATGGTATTTTCTCAGTTTTACCATGGTTATACTATGCATATTTACCCTAGTTTGCCCTGTTTATTAATATGCATTACCATGACTCTCTATTCTATACTACCATTACCTATACTTTACCATGCTTTCACTGTGCTTTATTACACTTTGCTATGCTTTTACTATGGGAAGCTTTTATGAAGGAGCAAAAGCCAATTTTTCTGAGTCAGATTTTTGGTAGAAATCCTTCAGCTTAAGGGTTCGCAAAAAAAAAAAAAAAGTTTCTTACAACTTTTGTATCATTAGCTGTAGCTTATTTGTACATTTTACATTGGATCCGGTACTAATACTATAATCCACCAGATTTTAGGAATTAGGTGCCATGCTACTGTATTATGATGTCATGAACATTCGTGTTAAGGATTTGTTATGGCAACACTGAAACTATTATGATGTCGTAGCAAGATACAATTCCAACGATTTGCTTGTAAACCTAGCTTACATACAGCATACTTTAGATCACTTGTACAGAACAGTGCATGCCTAATCCAATGTGAGTAAACCAGTAAAAGGCTACCTTCAATTCGCCCCTATCAAAAACAACTGCAGTAAAAGCACATTGCATTTGAACCACTGGCTGTAAAGTGCGTTTAGACTGTGGATTGATAATTGATGTCCTTCGTGGTTTACTACCTTTTAAAATATGTAATAACCAAGGCTTACAAAAAAAAAAAAACATTTTCAAAAATGCATGTGCATTCTCAACCAGTCCATCACTGTTTTGCTGTTGACCCTTTTGATTAACATCTGCCCAGTTTTCTTACCTTTACCCAGACCAGTATGATTTAGTGTTATATTCGCCCATTGAGTGGTGTATAGAGTATTACACAAACATAATAACATGCAAGTTAATCACTACACCCTACATGTGGGCTCAGTTGTTATGCTGATGATAGGTGAGAAAATGCCATTGTAAAAGCCTTGGCAATGACGTGGCTGTGCACATTTCCTGCTGTGTTGGATCCTGTGCCTCTCTGGTTGTCAATGGCAGGAGGTTACCCCTGGTTCTTAGGGGGTGATGGTGGCGATGCTTCGGGACCTCTTCATGACAAGTCTGACCTCCACGTCGGCCACACTGTCCTCCTTGGTCTGAGCACGGCTCTCGTCCGCCGCGGCGAGGTGGAGATCGAAGCGCAGTGACACAGACTTCTTCCGCAGGTGAGGGTTCCCCTTGAAGAACGAGCCCTCCCACTCCTTTATCACCTCATCGATCTTCTCTTTCCTGGGGGGAGGAGGGGAGAAACAATCAGCAGTGAATGTCCCTCCTTGCAACCCTTAGAAAAGCTTAGTGTAAAAATGCACAGGAAATGTGCAGACCCCTTATAAAAGCTTAAGGAAAAAATGCCCTGCAACTGACGTTTTTCCCTTTTTTTTTATTTCCCCCCCATGCTCAATTCGCATGCTTTAGCATCAAGGCTGGGATGAATTTATTTCTAATTCCTTTTTAAAACTCCTTCGAAGGAATTGAGATTTTAGAGATCTAATAATTGTTGTGGTTGTTCAGCTGCTTTCATTTGAAGCCAATGTAATCGACTGACACGATGGTGACTTCAATTGAAGTCATTTGATGCCACAGTGAGAAGCTCATTTTATCAGAGTCCTACTAATTGCTATTGTGATCAATTATGTGTTGGAATTGATTAAAAGGGAATGGGAATTGTTATTGAAAAAAAGGAATTGATCCCAACCCTGATGACCATAATTATCTGTGCTTCACCATACTTGTCTGCTTTGTTTCACATTGCAATGCTTTTGCCATGCAGTCAGTTTTTTCTTTAAACACGTTCTATGATTAGATTTATACTCTTGGCTGATTTTACCATAAAGCACCGTAGTAAAAATATAATGACTTTTAAGCTGGAATAATGATACACTTTTGTTTGCACCTCTAGCTTATCTAGACCAAACACACTGTGCATTTCATCCAGGAGGCATCCTTTAAACCGACCACTCACAATAAAAATACAAAATCACTCCAGTACTGTCTTTTATGACAAACAAGTGCAGTTTTGTTTTCCAAAAAAAAGAGAAGAAAAAAATGACAAGAATTTCAACTGCTCTCTTCCCTCTTCCTGAAGAAATATTTGATAGGTTCCAGGAAAGGGTTTTTACAGCTGCCATTATTAAGGCATGCTTGAACAGAAACTGGGAAAGAATCCAGTCTTGTCATTGTGACCAAGTGCATGAAAGAGGGGCATACTAATGTCTCCTTTGTATTCCACATGTTGATATTGAAACTCAGGGCAAACAATGCAATCAGGATATTATTCATAACTTATTTATAGGAATTAAATAACTGCAATCCCATGAAATGTAAAGAGTATTTATGTTGCTATCTGTTTGCCAGTGTGGGCGATTCGACTGACGCTTTAACATGGTATTGGAAATGCCTAAATTATGCTTGATTGTTATGTGATTTGATCTAAAGTTAAAGTGAGTTCCCTGGCTGAACCACTGCTTTATATTCACATCTCAATTCCTGAATACCGAATTCATCCCAAATAAAATCAACGAAAGGGATATTAAACTGTGTCCCAGTTCCTGCATGCCTTTTACTGCGGTAATCAGTCACACAAATACATAGCATATCAAAGCCAAGTTCTACTGCAGGCATGTGTAAGTCTATTGGTTAATGTTCTTTGAGCTAAACATTCTCAGGCATGAAAAACACAGTGTTCACAGTGGACCCAGGGTACAGAACAAAAAAAAAGCCCTTTCCCAATTCTGTAGAAAAAGAAATGAGCGTAGCTCAGGGCTTCAGAACCAGTTGAGTTACGGGAAACCAATGCATAAAGGATAATAAATACAACATATTCTACTGTTTCTCTCCTTTTTGGTTACTGTTATATAGAACAAATTATACTTTTGTTTTCCAGCTAATTCAAAATGAAAGAACATTCAACAATTTGTTTAAATTTTAGAAAGAATATTTGTGGGGAAAAACATCCTGCTAACCTTTTAGTTAAAAAAAAGAGCTCAAAACAGTATAAGGGTGATAAGTCGCACCCTTCTGATTGGAGGATTCTAGTGATGTCACTCGCCAGCATTCCAGTATGATTAACAAGCTGGTTTCCTAGCAACGAATCAGCTAATTACCCCCCTCCTCCCCCCCCTAACAAGATCGTAATTTAAGGCTGTCCCCACAGTGACAGTAACGATTTCATGTTCACATCTGCAGAGCATACTTGTATTTGCCAGGACTTGCCGTGACAGATAGTCATTTAACATTTGAATAGGTGAAGAATTTGTTTGTTCTTTCTGTTATAAAGGAGGGACAATTTAATAAACACTTGGCCCCTGATCATTTACTTGGTGCACCCAATTGAAGACAGTTATGAAACCCAGGACCAGATGCAGGGCCTGTGTGAGTTTCAAGTCATGTTTCTATATTTCTTTGGTCTTTACTGTGCTTTACTCTTTCATACCAGTTAAAGTTCTGGGTGCCATACCATAACCTACAAATACTAAAAGAAAAAGAAAAAAAATCTCTAGAGTTGAGTATTACTACATACCTTAGAAATCGAGAGTTTTATAGTTATAAATGGGAACCATATCATTTTTGGAAACGTTTGAATTGAATAAAACTAGAGGATCAATGACTCTAGAACAGAACGAAGATGGTTTCCCCATGCTAGAATGCTGGAAAAGTCCACAGATTCTCTGCAGTGTCACCCATGTTGTGCCACACTTACTCTATGGTGCCGTGGGCCTCTGCACTCTCCCTCACCACGTTTCCCTGCAGGATCTCATGGGTGGTCACGGTCTCGATCCTCGTCTCCTTCTCAATATCCAAGACTGGAAAAACAAAACCCGGTTAGGAGCAAAAAGCGCTTAAAGACTTGTGGTCTCTCTCAAAGCGAGGCATGTTAGAAGCTGGTTGTAAGGCAGGATATCAAGCATCACAGTGTTTGGTCATACATCTCGCGGTGAGATCCAATTTAAATAAAGACATGCATCTTCACAAATCCAAACAGTCAAAGTGAAAGTGTAGTGAAAAGGTGTTGGTAATATTAATCCAGATTGCTGGAGGTGATTCTGGCAGAAGTTGAGTTGCTCAGTTGGCTTAAGTTAGAATGATGTATGATAAAGCATGAGCAGAAATGTATGGGAAAGGATAATATCGTAGACAATTGACCACACTACCCTTGGTGGTTGGTTGCATTTGAATGCAGTAACAGCTGAATAACTAATATCTATTGATAATTAGCAAGTAAACAAAAACAAACTGTAGTCACATAAGCTCTGAGCCTACTATAGTATAAATACCAGGCATAGAAGCATGCACAGGCAGAAGCTATGAATACCTCTAAAATCATCATGGACCATCAGTGTGGTGTTTGAGGGCTCTCTCCTAGGGTTCAGATGATCTGATCAGTTGCCTATCTGTTAATCTAATGGCACGTATTGTATATAAACAAGGTAGAATGTAATGTGGATATTTGGAATTAGTAAATGGTAACCATGGTGTGCCTCCTTACGGTGTAACAGACTAGTTAATTCCATGTTAACATGAATTCATCAGCCTTAAAAAGGACATGGAAATTACCTGGAAGTAGCACAAGGCTTTTCTGTCTCCGCAGCAGTTTTGATTTCTTCTTCACATCATTCTTAGAAACCTTGGGCTCTACATGGTTCTTCAAGATTGGCTGTACTCCATTCCTGAAGGCTGGGTAGTCCCCATCATTCCTGGAGGTGTTCCGTTTCATCAACTCCCCGGAGGGACCTGATTTTATTGCGTGGCTGGAAGGACGTGAGTCCGTGGCGTTCATGGAGGTTCTTGATTCTAGAGAATTTCCGGAGAGGCTCAATTCCAAAGCCTTCCCAGAGGCATCTGATCCATGGAGCCTTTTTAAAAAAGAGAGAGAAAGACGGGTATAATTCTAGTCATCTCTGGGGGCCGCAGCGGTGAGCTGATGACCATTGAGTTTGACCCCATTCTGATGACTGCAACAAAACATATAATTATTATTATTATTATTATTATTATTATTATTATTATTATTATGCATTTATTTTTTGTGAATTATGTTTTTATTAATTGCAAAGACAATACAATAAATACATTATAAATCAGTGATTGGAAATCCTGTCCTGTGATTGGTTAAAACCTCATCATAGGAGGAAAACACCCTTATACCACTGGTCAATACTCTCCATCTGTCATGTAATTGGTTCACATCACTGTCAGTCCCACGCCTTTCTCCCCTGCACTTTTCAAAAGAAAAAATGCCTGAAGACTGATGAGTTAACAGAAAATGAATTACAAAACATACTACAAAAGAAATATGCTCCAAAAACTAAAATGGCGATTAAAACGTCACTGTCACTGTTTTCAGACTTTCTGAAATTCAAACAAATTCAACTCGACGAAAACAAATATGACAGGCGGGATATAAACTGGATTATGCAGCAGTCAACAAACCAGACAGAGACAGAGAAAAACTTTTCTACCTATACGGTATGTCCCCTTCTTGTACTGGACAGAGCGATCTTTAGAAGAAACGATTCCAATCTTTGATGCAGCATATGTCTTTCTTGTTGAAGAGATTTTAAAGAAATCGTGCAGCTCTATGCAGTGTGAGTTCAATCATTTACTGGAAGCAAACTAAACCGGCTGCCAGGTTCCTAAATGCTGACTAACAGGTAGTGCGACAATCAGGCAAACGTTTGCTGTATTTATTTTTAAGTGAAAACTAAAAAATCTGTATATTTATACTATTTATTCAGAAATATGAATTTTCACAGGGAACCACTAAATGTCGCAGGGAAATCATAAAATACAGCCTTAGCAACGACTTCCTAGCTCAAACTCCAGGCCAGTGTTACCTCAAACTCAGGTTACAAGTTGCATGGCAACAGTTATGGCAGCAATAGCACAACCAAAACATAAAAGCTTCTGCACTATAAACGAGCATAGATAATTACAGCTAACAAAACACAGCTGTTTGGGATTTATTAGCCCCTTTCGGAGAGGAGTGTGTGTAGGTTTCGTGAGGAGCTGTGTTTCCCCTGGAGGAAAATACTATTGTGTAGTTGTCTCGTTAAAATTCTTCAGGCATGGGTGACAGTTTCTCTTAAGATCTAGACTTGTGATGCATTATATAACACCAAGATAGTTTTCTATATTATTTAACCACAGTAACTCGGAAACACTTTGAATCTCACCAACTGGGGACAGGACTCCCCATAACCCCGGCGATCGGCTGCAGATCCATGAGATCCGGGTCACGGCACTAATGTAACAGAGTGGAGGCTGGGTGTGAACGGGCGGCCCCGCACAACGCAAATGAGTGTCTTAACCACAATGCAAAAGAGCCAGGTTTGTCTGCATTCATGGTTTTACAGATTTTAAACCTCAGCAAGATGGGCTTAATGGCCTCCTCTCGTTTGTAAACTTTCATCTCACCTGTGGAATAGAATCTGTAATGGCAGTGTATCACACAACACTGCCCGTAATGCTGTGCAACTGTCTACTCTTGGCTGGTGCCAAAATTGCCAAATTGTTATAATGGAATTAAGTAAATTAAAGATGTCACTCAAAACCTACCACTGCCAGGAGCTAATTGAGCTAAAAGCTGGTTAGAAGCTGTTCTGGGGAAAAAGAAAAAAATATATATATATATATATATATATATATATATATATATATATATATATATATATATATATATATATATAATGGCATTTGATGCAATGATTAATATCCCAAATAAGCGGCTTCCCAAGTAAACAAGAGGCATTTGAGAGGTCACACTCCTATTTATAATTTACGACATACACAAGAGAGATGTGTTGTTTTTTACCGTTTCTTTTTTTTTTTAAATTTTGTAAATCAAATTAATCGCTTATTACTTATTCCGCGGCCACACCTATTGAACAAGATGTTGTCATTTCTAATGGGAGCAGATAATTGCCACATTTGTAATCATTGTTATTTCTAATTGGAGTCATAAAAGATGAACCACGAGAGTTTGGGTTTAGCAGCAGCCCGAGAAACTGAAACTCAACAGCTCTGATGACTCGCAAATGACAACTGAGACAAAAAACATTTTCTACCATTAAACAAGACTGTATACATTTTAGATTTTAGAAGCCCACTGCATCCCCCTTAATCTTCCCCACCATTTCACAGACACTCCGCTTTTCTGAGCTTTGTTGCGTGGACAGAGCTAATGCAAAATAGCTACAGGAAAGCGAAAACGAGTGAAAAAGTTTGCTTCTATGTAAATTACCCGACACTAATGTAAGTGTGTACACAGGACTGTGGTATGGAAGGCCACAGGGGTCAAAAAGCATGTTATTTTGTACGCCTTTCAAATGTTTAGTACATGTTCTAATTTGACTTTAGTACATGTCGTAATTCTAATTATTACATGTACTAATGAAATGAGGACCAATGAATTTAAAGAAAATAGTATGTGTAATAAATTATCCAATTAAAAGTCTCTTTACATCTGCCTTGGACTTGGACTTGGACTTGGCTTTGGGGTAAAGTCTAGTGAAAGATGGATAGACCCAGAACCTCTGAGACAAGCACCAACCGACGGTTTCAGAGCCTTAGAGATCGCTTTAATTCAGTGGTAACCCCACTGTAACTAATATGTAATTTTAAACAAGTGTGACATTGAATCTAATATTAGCTATGGTAACTCAATATTTAAGTGTAAAACTGAAATAAATATAATTAGAAAATTTAAAAAAAAGGTCTGTCTACTTGTTAATACAAACTGAACCGAGTCACGGTCAACATTGTCTGTCTCAAGAAGTCGGTAGCACAGAAGAAAATCTCTCGTCTGCATGATTTGCAATTTTCCTTGTTCTTGATTTTTTGGAGCCAGCTACCGGTTCTCCTCAGGACTGTTCAGTCTTACTGCTTTCCCTCGTCTTCTCAAAACCCACGTATCCAACCTTTATTTGTAAATTCCTTTTTATATATTTTTTTGTATTTTCCTTTATTTATGTTTATTTTGTATATATGTGTTTGTTTTGCATTTTTATGGCCTGTAATATTGTATCCTATTTTGTAATCTGTAATATTGCCTGTAATATTTTGTTTAATTCCTGTAAGTCGCTTTGGACAAAAGCGTCTGCTAAATAATTAAATACGGAAATAATAATAATAATAATAATAATAATGTCTGAAATTAAAAATATGTTATCCAAAGGTGATTGGCTACCTTGTAATTATGCTGCATGACTGTAAAATGAATAGCCCCTACGTAGGTGCTATTGTAAAATGACCAGCCCCATGGAAAATGCATAGCTCATTTTCATTTTTTGAGAATACATAGTATTTTATGTAGTCTGATTGGTCCAAATCAATATGTACTAAATAATATATAACACGTACTAAATAACACATTTTTGACCCGGATGGCCTTCCATACTTGTGGCAGGGCAGGAGCCCTGAGCTTGTGTAACTGTATATTGTGAATAGTGTGTATTTATTGTAAGTAATTAATGAAGTAGCTGACGCTCCTGGGAGAGCCTGCCTGCTGTGTGTGATTACCAGGTGTGGAATCTAATCAGCAGGTAGGGGTGTTCCAGCGGGGCGTCGGCTGTAAAAAGGTTACATTTATTCACCTCAGGGCTGAAACAGAACCAAAGCCAACTGAGCTAAAGACCCTGAAATTCACCAACGTGTGAGTGTGCTTCGTGTGTAGCCCATTGCTACACACAATGCAAAGTCGTTTGCTTGCAGATATACAAATATCATGGATGAGGAGAATAATTCCAACACAATACAATAGTACCTGCATGAGCCATTAATATTTGACTACCCTAGTCTAACCTCTTCATGCAGCGAGAGTGATGATTCAGACGAGGATAGCTGCCAGTTAGTTTTAGCAGCAGTCAATGGATAAACGCACCCGCAATTCTCTATGATTGGTTGCAAATATAAACGTTGACTGTCCAGTAATTCTCCAGATTTGCACAGCGCTGTACAGCCGCTTGTTAATGCTACTGGTCATTCAACCTTCTCTTCAGTCACATCAAGTGTCATTGTACTGGAAAAAGTGACATTGTAGTAACCATAGCTGGCATGAAAATACAATAAAATTCAATATTTTATTACCGGCACGGCGATGCTTGAGGAAAAAAAAAAAACAACGGACGAAATGAGTGTCCCAAGAAAAGTTCTGGGGACACCGGGACCAGTGTTCCAAAAGTGGGACTGTCCCGTCCAAAATGGGACATCTGGTCACTTTAAAAATACTGTATCCTAATTAAACAAAGTGATGCCCCAATTGAATGACATAAATAGCATTGAGAAAAACCGTCTCCCAGAGTTCTGTACCATTTAATCAGAAACCCAGATTATCAGTGTCCCGTTTAAGCAGTGCTGACTGTACATAGTAATAAGAGACAAAAAGTGTTACTAAAAAATGTTGCACAGCTCTGGTATATGATATTACTGTGGAAATCAAAGGTGTTGAGATGGCTATTCATTTTTTTATGATTTTACCCCAGATTTTCTCACATAGCTAGTCAGGAGAGTGGACGGTTCAGTGGGCGTCCTCCGATCTCACGACCAAGCCAGCTTCCTCTTCTACACCCAGGAACTCGAGAGCAGATGTCAGGTAGCTACCAGCCTCTGGAGGACAAAGGCCAGCACTGCAGGTGTCCGCTCTGAGCTCACTAGGCGCCTGGCTGGTAGGGTCCTCTGTTGCACGATGAGGAGAAGCTATCCCTGCTGGTTTTGCCTCCCTAACCAATGGCAGCACCAGAGCCAATGCAAAACCCTTCCAAATCCCCAGCGAAGACTGGTGACTCCGCACAGACAGGATGCGCTTTTACCAAGTGAGCCACGCAGGGACCTCCTGGCTATAATGTTTTTTAAACAACCGATTTGGTTTCATTTTTTTTGTAGGATCAATTCAGACTTTGCGTGTCATATTATTGATGTACTTCAAAACCCTGAATCTGCAGACATCAAGCAATGAGATGCAGCCCATCATGGGATGGGCTGCTGTGTGGAGGTGCCACTGATGTAATGCTGTCTGCAATGTGCTTGTGAGGTTTAACTACAGGCGTTGTATCACTTAGTGGGATTTAAAATCCCTGATTACCTTTCTAATGTGCTTCAACTTGATTTTTCCTTCCCTTTTTCACATTGTTTAGTTCAACGTGCTTTCTAAGGCATTGTACAGCAGCTCTTTTTCTCTATGTAAGTCCAGAGGTGTTGGGCCCCTGTGTCATTCAGCTGGAGAAGAGTGAAGAAAGGCTGAGCTCTATCAAGGTCCTCATAATTGTAAAAGAACCACACAGTACCTGGAAGGTTACAAATATTTTTATAAGATCGAGAGTTTATCAGATTATAGCCAAATCCGAAGCCCAGCATTCGGTCAATAGAAGTATTGTACTGTTCTATGACTTGAGAGAGTTGAGAGGTTTTGCTTCTTCTTATAAACAGTACTTAAGTTGTCACCTACGGCAAGATTGTTAAAGGTTATTACATGTCCAAACATCCTGGGTTTTATACAGATGCTTACATTGTTTCTCTGAATCCCTAAGGGTTATGCTTTTGGCTTTTTTTCTACTTTATTTTTTCAAAGAAGTTCACAGAGAAGAATTGTGGGATGGAAGAAAGTCACCCAAGTACTATTATGCATTGCAGTTAAGCTGCACGCTAGCGATGCGCAGGGTCGACGGATCGCGCCCAGCCTCTGCCTGGTTCAACTCACCTGCTCTCCACTCTCTCCAGCAGGCTGCGGTAGGTGGTGATCTCCCTCTCCAGTCGCTCCTTGGTGTTGAACAGCTTCTCGTGCTTGTGCCGCTGGCTCTCAATGCCCTGTCTCATCTCCCGCAGCTCAGCCTCCAGCCCCTGGATCACGACAGCCAGGCTGTGGAGCTGAGTCTCATACTGCTGCTCTGAAGCCAGCAGGGAGTTCTCCAGACCCTTCTCCTTGGGAGGGAGAAAGAGAGGGGGGGCGGGGGAATGAGGATCAGTGCCTCACGCTGTTTATTACCTTTGGACATCCAAGCTTACAGCTGACGCTACTTTGTCAAATATTTTTTTTGTTGTTGCTTAAACTAAATAATAACCACAACTCAAACTTAGCTAAACAGGTCCCCTTTTTTGCAGGAAGCTGTTGTTATATTTGTTGCAATGGCATATAGCGACATCCTGTTCTCGTACAGTAAAGCATTATTCTCACCAGTGCGTGGAGGGACTCAATCTCCACCTCCAGACTCTGCCACTGCCTCCGAGCCTCATTCAACTCCGCCCTCGCCTCCTTCAGCGCCCTCCTGTCTCTGCTCATCCTCTCCTGGGCTGCCTCTTCCTCCAGCTGCACACACACACACAATGAGGCAGAGGATCAGAGAATAATGGTCCTTCTTAAATCTCACTGACATAGCAACATGCACTCAAGCCTATTGTTTTGCTATCGTTTTGCTTGTTAATTTTCACGTTAACAGTGAGCATGCCCACTGACCTCATATCACGGATCACAATCTGTAACAGCAGTGCATCACACAACACTGTCCGTTAGCAAAAGCAAGGGCACATTTTCAAGGAATTGATCTAAGAATTTGGTAACGCTTTATTTTGAGTGACATAAGTAAGTATTTAATCCATTTGCAGAAATTTAGTTACTTGTCAATAACCGGTCAATAGATATGCCATGCATGTGTGTGTCTAGCATTAGACTGCTGTTTGAGCTCCTATTTAATACGTATGCAGAGTATGTTTTTTGAGATTTGATAGTTTCCTGCTTCAGTAAAAAAAAAAAAAAAAACATCCATAGATTGGTATGTAGTGTTACTGATATTATTCTATAAACTATCCACACAAGCTAAATAATGTGTATTTAAACCACATGATTGCATTCACGTTAATAGGGTATTCATAGTTTTACAATCCAGGCTTTGCATGTCTGGAGCAAAAAAACATACTTGGTACATTTGAAATACGAGCTGGGAAAATCGGATGGCTGTGATGAGATCATAGCAGGCCTCCAACACCAAACATTTTAGACAGCATACACATAAACCCAGCCTCTAGAAGCACTAGTATTGGATGGTACTGTATCACGTTTTATCTCTACATCCTGCTCCTGTGATATCATCATACCTCATTTTAACATAGCTATATTTAGGATGGCATTATATTCTCTCTTAATGATTAAGCAGTGCCATAGCCTGCAATTTAAACCAGACAGGAGACAGAGAGAGGGGGGAGCACTGAGGGGGGAGAAAAACACTTTAAAGGCAGGTAAACAACCAATGCCAATGACACAGAGACAATTTACGCTTGTGCTTACAGTATGCAGGTATTGGCCCAGGCATACATACAGTACTGTGCTAGTAGTTTCAATCCCATTGCTGTCGTTTCAATTGGGATCCCCTGCCTCCTTTGCTGAGGGAGGGAGAGGGGAGGGACAGGGAGGGTGTTGCCGGGGAGAGGAAGGCATGTTCGTTACCTGGGTGATGGCTGAGCTTCCCGGGACCTCGGCCCTCATCCCATTGCTGCTGCTGCTGGCGAGGAGGCTCTCGTAGTGCGTTCTGATCTCATTGAGGAGTCGGGAGAGTTCCATTCCGCTCCCATCGTCCTCCGACAGCCCTAGCAGAAGATCAGGAGCGAGGAGACAAGACTGCTGCAGAGCCTGCACTGCCTGCATAGAGGAGGGGGCGGGGGAGGAGAGAGAGAGTAGACAGAGAGAGAGAGAGAGAGTGAGCAGGGAGAGAGAGAGAGCAGAGAGGGGAAGCATGGTGAGAGGGAGAGAGAGGATGAAAGCCTTTAAAATTGCTACAAGCAATGCTGGTCTACTGTAGGTCAGGGGAAAATGATACAGCAGATTTTCTTTCTATTCTTTTTGCATATTAATAAAATAGTATAGATTATGTATTTCCATACTCTCACAGAGAATATACGTCTCTATTGTGCAATATGTTATATATTGCAGTCTGGATTGTATTAAATATAGTACAGGTATATAGGTGTATTAAATAAAAACAAACAAAGTACAAGCTAATATTTGGTAACACTTTACAGTAAGTCTGTATAATTATGTGTATTTACGTTGTAGTTTCATTGTAAATACATAATGTACATAATTATGTTATTATGCATAGTTACAATGTACTTAACGTGTAAATCTTTTTGCAAGATATATGTAAGTACACAATTGTATCAGAAAAGGGTTAGGGTTAAGCTTAGGGTTAGGGTCTGAAGCAGCAGAGAGGAGCAGCAACTGGCTGTGGTTGAGACGGAAAGATTCTGGCTGGGGATCTCAAGCACAATAGAAAGAAAGAAAGGCTGATATACAGGTAAGTAAGCTGGGCTGAGTTGAGTGGGGGACGGAGGGGGGTGATGCTGGGACGCCAGAATCACCGTCGAGCCCTCTTGAGGTGTCGTGGGCTAGTCGACGAAACACCGAGGATGGAAGGTGCCCACTTGAAGACCCCAGAGATGTACCCTACTTAGCTCAATCCAGACGGTTGTCATGCTGATGCGCTGGGGAGACCGCACTATGGTTGATCCCGAGCCAGCATCGCAGCCGTTGTGTGTGCTGATGCTTAGGGAGGCAAAATAAGCTGATCCCTGGAGCCAGCATTACACTTCAGCCATCAACACCAGACAGAAGGATATCTACATCATCATATGGAAGGAAGCGCAAATGGATGGAGACACATATGGATCACATTAGTTTACTGTGAAGCTACGTCTTAGTTGGTGCTTATCTTGGCGAGAGCCAAGTTCAAATCAGCATGAAGTTTTAACATCTACTCTCATGTAATGGAAATCATTAATTAATCATTATCGTGCAAAAAGATGTACTTTGTAACTATGCATAATAACATTGTAATACACAGTAATTAGAGACACTTAATGTACAGTGTTACTAATTTTACTTATTTAAACTTCCGTTCACAAGTAACAGAAGCTGTTTGATGAGATTTTGGGATCAATAAGCTACTAACAACCAAACGAGCAAGATGGGCTGAATGGCCTCCTCTCGTTTGTAAACTTTCTTATGTTCTTATGTTCTTAACAGTGTATCCCTTTTTAAATTTCCATACAAAGGGAATTAGACACAGGCAGGCCAACAGCAAGCCTGGGTACCTCTTTGTGATTGAGCTTCAAGTCTCTGATCTCCCCCCTCCTCATCTCCAGCTCTGCCTGCAGCTCACAGCTCTGCTGATCCAGGCAGCGCTGGACCTTGCGCAACGCAGACACCCTCTCTTCCACCAGACTCGTTCGGGATTCTTCTGCACCACACCTGCGGCAAAAAGGACGTCATCTACCAACAAGGCAACTATAATTAACTCTGGAATTCTAGGAAAACTTGCCAGAAGACACTGGCCGACATGTTTACATGACTTTGTTCATTATACCTTTTTACTTTGATTTTTGATTGAAGCGTTTGCAGTTATGTTTAACTATGCAAAGGTAAATGAGATCATACATGTTTGAGAGCTGTATGAAGACCACAAGCATTGGAGCTTCTGAGTTTTAAAAAGCCCCCAAGATGTGATGAGTCAAATGGAAAATGATTTGTAAAGGGAGCCTAAAAAACAAGAATACACTTGCATAAAGAACTATAACATTTTACACCTGTATCAAAGTTGTTCTTTAACCCATTAAGTACCAAATAAAATTTTGTTCGAAAAAAAATTAGAACACAAGCTGCATTTATGCAATGTGATCCATAACATTTACACTTCGGTTAACAAAATTAGAGCAAGTTATCATAACAATATAGTAAAAGAGAAAAATTTAAATAGATGTGGTATGAGTTTGTGAATGTGAAAGATCAGAACACAGTTTGTTCCCTTTCACTGTAACATCTAGTACTTTTAACCATTTTAGTATTTGAATATACTTTCAATAACCGTTTCATTGACTAACTCTTGCTGAGAACTGAACTTTTTCTATACGCGCAATGTCAGAACTGTCGGGAGAGGTGACTGTTCTTTGTTAAGTGAGGACTGCCTACCAAATCATGAGAGAGATAAAGAGAGAGGTCTCTCTCGTCTGGGGAATGTGTGGGTGGGTGCAAGTAGAAAGTGGGGTTTGGAGGATATATCTGTTGTGGTATACTAGAGATTCAGGACAGTTTGGAAAAGGGTGAAAGAGCTGACATCGCCAACTGTCTAGAGACGTGTTACTCTGTATTAGGGCTAGTTCATACACTCTAGTAGTAGTGAATTTCTCTGTGTAATTTTACCTGTATGATAATAATAAAACCTGATTACTGTGATTTGGAATTGCTTGCTGTGTCTGGTGTTTTTACTCCCAGCGTCTCAACAGATATCAAGGAGTAGGCTTTGTTTTCCTATAGATGCAGTTCAAAATGCTCCAGAAAAATTCCAAAGTAGCCTGTCCTCAAATGCGAACAATGGCACTTAATGGGCGATCTATATAGTGCAAATAAAATATTTACATCAAATTGATCAATACCAGGGAAAAGTTACCAGGGTAGGACCAAGCGTGTAATGCATTGGGATGCCAAGGGCACACCTTCCATCTCACCTTTGTTTCCAAGCTGCATTTTAGATCTGTAAAGCTGTTTAGCTGACCTTGTTTTGAGGTGGTTCAGATCCATGTGGGTGATATCAAACTGAAGGGTCAGGTTTGCATTCTCTACCATCAGACTGTGTACCTGTAGTGGGGATTTAAAACAGGGCTTCACTTGCAAGCTGGATTTGTGTGTACTTCCTCATAATTATAATGTTATTATGCATAGTTACAATGCACAGATATACATAGGTTTGCAATTGCATCAGAAAAAGGTTAGGGATGGTCTTAGTGTTATGGGGTTTAGGGATAGGGTTAGGGTTAAATCATGCAAAAAGATTTACACATTAAGTATAATAGCACTGTAATTATGAGTAAGTAGCTACTATGTAAATACACAGTAATTAGAGACACTTAATGTAAAGTGTTATCAAAAGTTCTTCCTAGGTCAAGCTTTATGTCATCCAGAGTTGCTTTCTCTCAGAAATATTCCATGTTAAACGCTGTTGACTCAGAACATGACAAGTACTTCAATCTCAAGTGCAACTCAAAGATAATCAAAGCCTTTTTCAATCACCACAGATATCACTGTAGGGCTAATATGTTCTAAATCTTTTTTCCATGGCCCATGGATGCATATTTTTGTTTTTTCTTCTTTCAAGCATCACATGGTCTTAGTATGTGTCTGAACTGGAAACTCATCAGCATTAATGCGGGTCTTAGCATGTTGCAGCACTGTAACCATTGAAGGATTCCCCTCTCTTGTTTAATGTGTTCGTTTTAGTTATGCTAGTCAGTGATTTACAAGACGGGTTTGAATTGAGGATTACGGGACTCCAATTGTTCCAGAAGGAATGGGAAACCATCGTAAAGCATTTTAGCAGAATTCCAGTACATCTTATCGAGCACACATGTGCCATCCAGTTCACAGATCATAAAAACAACACTTTTTTATGATCTATGAACTGGAATTAAGTTTTTGTAATTATGTGCAAGTATACATGTATTTATTAAGTAACACCAGAATGATAAACTAGCAAATCAAGATTACACTTTTAAGCATGAAGGCAAATTAACCTGTTTTTCCACCTCCAAAATATCAGACGAAGCACTAATGAAATAGAAAACACAGCGCTCTGAGGAATATGCATTCAAATCACCTACTTAACTTAAATTGCAAAAACTACAGTTTATCAAATTGAACTGTTTCAGTACCACTACTGACGGCAGCTCCAGTGCCTTCGGTCTCATAGATTTTGTACTTACATGCAGAGACAGGCTAACTGACAGACAGTGATTGGGGTACATGAAGGACGGCCTAAAGCCATCTGACAGTCATCTCTGTTCAAAACCATGTGAAAGGCTTTTCCAAGGTAGATAGGATCTCCCTTTCCGTGTCTTATTAGGACATACTCCCAATAAATATATATTTGTTTTAATTTATAGGTGGCCTTTGTGGAAGCTGTTTGTTTTCAAATACATTTTCCCTTGACACAGGTATGCAAAACATATCAAAACATTGGGCTATTTTAAACAAAAATTCCATTATATATACTCTGACTCTGACTGTGAATGTAGAAGCCTTTTGGCGACTTTCACGCGATTTAATTGGCTGTTGTATGCTGAAATTTGCATTTCCTGATTACCTAGATATTGTACAATACTGCATATGTAAGGTAAGAAACCATGTTATGTATCACATGCTCAACTGATTAGAATATAAGAGCTATTTAAAAGGTTTGACCAAGCGTTTCCTGGAAAAAAATTCAAGCCCCATTGAAACATTGAAGCAGCATGATTGCAACCAGAATAATAATGATGTGCAGAATTATTCTGCATTGAAAAGCCAACCTACTTCCTCCCTGAGCTGGGTCAGGGCCCCTTCTTCCTGGCTCCAGTCCTTCTGCTGGGGTGTGTGGTTCATCATCCAGCCGCAGATCTGCCCCTCCAGCCCCTGGTTGATCTTCTCCAGGCTGCAGACCTGCTCCAGGAATCCAGCCAGCCGCTCGTTCAGGTCCCTCATGATCTCCTGGGGGCTCGAGTGCAAGGGCTTGCTGACCGACACCTTCCTCATCATCTCCGCAAGCTGGCTGCACTGACCAGGCAGGGGGAGAAAGCCGAGTGAAGCGCTCGTTTAGGAAGGAGGAGTGATTGAACAAGACAAGCTCACTGCTCTCCAGTGTTTTAATTGATTTCATTTTATTATCATTTTTCTGTCTTTACCTGGCTTCGAAATATGCTTTGAGTTTGTCTGGAGAATCCTAGTTGCCGGTACTGACAGCCTTAAGCATTCCATTCAAATCATCTGCGGCCCCAGCCTCTTATAACATATATAAAGACAGATGTATATATGATTTGAACGAAATGAGCAATAGTGATCAGTCCCGGCACTTACCAGGATACTCCAGGTAAACTCAAAGCAGTTCAAAGTCAGGTACATTTAAATTGAAACCATGAAATAGTAAGGGAAATAGAAGTGAATTAAAGACTGGCGTGAAGCTTTGATAACACGTTTCTTATCAATCAATCACAAGCATGATAAAACATGAATCCAATACAATTTATGATGATTGTACACTAATGACGGTGACAGCAAAATAACAAGGGACCCTCCTATTTAATGTGAAAATACACACGGATCAGTGCCTTGATCACAAATCCCATTGGCTCTTGATTGGACTATGAAGGATCTCCCCCTTTCACCCTGTTCACAATCCTAAAATATCCACCCCCCTCCCTACCACCTCTACTGACATCTTAACTCACTGTGCAGTACAAGACCAGAATCCAGCTGCCTTTGTGCTGCTACAGACAGCAGGGCAGTCACTGGCTCAAGCCTCACAGACTGACCATTGCTGTCTGTCAGTTCCGTCCAGCAGTGCCCAAAGGAATCTACTCTGATACCCCTGAAGCCTTTATGAAAGGTCTCCTGGAAAGAGCGGGTAGGTAAAACTAACTAATCATGAAATTAGAGCTATTCTTTCTAGTTGTTGTCCTGATTGCTGAACAAAAGCCAGAGTCACACCTCTGGCAAAAACATCCCGCTGTTGACAGCACTGTCGCTGTTGTGCCCATTGTGTGGCTGGCCTTATATATAAGAGGCCTCCATTCAGACTCACAGCAGCATCCTAGCTGAACACTGTTAGGGTCCAGTTCTGGGGTATACCAACAATAACACAAAATGTATTCGCTTATTTTATGTATTGCAAGGTAACAATGGGGGTTTCATTTTGAATATCCTTTCAAAATAGTCTCCCATTTGGGCTCCCGAGTGGCGCATCCGGTAAAGGCTCTCCGCGTGGAGTGCAGGATAAGTCCTATAGCCTGGACATCGGCGGTTCGAGTCCAGGCTCTTCCACAGCCGACTGTGGACGGGAGCTCCCAGGGGCGGCGCTGGTGGCGGCGTCGCCCAGGGGGAGGGAGGTTTAGGTTGGCCAGGGTGTCCTCGGCTCACCGTGCACCAGTGACCCCTGTAGTCTAGCCGGGCGCCTGCGGGCTTGCCTGTAAGCTGCCCGAGAGCTGCGTTGTCCTCCGACGTTGTAGCTCTTGGGTGGCTGCATGGTGAGTCCGCAGTGTGCAAAAAAAGCGGTCGGCTGACGGCACACGCTTCGGAGGACAGCGTGTGTTCGTCTTCGCCCTCCCGAGTCAGCGCAGGGGTGGTAGTGGTGAGCTGAGCCTAAAAAAAATAATTGGCCATTCTAAATTGGGAGAAAATAATAAAAAATAATTGCCAACAACTAATTTTAATGAGCTGCAAAACTGTCAATCAAACCATATTGTCATAATATAAAAATCTTCTTGGAGAAAAATAAACCTGATACCCAGCCCATGATTACCTATTAGAGAAAGAATGCAACAGTGGTATGCAAATATATTAGAACACCTCATTTATATCTGTAATGTACCTACCTGCATAAAAATATAACTGGGTGTGAGCATTTCAATTTTCAGTCAGTAATCAGTGCTATAGAAACAATAGGCACCTGTGTGAAAATGTTACACCACTTTGTGCTTTAATTAGGAATCTTAAACCAAAAAACTCCTGCATTTTACCATTTGCGGCTTTGTTTGCTATTTAAAGAATGTTCTGTCAGTTTGTAATACAAATACCTGAGAGTTCTGCGGGTTCAAAACACAACACTAAAACACACCTGGAAGTCCTTTAAAAAGAAACAAAAACAAAAAAAACAATGGTGACTTGCTTAAGTAATTCCATTGTTCGATTCCTGGTCATGGATGCGTATCAGCTTTTTCAAAGTTGTTCGTACTGCGTAATCTCTCTCAGCAAAGCAGAACCACACCTGCTGTGGAGCTCTAGCAGAACTGAAACATGCATTTAGCACTGGTCCCACCTAGTTAATTATTTGAGGTGGCTTAAACTTGTGCTGCCCAAGGTAAACAAACTCCATTAACTACAATAAAGAACTAGCAGCCAAAAAAGTTTTCCACAGCAAAAGAATAGTAAAAGCATGGTAATGCATTGCAAATCCTAGCAAGAAAACTGCAAAATTGACATGCAAAACATACTGTTGTAAACTTAAAGGGTGATTCCTACAGAATCATTTCTTGTGCTAAAATACAAACACCTTTCACCTCGAAAATTGCCAAACAGCTCTTTGAGAGTATAGCTTTAAACAACAAACAAAGCCCAGTAGCACGGTACAGAAAATCAAGTTAGAAATTCTTCTTTACCTGTTGGTCTTTGAGGATGGTATACCAAATGGCGAAGGGATTTACAACAGCAAAACAAAGAAAGAGTCAAATGACTGCAGGGTACTGAGACTGCAAAAGACACACAGGCTTCTGGGGTTTGTTTGCCTCGGATTGCTTCATTGCACAGAGGATTGTTTACTATCTCAGAGATCTGGCTTAATTGGCAAGTGGACAGATTAAACATTCACACCATTGCTTTCTTGTTCCTTATAGTCATAGGCAGCATTAGATTCAGGAGAGGGTAAAAACACACATACAAACAAAGTCTATGGGCTATGAGAATGTAGTGTGTAAGACCCAGGGCAGTTTGCCATATACAGTGGCTCTCAAAAGTATTCACCCCCTTTGGACTTTTCCACATTTTATTGTGATACAACATGAAATCAAAATGTATTTAATTAGGTGTTTTTGAAACTGATCAACACAAAAAAAGTTCATAATGTCAAAGTGAAAAATAAAATCTACAAATTGTTCTAGATTAATTACAAATACAAAACTGAAAATAATTGATTGCATAAGTATTCACCCCCTTGAGTGAATATTTGGTAGAGGCACCTTTGGCAGCAATTACACCCATGAGTCCATTTGGATAAGTCTCTACCAGCTTTGCACATCTGGACACTGCAATTTTTGCCCATTCTTCTTTGCAAAATTGCTCAAGCTCCGGCAAGTTGGATGGGGACCTTTGGTGAACAGCAATTTTCAACTCTTTCCACAAAGTCTCAATTGGATTGAAGTCCGGGCTTTGACTGGGCCACTCCAGGACATTGACCTTTTTGTTTTTAAGCCACTCCAGTGTGGCTTTGGCTGTATATTTGGGGTCATTGTCCTGCTGGAAGATGACTCTTCTCCCAAGTCCCAGGTCTCTTGCAGACTTCAGCAGGTTTTCCTCCAGGATTTCTCTGTACTTTGCTGCATCCATTTTGCCCTCTATCTTCACAAGCTTTCCAGGCCCTGACACAGAGAAGCAACCCCATAGCATGATGCTGCCACCACCATGCTTCACGGTAGGGATGGTGTTCTCAGGATGATGTGCAGTGTTAGCGTTGAGGCCAAAAAGCTCTATTTTGGTCTCATCAGACCATAGAATCTTCTTCCACTTGGTCTCAGAGTCTCCCATATGCCTTCTGGCAAACTCTAGCCGAGATTTGATGTGAGTTTTTTTTCAACAATGGCTTTCTTTTTGCCACTCTCCCATAAAGGCCAGTTTTGTGAAGCACCCGGGCTATTGTTGCCGTATGCACAGTGTCTCCCAGCTCAGCCGTGGAAGACTGTAACTCCTTTAGTGTTGCCATAGGCCTCTTGGTGGCCTCCCTGACTAGTGCCCTTCTTGCCCGGATACTCAGTTTTTGAGGACGGCCTGTTCTAGACAGATTCACAGTTGTGCCATATTCTCTCCATTTCTTAATACTGGACTTTACCTTGCTCCGGGGGATATTCAATGCCTTGGAAATGTTCTTATATCCTACCCCTGATTGGTGCTTTTGAATAACCTTATTCCGGATTTGCTTTGAATGTTCCTTCGTCTTCATGATGTCGTTTTTGTTAGGAAATGTACTAACCAACTGTGGGACCTCCCAGAGACAGGTGTATTTAACCTGAAATCATGTGAAACACCTTAATTGCACACAGGTGGACTCCATTCAACTAATTATGTGACTTCTAAAGACAATGGGTTGCACCAGAGCTTATTTAGGTGTGTCATAGCAAAGGGGGTGAATACTTATGCAATCAATTATTTTCTGTTTTATATTTGTAATTAATTTAGAACAATTTGTAGATTTTATTTTTCACTTTGACATTATGGACTTGTTTTTGTGTTGATCAGTGGCAAAAACTCCTAATTAAATCCATTTTGATTCCATGTTGTAACACAATAAAATGTGGAAAAGTCCAAGGAGGGTGAATACTTTTGAGAGCTACTGTAATACCTAGGACTGTTAGTTAACTAGAAATGCTAAGTAAGAAGTAATTCTCAGAGTTTAAAATGTTGGTGAATGCCCTATTAATGGCAAACACCCCAAAAACACTACTGATTGGTCCACTGTAACATGCGACATGTAGGTTTATATGGGAAGACTGCGGCTGCAGAGGATTATGGCATCTGAAAGATCAATCTGGACAATAACCAAGTAGCAAGCAAAGAGTCAATCAGAGAAAAAAACAACATTTTAGATTAATATTGGAATACTAACAAACTTGCGTAAAATCAACAAATACATCTCCTGTTTTACTACAGTGGATGTTTTACTAGCTGTATCTTCATGTAATGTTCACACAATTAAAAACAGTATTATCTAAGTGCTGTGGGACCTATGCACTGAATAACAATAGTCACTGCCCTTCCCTGCAACAGCTGTGCTAGACCATAAAAAAGATAAAAACTATTGTTACTGATTGAGGAATGTTTTCTGTTTGTTTTCTGTGAACATTTCTCAGGTCACCCAGAAAGAGCACTAACATACTTGTTCAGGCTGTCTGGTTGGTTTGCTAATTAGGTTTATTAGGTAGATATACTGCGCAGATGTAACCGCCTACACATTTCTGTATATAGGACATACAGATACCAATAATATATATTCATACAGATAGATACATAGGGTTTATTAGATATAGACAGGCAGGCAGACAGATAGATGGAGGTAGAAAAAGGGGATTGTAGAAATACACTAGAGAATAGTTTATTATAGTATTTCTAGATCATGGTATGAAATCCAGACGGGGTATAGAAGAGTAAAGAGTAAAGAATATAAAGTTTATAAAGAAATAAACAAAGAAACATGACTTGAAACTCACACAAGCCCTCCATCCAGTCCTGGGTTTCAGAACTGCCTTCAATTAGGTGCACTAAGTAAATGATCAGGAGCCAAGTGTTTATTAAATTGTTCCTCCCTGTAGTAAAAAGAAAGGAAGGAAGGAAAGGTTGAACACAACTGAAAAACATCAGACTTGTTCAATTTACAATTTATATTGGAAATGATATTGCTAGCATAGCCATTACCTTATAGATTATGTTGCGTGTTTTATGTCTTACTAAATAATATAGGCTTTCTCAATTAGTAAATAGTACAATGTAAAATGTCAAAAATATATTCTATATTGACTCTATTTAAAAGTAACCGATGACCTCTCTTCGATTTCTTTCTCAGCTCAAGTTTCCAGGTAAACAAAACACCTCTTATATTTAAGTCAAAGAAAACATAAAATATGTTTGAATAGATAAACAGATAACAAAGACAGAACAACACAAAGAAGAAAACATCACATTGTACTTACAGCAAAGCTGGCAGACAGGCAGACAACTACAAAAAGTATTATCTGTTTTAAAGATACAACTCAAAAAGTTATTATCTTTCTGACCTTTGGTTTTGAATAATCGTGAAGGTTATGTTGATGTGAATTGGCACTTTACCAAATTTGGAATGCAGTTATTCCGGTTTCAATCTTACATTGTAACTTTGCATAATTACCTTGTGTGTTTCCTTTTTTTGTATAAGTGCATGTACCATGTATTTACTAAGCAACTACTATGTAAATATATGAGAGACACTTAATGTAAAGTGTTTTACTGGGCTCTTTTGAATGGTATAATCTTTCAATATAGCTTTTAAGGGCAGACACAATAGAGATGTCATGCTACGTGGTTTGATTAGGATAAAGGCAAGCTCTGTGTGTGACACTTCTGCGGTGGGTACATTATGATCCCTTAATACCTCCACATGTTTTGCCTCGTTTAAGGTGAGCACGACATCAGTTGTGGCTCACTTTCCTTTATCCTCCTGTCCCCTGCCTTTTTGATTACGCCAATCTGAAAACCTTGATTGGATATCAATATTCAACAAGTCATTTCCCAAAAAAGCTTGAAGCTCACACACTGAGGTTTGCAAGACACACAATACTGTGTCCATCTGCCTACCATTATTATTAGTTTATTTAGCAGATTCCTTTATCCAAGGCAACTTACAGAGGTGTGTAAACTATACATCAGCTGCGGAGTCGTTTACAACAACATCTCACCCGAAAGACGGAGCACAAGTGACTTGCTCAGGGTCACACATTGCGTGAACTGGGATTTGAACCGGGGACCTCCTGGTCACAAACCTGTTTCTTTAACCACGGAACCACACAGCCGCCTATGTCGTTCTATAGACCACTGATTGCCACACTATCTACTTCATATAGACACTGAATTTCAATAACCCAGAAGAAAATTTCATTCTAGTTTATTGTGTTTTGCTTGTTTTAATTAATTCATTTAATAAGGTTTGGAATTTCTGTCTGTATTTTGGATTTTATAATAATAATAATACTAATAAATACCACTACGACTACGACTACGACTACTACTACTACTACTACTACTAATAATAATAATAATAATAATAATAATAATAATAATAATAATGTGTGCATTGGAACTCAGCTTTGTGAATCTAGTGGACTGTTCACTCCTTTGAGAAATTACTTTATTCGTTATAAAAATTAAAAAAGTGCTTTTTAAAAATGGACTCATATGTATGGCCATGCTAAGGAGGCTGTGTGGTCCAGTGGTTAAAGAAAAGGGCTTATAACCAGGCGGTCCTCGGTTCAAATCCCACCTCAGCCACTGACTCATTGTGTGACCCTGAGCAAGTCACTTAATCTCCTTGTGCTCCGTCTTTCGGGTGAGACGTAATTGCAAGTGACTCTGCAGCTGATGCATAGTTCACACACCCTAGTCTCTGTAAGTCGCCTTGGATAAAGAAGTCTGCTAAATAAACAAATAATAATAATAAATGTAAACAAGTCAGTTCAGAGAGACGGAGGTTCTGTAGTTAAATAAAGATTTCAGAGAGCAGTTATGGAATACACTTGCACTCTGAAGTGCTTAGTAATACTACAGGTGCTGTAGAAGTTTTAATATGGAAGTTATTTAAGTAGGGACATGTTTGCCATTATCGGGACGCCTCGAGGGAAGGAAAAATATCTCGAATTAAACGAGAGGCAGTTGAGATTTTTAATTGGAGGTACCGGGAATATGACTCTGCCCGCCCAGAGGTTCCGGGGTTGTGCCCCGGCACAAATGAAGCACTGAGCCACTGTTATACTCTGTAATACGCTCATTTAAATAAATTGAACCCATATCTTTAAAAGTTTCACACAAGAATAACACATTTGGGTAACACGTCACATGAAGAGTCTCTAATTGCTGTGTATTTAGATGCTAAGTAAATACATGTGCATTTACACATAATTACAGGGTTTATTATGCATAGTTACAATGTACTTAATTTTAAAATATTTTTGCATTACCCTAACCCTTTTCTGATACAATTGTATAATTACATATATCAAAGATGTACACATTAAGTACATTGTAACTATGCATAATAACATCGCGATTATATGTAGCCTAATTACACATGTATTTACTAAGTAACTGTTAATACCCAGTAATTAGAGACACTTAATTGTTACTCACATTTGTTCCATTTCAAGCGATGCGGCTGTTCACTCGCTGTAGTGCTTAGCATGTATTAACTCCCTATGGAACATGCTCTGTATAGAACGTAAGCAATGCTCTGTAATCACCGGCACATCTAGGAGATTGCCTGTATGCAAATTGTGGTTTGCAAAGGCTTAAAGGGCATGTCAACGCTTGTTCAGTTCAATGTGAGTGATCTTTTTCAGGGGTTGCCAAATTAATCAAAATAACTACTTCTCAGCACATAAAACAAAACAAAACAAATCATTAAATCTGTGTGTGTGACGCTAAAATCCCTCAAACGAGTTTAATGCGTCCTGTCTAACAGGGAGTGCACTGGCGGCAGAACCGCGGAGGGGTGGGGGAGATTTTGAATACATTTCATTAACACACTGTGAACAAGTTACTGAACAAACAGCACGATCAGCAATAACACATGTAGACTACAACATATGTTTAATTACTTTTTAATTTTTTTTTTTTTTTTTACGCTAGCTAATAAGTGTATGTAGGAGGTTCCTGAACTTAAGTGAAGAACTGTTTCTGGTAAAGCCCGATAAATGATAAAGCACAATAAAGTGCAAAAAAAGTATGTATGTTAGACCATGCTTAGCAGTATCTGAAAAATATAGAGAGTACATTTTTGTTTGAAATGAATACTTAGTAAACTGTATGTGTCTGGGCTCTCTCTCTCTCTTTTGTCTTCCAAGTTTTATCATTTACTGTGAAGTACCTTAAATGCATCGGTCAGTCTACAAAGTTTGCTGGACATCATTTTTTGTAAGTGATTTACTGTAAAACATTTCCGAAGAAACTGCCATTAAAAAAAGAATGCTAGTTGTTTCACGTTTCTGCCATTTCAGACCAGTATTTTTAATGAAATAAGACTAATTACTAGAACAACATTTCTGCGATTGTTCATGCATTTATTGAAGATCTCGCCATGAATTATGTGTGGCCACTGTTCAGCAATTCAATCGACATTTTTTTTAACGTGTCTGTGTGTGTTCAGCCACACACACACACACACTATATATATATATATATATATATATATATATATATATATATATATATATATATATATATATATATATATATTCTATCACCCGATTTCACTCTATTTTGCTAAACAGGAAGTATGGCAACAGATAAGAAGACGCAAGAGGAAGATGCAATTGATCGATTTTGTTTCCATGATAGAAAATGATACGGGATTTCAGGTGTGTAGAATACAAAGACCGCAATATAAGAAGAATATCAGGAATTAGCAAATATTTTAAGAGAAATCACCAGCAGAGGTTAAAGACAAAACGGAGAATATCCGAACTCAGCATTTTTCAATGAATGGAGTGTACATAAAATCATATGCTGATCATGCCAAGGGTTCCTTTTTTACATGCGCATAACCGATGATCTTACATAAGATATATTTTGCGTGTTGCACAATGACTGTGGTGGGCCTACAGGATTTGCTGACAATTCAGTCAGGATGTTTCCCGCATTACATGGCTCTACAAACCCAAATAACCCAAATAATTATTAACCACCAGGCAAGGCCAGACAAGCTGAAACAGCAAGGGTTGGGAGTATCACTTTACTGGCAGCAAATGTCAAGAACATGATAACATTACTGGGGAGTTGGCTCCAGACCCTCACAATTCTCTGCGTAAAAAAGTGCCTCCTATTTTCTATTCTGAATACCCCTTTATCTAACATTTGTGACCCCTGGTCCTTGTTTCTTTTTTCAGGTTGAAAAAGTCCCCTGGGTCGACATTGTCAATACCTTTTAGGATTTTGAATGCTTGAATCAGATCGCCACATAGTCTTCTTTGTTCAAGACTGAATAGATTCAATTCTTTAAGCCTGCCTGCATATGACATGCTTTTTAAACCCTTCTGATCGCTCTTCTTTGCACTCTTTCTAGAGCAGCAATATCCTTTTTGTAGCAAGGTGACCAGAACTGAACACAATATTCTTGATTGAGGTCTTACTAATGCATTGTAAAGTTTTAATCATTAGAGAGGGTGAGTCTGTGATGGGTCTTCTAAAGAGAACGGCCCGTTTCATATTTTTAAATGAAGTGTTCTTTCTTGCTGTAGCTTTTTTTTCTTTCCTTGCGTGGAACATGAGAGAATCACATTATCATGTGTCCATTGCCGCTTGCAAAAAAAAAGGCCATTAAAATGGAGACATGAAATGCTAGCGAATTAGCCTGTAGTTAATGAATATTTGCTATCTGTAGCATTGTGTTTTGAGACACAGAGAAAAGTATTTGTAATACAAAAACAAATCGACAATTCATCACCATAAATCTAGAAATGGCAAAGAATGTGTTAATGGTGATTTACATTTTCTATTTTTGTCCCAGAATTCCTTAGCCGCCCCTTAGTCGTTTAGAATGTCAGTTTGAATAAGCTGATATTTTGCATTTTTACAGCGTTTCAAGAATTTGAAAATAAAAGTTAATGAGCTTAATTTAGGGAATCGCATGCACCACCCATAATTACAGACATTTCAAGAATTTTTCAAAAGACTTCAAGATAATGTTTCTGGGGATTGTAATACAGCGAGAGGTTTACTGTGACGCTTTGTATAAAATGTATATAGGTCAGTCCGTGCGGTCTGTGGCTGTTTTCTGAAACTAAAAGTGTACTGTTGTACTATTAAGAAAAAAATAAGTTGACAAGGTTTTCAAAAAAGAAATTCATGGAGTAAAACACATCTAAAAAAAGAAGAAACAACTTAAAAATTCATTCAGGCCCCTGAATTAAAAGATTTGATTCGTTTATTTCTGATTTGGTACTTTATTGGGTGTGATTCTCCTTTCTGGAGACAATTGTGCTAATGATGAAGTAAATAAAGTAGCATTTAGAATTTAGCCCAGTGAGTTATCAATGCATAGAATAGCTTACCAGGTGAGTAGAAAAATCAAAATCACTAGGTGACAATTAAAAAAAAAAAAATTACTGTAGATTCTGTCCTAGATTTATAGAGGTAATTGGCAATCTTAAATACAACACATTGAAAAGCTCAAACTGCTATGCAATGCAATACATGCACCTCTCAGATATAGCATTGTACATTTTAGCAAATAATTAGAAAGAAGATTGCTCCACCTGCATGCTTCTAAAAATTAGAACACAAAACAGTTGGAGATTTCAAGTTAACTTTAACATTTTATAAGTAACTTTTTCAGAGTCTAATGAAGCAAAATATGATTTCAATGAAGGGTTTAGTTAAGTAATTGAGAGCTCAGTTGGAACGAAAACCTGAAGAGCACAGGGGTCCCGAGGACTGTTTTTGGGAAGCCCTGTCCTGAGGGAAAGGTGTTTTATTTGCATAGCATGTCCACATATAAACCACTTATAGTACAGGTGTTCCGATCAGTGAGAGTGAGGGTCTTTCCTTTAAGCAATTTCTCACACTCTGAAAGAGCAGCTTGAAACGGTTTGACTCAATTTCAATGAACTAAAAAAAAATTTTTTTTTAAAAAGTCAGTGACAGATTTTAAAGATTGTCTCTCGTACAGTATTTATTTTCGACAAAAATACCTTCTCATTTCCATTGGATGTCTTTCCAAAACATTTAATGATTTAAATGTTTAAAACCCCTATCGAACTATGCTGCACCTTTGATTGGCTTAGCATCAAACACTTTTGCTGTAGCAACTATGATGACGCACTTCCTTAAAGACTTAGGTGAAGTATATACACCAATATACATCAATGCTATAAACAAATTCACATTAATTGTCCTAAACTAAAGGGAAATTTAAATGTGAGGATGTGATTGTGGTCTGCTGTATAATGAAGTACAGTTTTAATACCACTGTCCATAAACTCTATACAAATTACACAGTTTCCCCCCCTGCCTCTGTGATTTATTAACATCACTTATTGAATAGATATATTATGGCAAGATAAACAGTCACTCAGGAATCATATTATAGAAAAACAGCCCTTTTAAAAGTTTGTCTTCTGAGTTTGTCATTTCTTGATTGATTAGGAATGGAATGAACTTTCTTTTCAAGCATAGCAGTACTGCAGGGGACAGGGTACCATGTGGTCTTCGTCCCTTTGGGATCTATGGAGGGTGGACCACCATCATCTACAAAGGACAAAGGGGGCATTTCAATCTCTTGTTATTTTGTGGTATTGAGGTATTGATAGGGGTCAGAATCTGTAACATCAGTGTGTGTGTGTGTGTCACAAAACACCATGCTTCTACTGCTGATACGTTGTTAATTAAAAACGGAAAAAGAAATGAAAAAAGATTCTTCACACAAGAGCTTTTGCAATGCAAGAAAGAGCCATTTATTTATTATTTGCAGAAGAGGACAACCAAAATATAGGCATGCAATGTATTCAGTACAATACTCAGGAAGATTGATTTAGTTTATTTGATTTATTATTTGATTTATTTCAGTGTATCAAGTTAACAGAAAAGAGAAAGATTTTTTTCGCTTCCACCAGTTGTTGCCCTGCGTTGCTCTTCTTCTTGCCTGGGGAGGTGCTGTTCACATGGGCTCCTCAACCATCTCCTCTCTGGTATTGACCACCACACCATCAACCTCCTCCACAATCATGGTCTTTACCATCCTGGTCTTGGTAACAACAGGTGCTGAGAAAGTGAAAGAATTGCAATTAAAATCCTGGAGTATTGTAATGAAGGGTCTTGTCTTCCATTGGTATTTCTCTAAACTGGAGTATCAATCTGATCGAATCACGAATCCTGGGTGTGCTATTAATTGCGTTCTGTGAAGTCTGGCACATGTAGGTAATAGAGTGTTATTTCATTGTTTTTATTTGTAGTATAGAACATGAAAGTAATATACTGCATGCTATTAAATTATGAATAATAATAATAATAATAATAATAATAATAATAATAATAATAATAATAATAATAATAATAATAATAATAATAATAATGAATTTAAAGAAAAACACTACAGTGGTGTCCAGATGTATTAGAGCACCTCAAGATGTCTTATTTATATCCTGTATATACCTACCTGCATGAAAACCTAGGTGTATTCAATTTTTGGTCACTAATCAGTGATATAGAAACAATAGGCACTTGTGTGAACATGTTAGACCACTTTGTGCTTTATTTAGGCATCTTAAACAACTTCTTAAAAAGTCTAATGCATTTTACCATTTGTGGCTATGTGTTCCTTTTCTCTTAAATTAATTGCACGTGTGGCTTATTAAAATCATCCATTAAATTAGACAATCACTAATCTGCCTATTTTGACATGTTACCAAGATTTTCAGTTCCAGTGGTTTGATTTCCTATGCACAACAAATCTAAACCACAGAAGCAATGGGGTGTTCTCATAAATGTGCACACTGCTGTAGTAACACACATTACTGTACGTGACATAATCGTTATAAAGAACAATTAATTACCTTTGACTTTCACTTCCACGTTTTTCACCACAACCTTTTGAGAAGATTTCAAACTGTAGTCTTTCCTGCAAGCAAGACAAGAAAGAAAAGCGTTAGAAATGACATTCAGAGGAGCATAACCCACCAAACAACTTTACTGCACACTGCTCGTTTTTCTCACCCAGAATCCTCTCCGTCCAGCAGGCGCCTGTACTCCGCGATCTCCATCTCCAGACGGGTCTTGATGTCCAGCAGCATCTTGTACTCGTTGCCCTGGCGCTCCATGTCCATTCGGACCTGCATCAG
Organism: Acipenser oxyrinchus oxyrinchus; assembly: GCA_030684275.1. Classification (NCBI taxonomy): domain Eukaryota; kingdom Metazoa; phylum Chordata; class Actinopteri; order Acipenseriformes; family Acipenseridae; genus Acipenser; species Acipenser oxyrinchus. The sequence continues at coordinate 1,634,296 of CM060266.1, forward strand.
TTCACTCTGTAGCCTGTCGATTACTGTTTGCAGATGGCTCAGCTGTGCCCCGTAGCGGCCCTCTGTCTCTGCCAAAGTGCCTTCCAGCGCAGATCTCTATAATGCAAGATCAAACGGCAGCAGCGCGTTATTGAATGACGAGGAAAGCGCTACAGCATGCGCGAGTTCTTGATCAGTGGAAAAACAATGTGCAGATCGCGAGTTACTGATCGGTGTTGGCATCTCCCCTGGACCTTGTTGTTTAGGAGCGGTCGTGCATTTTGTCCACCTCCGCTGCTTACCATGCTGAGCTGAGACTGCAGTTCAATCTCCAGTGCCTGGATGGTCCTCCTCAGTTCTGAGATCTCGCTCTTGGATGTCTGGAGAACTTCTGTGCTCGTGACCACTTGCTTGTTCAGGTCGTCGAACTGATAGAGGGGAAACAAATTCAAATCGCAGTCATGGTTTTGCATCGAATTCCTGTTTTCTATGATGACATTCAATCTAACTTAACAGTAGTATATACACACACACACAAACACACACACACACACACAGTAGTCTTAGAACCGCCATCATTTAGTATTGCCTCATTTTGTATTCTGATTTCCACGAGTGCACCTCATCACTACAAAATGGCAAACAAATGACAAAACATACCGCTGTTTCTCTTGCTACAAAAAGTTGGAAAATTATCGAGCTCTTGGAAAAAAAACCTGAATCAGACATGAATCACCGAGCAATTTGGTGTTTCCCGTTCTGGTGAGTTGCTTCACCATTCTGTTAAATAAATTTGTGTTTGTGTTTAATATTGCTTCTGTACATGTATTCATAATGAATCTAGAGCTGCTGATGCATTTTCTAACGCGTGTAGGGATGCTGTGTTAATTTAGTTTGACAGTTTGTTCATTAACGTCAGTTTGTCTGTTACTTTATTATGATAGTTTAACATACACTTGCCTATTGCTTTTCTCTTACTCTGTTCGTTTCACATGTTGATGCATGTGGGTCATGACAAGTAATACATATTTATTTCTTTATTGATTCATATTGTGTCTGGTGGTCAACTCCGTCTTAGAGAACACTTCGGCTAAGAGAACATACAAAAATTGCGACCGAATACATGTGTGTGTGTGTTTCAGATGAACGATTATTATTATTATTATTTATTTCTTAACAGACGCCCTTATCCAGGGCGACTTACAATTGTTACAAGATATCACCTTATTTTTACATACAATTACCCATTTCTACAGTTGGGGTTTTACTGGAGCAATCTAGGTAAAGTACCTTGCTCAAGGGTACAGCAGCAGTGTCCCCCACCTGGGATTGAACCCACAACCCTCCGGTCAAGAGTCCAGAGCCCTAACCACTACTCCACACTGCTGACACGATGTTGTCATAGCTTTCTCATGACTGGGAAATTGATTGAATCTGATCCTAACTGTAGCCCAGGCATGGATCTTTACCTTGTCCTTGTACCAAGCCTCCACATCTCGACGGTTCTTTTCAGCGATCCCTTCGTACTGCGCTCTCATTTCTTCCAAGACTCTGGACAGGTCCTGCTGCTGGGGAGCGTCCACCTCCACGTTGACCGAGCCACCCACTTGAGAACGCAAGGCCAGGAGCTCCTAAAAAAATCAAAGCAGAGATGGGAATAGTTAGCAAGCTGACACTGAGCTATGCTTAGGGCAAATACAGCCCTGTTCCCTAAGATCCCAGTACTGTACTGTACCAAGGATGGGCAACCATTGCCTCAACTTAAAGCTTCTCCTGTGCAAACTGGAAGTTCTCCACTGCATGTCTGCAGGGTCTTCTCTTGTTTAATCTCAGAGCTTTTTAAAGATGGCATTGCTTTTGCTGTGCTTTATTAAACCATGTTATGCTTTTATTCGTCCCATGAGACCCAAGGAACTTTTCTCAAAGGGATTGCAACAGCCCGTCTTGTAGTGTGTGGCTGGTACCCACCTCCTCGTGGTTCTTCTTGAGGTAGATCAGCTCCTCCTTCAGACCCTCGATCTCCATCTCCAGGGAGGATCTGGCCAGAGTGAGCTCATCCAGGAGCCTCCTCAGTCCGGCGATGTCAGCCTCAACAGACTGCCTCATTGCCAGCTCGTTCTCATACCTAAACCCAACGAAAGATGAAACCTCAATTCCAATGTCAACATTCCCTTGTTTGATGCTCAAACTAGAGACTCCACAACTATTAAAACAGCAAGGTCTGTAGCCCACCTCCATGCCCATTTTTGTTCAATTAAAGCTTTAGAAATGCATAGTACATTAATAAATATTTGTCACAGAGCAAGCTGGAACAACATTTGCACATGCTTTAGAAATTCCCGATTTAGAAACTTTATTACAAGGTTGAATATTTTACTGTAGTGGCCTGTCGACCCCACAACCCTGTCAGTCATGCATGTCGAATTATACCACATTAAATTTCCTAGCTAAGTATCTATTTTATCATGCATAACGTTTTTTTTTTTTTTTTCCAGTCTTGCCAGGGCAGCTTCTTGAACGCCATAGAGTTCACACAAACTGTTTTAGTTTTTTTTTTAATTAAATAAAATCATGACCCAAGGAGATATATGCAAGTGAGAACTATATCATTTATAGTTCTGTGCATATTTATTGTACAGAATTATTTTATTTTTTTTGCATTAACAGGCACATAGGAAAGGAAAACTCACTTGACTCTAAAATCATCGGCTGCCAATTTGGCATTGTCAATCTGGAGAATAATCCTGGCATTGGTCACATTTGCTACACCAATCTGTCAAGAGAAAGCAACAAGGAGTATCGAATTATACCACGTAGATAATCTTTATTCCATTCCAAGGGATTTTAACATTCTTGTAACTTAACTAGATAGTATGAAGAAAGAAAATGAACACTACAGCTGTCAAAGCATACTATCAAAAGCATGTTACAAAACCTGTTAACAAACATTCATATTTTTACAAAGCCCTGTCTTTTAATGATTTGTCATGATTTGTCATTTACATCCTTTATAAACTCACCTGCATTAAAACCTCTGGGGGTGAGAATCTTCTCTCAGTAATCAGTGATATAGAAACAATAAGTACTGATGTTTGTGCTTTAATTAGGCATCTTAAAAACATATCCTGCATTTTACCATTTGTGGCTCTGTGTTCCTTTTCTCTTCATATTTTAAATCAACTGCATGTGTGGCCTATAAAAGTCATCAATTAAATTAGACAATCGCGAATTTGTCTGTTTTGACAATTTTCCAAGATTTTCAGTTCCAGTGGTTTGATTTCATACGCACGACAAATCAAAACTACAGAAGCAATAGGGTGCTCGAATACATTTGCACACTGCTGTAGATGAATTGAACAGATAAATCCAGTGCATGCAGAACTTAGGATGTGGACTTACCTTGTCCCGGAGATCAGCAATGGTCTTCCAGTAGGCACTGTAGTCATGGGTGATAACTGCGCGGTTCTGGCTCCACTCGCGGATCTGCTTCTCCAGGGTGGCGTTGGAGGCCTCCAGGGTGCGCACCTTCTCCAGGTAGATGGCCAGACGGTCATTGAGGTTTATCATGGTGGCCTTCTCGTTGAGGGAGAGACCAACATCTCCGCCGCCACCGAAACCAGCACCACCACCAAAACCCACACCACCACCACCCCCCAGGGATAGGCCGCTTCCATAGCCAAAGCCACCACCACCACCGCCGCCGCTAGACATGGAATAGGACATACGGGCATCAGAGCCACCGGCACCTGCGTACACACTATGTGCACGTCGGGCAAACGCATGGCCGCCCATGCCAGATGAGGAGCTCGAACTGGCAATCTTCTGAGAGGAGTAGCTTGTGATAGACATGCTGGCTATCTTTTTCCAAGAGATGAACGCAGGGTGAAAGAGAGATAGAGTAGATAGCTACTCACCCTCACCTCAGAATATATATATATAGTGTAGCCACGAACAAGTGGGAGGTTCAGCCACCTTTTTTTTTTTAATTCCTGTTAAGCAATTCAAAATTGAAGGCATGCCAGCAGGGTCGCTGGTGCCTCTGGCAAAAGGCAAAAAGGGGGAGAGTGAGGCGTGGCTTGGCGTGTCAGCATTTTGTTTTGTTCTGTTTTAATATCAGGACACTGATAACAAGACCTTTTTTTGTTCTGGCAGCTTTCCACAGAAAATATAATTACATCAGGGTGTGGCTCCTATTACTACTCTGTATGTGTAATGTGTTTGATGGGACGCTGATAGAAAAAAAAAAAAAAATTGGTCTCTAAAACTGTTCTGAACACTTGACTCTGAAGCTAGAAGTTTCAAGTATTGAACATTACTGCATTCATGTCTTGTTACACAGGCAATACTTAACAGTAATTACAGTAAAATTATATAAGGGTATAATTTGTCACTTTTAACTTTCAACTTTCATCAAGAATTAGAGTAATAAAATTAACTAATATGAAACTTGATAATATATTTTTTCAATCATATTTGCTAGGAATTGCTAACTAGTTAACAGAAAGACTTAATATTTAATGATAGATTTTTTTTTCTTTCTGGCAGATCCAGATGGCCAAACAGCAGCACACAGCTCACATATATTACAAATGTTGACTCGAAAATTGACTCGAAAGTTTTAAATATGTGTTTTCTTTGGCTTTTTCAACTTTTGTATCCTTTTAAAGGGCGTACTATGTTTTCTGATAAACGTTCTGAACTTTGAAAAGTCTCTAATGGCTTTAACAAGTTTATAAATCAGAACATTTATCTTAAAACCTTAATTTACCACACGTTTTCATTTTTTTTTTTTTGTGTGAAATTGTCACTACAGCTCTGAGTAATGAAAGCAGTAACATACAGCCAACCCTGCTTAATACCATTTCTGCTCTGCAACATCTTTTTAGTTATGAAAATATTACATTCTACAGTATATCTCCTTCATTCATTAACACTCAATCATAAATTCACGGTTCTGGGTTGGATTGCCGGTTTTGTATATAACAGGGCACATTTCGAAAACACCTTTTTCCAAAACTGTAACCAATATGTTAAGTAACATAATGAAAGACCAGATGATATATTTTGAAACTAATACGCTCAATATAACTGTCAACGATGTAATTTAGACATTTCTGAAGAGATTATTATAGGGTTTTTTTCAGAACTAAAGCCAGGGACAGACAGACGTGGCGCGGCAAGCGAGGCATTTTGCCGCCAGTATCGCTCAAATCGAAGCCAGAACGATATTTTCTGGCTGCCGCGCAGTACCGTCGGTGGATTAACCAATCACAACCAAGTGCATATAGATGACAGAAACATGAAATACTGTACTACTGTTGTATTTTCTGGTAGACTTTTGAGATACAAGTTTGTAGTTTCTTAGATTGCATGATGTTAAGTAAAATATCGATTTAAAAACAAAAAAAGCACAATGATGTCTGCATCCTAATATTCTACTAGGTGATGCAAACCTTTGTAAATTATATTCGATTACATAGCATACGCTGTGGCTCTGACAACTTCTATATTGTGCCATTCAAGTTTTCTATACTGTAAGAAAAGTCAGTCGCGTAGTGCATACCGCTCCTGCGCGTCTGGGTGCAGTCTAGCGGTATCGCACCGTGAAACTGCCAACCAGTGCATAAACCCTGTGTGAAAGAAAAACAAATAATCACACCCACCCAGCTCTGGTGAATTTAGTTGTCTTGGAACGCCCTCTGCTGGTGGATAGTGTGTAGACTACAACCAAATAGGTGCATCTGCAAATCGCCAAATCGAAAGCAGGAATGAATGCGCGTGAATGGCGACACCTGGTGGATACAAAGTGCCATGACTCTCCATGAAATACATAACACTATGTACAAATGCAATTATGACGAACGTGTAGGAATTTAAATGATTACATTGGTTTTAGAATAATTAATAACTTTAATCTTGCTGACGAAAGTTTAAGTGTTGTTTGAATATGTTTTCCCTATAACATTGACATGTTTATTTTGTTTTATTGAAGCTTAAAGTGAAAATAATTATTGTCTAACTTGCTTAACATGCTTGTACCGGTAATGGAGTAAGGGATATGAAGCTTCAATTGATATCCTTCTATGATCAATATAACTAAAGTTATATCAAAATGAAGCTTTATTCTATATTGTCTTTGGGGAAAGGGGTGTTGATTATGTTAATGACGCACATTGCTTGGGTGCAAGAAACTGTCATTCAAACTCTGGAAGCCAATGAAAGGACTGATTTCGGTCAAGGATGAACTTACTGGAACTCACTTTGGGCGCGATATTTAAAGCGAAACAAGCATGAACTCACTCTCTCGTCTTGGGGACCCGTTCAAGCGTCTTACGTCTCTTTGTCCTGAAGATTTCTCATCTCTACATCCTACGTGTTTCCAAGACGATCAACTGCATTTCAAACTTTGTTTTTCAACAACTTACACAACTCCTGAATAAGTATTCAGTTTCAAAGACTTTTAAGAGTCAATAGTAAAATACTATTGGTTTATATAAGAAATATCTACATGCAACCAGAAATAAAAAAAAACGTTTAATACGTTTAATTCTGAAAACATCACTTGCCAAAAGAGACGACTGTGGACACTGGACGGTAACAGTACATACTTTTAAATCCAGTGTTTCTAGCGCTTTATTAAGATATCGTCAACTTCATCTCCCATGGCATAAATTAATGTGTTTACTTGAATATGTTAATCTTTTTCAATTAATCCTAAAGTTTCTCTAAATCGCTCAAATTAGCTCGAATCCATTTCGGCTGTTTTCCGGCGGCACTAGCTGAAAAGCCGCCGCCATCTTAAGGGCTGTGTGTTTACTTAATATGAAAGTCTCTTTTCAGGACTCGCCCAGCGGTCTCTTCTTCTTCTTCTTCTTCTTCTTCTTCTTCTTCTTCTTCTTCTTCTTCTTCTTCAGAACATAAGAAAGTTTACAAACGAGAGGAGGCCATTCGGCCCATCTTGCTCGTTTGGTTGTTAGTAGCTTATTGATCCCAGAATCTCATCAAGCAGCTTCTTGAAGGATCCCAGGGTGTCAGCTTCAACAACATTACTGGGGAGTTGGTTCCAAACCCTCACAATTCTCTGCGTAAAAAAGTTCTGTTCTAAATGCCCCTTTATCTAATCTCCATTTGTGACCCCTGGTCCTTGTTTCTTTTTTCAGGCCAAAAAAGTCCCCTGGGTGGACATTATCTGTACCTTTTAGGATTTTGAATGTTTGAATCAGATCACCGCATAGTCTTCTTTGTTCAAGACTGAATAGATTCAATTCTTTTAGCCTGTCTGCATATGGCATGCCTCTTAAACCCGGGATAATTCTGGTTGCTCTTCTTTGCACTCTTTCTAGAGCAGCAATATCCTTTTTGTCTTCTCTCTCTCTCTCTCTCTCTCTCTCTCTCTCTCTCTCTCTCTCCTTTGGTTTAATTTTTGTTTTCCGCTCACTCTGACACCATGTGTAATTATTCAAAAGGACGGGAGTATAAACTGAACAATCTGGATTATTAAGTAACAACCACGAAGTAACACACCCAATCCCCTAGATGGCGGTGTTGTAACATAACACTCAGTGATCCTGTAAAAACACCCTAACACTACAGGTGTGAGGGCTGGTGTTTTTTTGTTTTGTTTTGTTTTTTTTGTATTGAATTGCTTATTTTAAACATCTGATATTCTGACGTACAAAGTCCGAACCAAACAAATTATAATTACCTGCCATAACATTATCAGTAAGGTATAGGGGAAAGCCATGACTGGTTGAGTGTGATGCAACACAGTCAAACATCTTCTGTTGTTGCCTATCTTGACTGAAACTGAAATGTAATCAAGGGGTGCTTTTGGAAATTAAACTACAATGGTTGTCACTTTCTTGATGCTATTGGATGTATATGTGTGTATCGTTTTTTTTATTATCTTACTGTTGGCTTTCGTAAAACAGATTGTGTAAATATGGAACTTTGTATATGTGTACAGTCTGTTTGTATGTCCAAAATTAAAACAATGAATTACGTTATGTCTGTAGTTCAAAAGGGAAATATTGTGTAAGAAAAAAAATAAGTATATGAATATATTTTTAAAAATGCAATAACCAACAGGACAAAACAGAGTTTGAAATATATTGATTAATTTTTATTTGTTAGAGATTTGCATGCAAGTAATGAGTGATCATCTAACCTTGTAAAACACACCATCGATACAGAACACAGACTTGCATCCCAAATTTTAAAATGAGATAATCACCTTCCCCTATTGCTGATTCTGCTTAGAACATTATTGGCAAAGCTTACTAACTATAGAGGGGCTGTTTCTGAAGGCATACCAAAGCTTAATTCTAAAGTGATGAAGTTTTATAACTGACCACTAGAGGGCGAGCAGCTGTCATTTCTACCCCCTTCTGCAACAATGACCCCTGTGAGTCAGTAAATTAAAAATCTCATTTCCCAATTATAGTTTCATAGGGAAGAGCAATTACATCTACACACCATTGGTAGTATTTTTTTGAAAATAAGCCTTTGGAATTAGACCCATTGGTTAAAAAGGCCATTGTTGCTGGAATACAGTAGTTAGTGAAATTATCTAGAATAAAGAAGAAATTATAGTGAATAAAATATGCTTGATATGATATTTAGCTGTAGAAGGTTGAAAGTGTTAGTTCTTTTACATCTTCTCTTCCTCCTCCTGGACTTGAGTAGACACAAGTTTTCCATTGACTCGTTCTTCCACAATGGTCTTCACCTTCCGGGTTTTTACTGGCTCATGTTTTTGTTCAACTAGGGGGGAGGAAATACTGTTAACAGAATGCATAACACTCAGCTAAAGTCAATGTAAAGCAAGGTGGGTATAAAGTGAGGTGGTAAGACTGTATTGTTTTCACTAAAAAAATAGCTTATTTCACAGTCTAAAGAAAAGGTATTTCAAGATATTTTACAACTACAAATATGTATTAAAGCAGAAAAAAATAGTGTCACATTCAAGATGTATTATTTTCTCTAGAGTTATTATACAACAAATGTTCCTAAATATGTAAATGTTTACCTGAAAAACAGTCAATGCTAAATGGTAGTACATTTCCTTTTCTACGGACAGATTTTAAACACATTCTTCTTATCAAACTGATGCTGCAAGGAATGCATTTATCACACAAGGAACATGCAAGATTTGAACTTAAAATAAAATACACAGTTTTGCTTACTTGGTGGGTGGGTCTTGATTATTTCATGGAATTTTCTATAATTACAAAGAAAGCGTGTTAATTGTCATAAAACATTCCTATTTTTTTACAATTTGTTTTATGCTCCTTTTTCTTGTTCTATTTCTACAAACTAGCTTTTTACAATTAAACGTTTGTTTTTTTTTAAATTGTATTTCTGGTTTACTACAATTTTGTTTTTCACTCCTCATTAAGATTGCTGTTCTTTTTTTCATATTGTAGAAGAACTAGATAATAGAAACCACTTTTGACAATCTGACCACCCAAGGGTGCTATATAATAGTCGTGAAGACTCTGGGTGTGAGATTATTTAAGATTATCATCCCCTATATGTAATCAATGGCATATGGTAGTCTCAAAATACCTGGCAAACCCCAACCCCAGTACTTCAAAAGAATTAAAAGGTAAATAAAAAGAGCTTAAGGAACTGGGGAAGAAATACCAAACATAGCTTCGATGGGCTGCTAGACAAATCCTGTACACAATATGTCTATTTATCCCTATTTAGTTACTTTTGTAGTTAGTTACATATTATATAGACAGACAAGTATACAAGCCCGTGCTGTCCTCACCTGCCACCCTCTCCGTCCAGCAGGCGTCTGTACTCCACGATCTCCATCTCCAGACGGGTCTTGATGTCCAGCAGGATCCGGTATTCCTGGGACTGGCGTTCTGTGTCCAAGCGCACCTGCATCAGCTCAGCCTCCAGGTTGCTCACTATCCCCTGCAGTCTGTGGAGCTGATTGGAGTAGTTGGTCTGTGTCTCCCCCAGTGAGCACTCCAGGGCCCCTTTCTGAAAGACAGGAAAGAAAAAAAAGGGTCAAAGCTGTCCTTCCCTCAGCTTTAGAATTGAGAACCAGTCAACAGTAATTAACTTCTGTAGTTAACTTTTTTCCAGTTAACGACCTTGGTACAGCAGTGAAAATGTCAGCGCCCCGGATGAGAAGAAAATTTGCCAATCCAATCGGCGTTTAAAACACTCAGTGCAGTTGTTAAATACTTCAGCACACCCCTCCTCGCAACAGGGAGATGCAGCTGTTATATAGTGTATTCATCTCTCACCATGCCGAGCTGAGACTGCAGTTCAATCTCCAGGCCCTGCAGCATTCGTCTCAGGTCGATGATCTTATTCTTGTTGGCCTCGAGCTCGGCAGTGCTGATGGTGACCTGCTGGGTCAGAGTGTCAAACTGCAAGACAACAGGGGGAAAGAAATGCATGCAGTCAGCAGAGTAGATACTGAACTGAAGAAGAACTGTACTGTAAACCACTTGCATACAACACAGCATTCATCACTGTGCAACACAGTGGTAGAGTGTGTAGTAATGCAACTTGAAACTCACACAAGTCGACAAATGTTTGGTTTACTTGACCTAGTTTCTTATATTTACCTTGGAGTTTTGTGTTTTGAAGTTATGCAGATGTTTACTATGTACTGTACACACAAAAATGCACATTTATCTAACACTCTTACTACACAGTTTCTGAGGGGCTCTATGATAGGTAATAGACATAAAGTTATTAAATCTAACCAAATCTTTGCCGTTTGTAATTTAAATGTGGTCTCTTTGACAATAAACAGCCCTGATTCAATGCTCTATTGTGCTCCTAGAGGGCATTAGTTAAACTGCATTCTGAGAACACCCAATAGGTATCCAGCCGTCCTCCCAGGTACTCTGTACTGGAATGAAGGCTGTTCTGTGGCTCCTCACCTTGCTCTTGTACCAGGCTTCAACATCTCGGCGGTTCTTTTCGGCGATGCCCTCATACTGCGCTCTCGTTTCTTCCAGGACTCTGGCCAGGTCCTGCTGTGGGGCAGCGTCCACCTCTACGTTGACCGATGCACAATGCATCTGAGCCCGAAGAGCTGCCAGATCCTACACAAGACAGCCGTCAAAGTGGATTAGCAATCAGTTTTAAAACGGGGTCCCGTAAACCACAAGAAGTTTAGAATCTCTGGGACCTTGGTACCACTGGGGAACCGGCGATGGTTTGCATTTTTGCATTGAGTGGACAGAACAAAGGTGGAAGTACAGAGCTGACTTGGCATAATATCCCTTATGACAATGGAGTGATCGTGACGGAACATGGCAAATGTTTTGTAATCAATTAGCTGTCTACACATGAGAGAGAGCTGGAGCTGTAGCATACAAATACTCTCAAAAGTAAAGACATCCTTGGGCTATTCATTCACCCCCGTCCCTAAAGAATGGCCTTCGGTTTACAGGTAGTTTGATCTGCTGTCTCTTGTAACCGTATTAAAACTTGTTGACCATTATATCGCGTCTCGAGGTATATTCGCAATAACTGTGTATTTCTGTATTATTAATAATCTGTGAATGCCAATAATGTAAGTGTAAATAAATACGTTTGAATTTAATTCACTCACTGTTGTCAAATATCACTAATTATTAGTTTATTTAGCAGACGCCTTTATCCAAGGTGACTTACAGAGACTAGGATGTGTGACCTTTGAATCAGCTGCAGAGTCACTTATAAGTGCGTCTTACCCGAAAGACGGAGCACAAGGAGGTTAAGTGACTTGCTTAGGGTCACACAATGAGTCAGTGGCTAAGGTGGGATTTGAACCGGGGACTTCGTGGTTATAAACCCCTTTCTTTAACCACTGGACCACACAGCCTCCTAATAGCATGACTCAGGATAATTGATTATAGTTGCTTCCACAATCCTAACAGGAGTGTTGTCCAAGCTAAGCTTTAATAAATAACCGATAGCATGAGTTTCCTGACCGAACCAGCAGATGATCCTGTGCTTGTGGTCCTCATACCTCCTGGTGGTTCTTCTTGAGGTAGATCAGCTCCTCCTTCAGACGCTCGAGATCTGACTCCAGGTTAGATCTGACCAGAGTCAGCTCGTCCAGGGCCCTCCTCAGTCTGGCGATGTCAGCCTCAATCGACAGCCTCATTGCCACTTCATTCTCATACCTGCACAGGAATATCATCCAGGTTGCAGAAGATTCTTTGGTTTTGATACAGTCTATCTATGCATACTACTTCAGAAATCAAAGACCATGAATCGGGCTGTGTTTCTCATTTTTCATGTCAACCATTTAAAGACATTCTATCAAACAAGGTAAAAAATAAATAAATAAATGTAAAAATAACAGCAGACACTATTGTGCTGAGTGATCTTTAGCAGAAATATTTACAATCTTTGACGCAGGTAGTGTCTTTTACATTGAAGACATCGTTTAGCGCTATGCAGTGTGTTCAATCATTTACCGCAAGCAAACTAAACCGGTAATTTTGCTAAATTTCATGGAAATTGTGAACAAAAAAAACTAAGATGCTGTTATCAGGGAAACTCACTTTACACGGAGGTCTTCGGCAGCCAGTTTTGCGTTATCAATTCGCAGAAGAATCCCAGAATTTGCAAGACGAGCAGCATTGATCTGGAAAATGTAAAAAAAAAAAAAAAAATTATCCCAAATAGGGGTTTCTATTAATCGATTAATTATCTGATCTGTGATCGATTAATGATCGACACATGTTTGCTCGTGATAATAAATTGCATTGAAAGACAATTACAAGTAATATAAATTGCTAACATAATGCTAAATGTTTCATAATGCCAGATAAAAATTACTGACGAAACCATTACTGTGGAAATGACAAGTCTAGACTGTCAGAATTTAAGTCAGCATCAGTCAGCTGCCTAGCAACCAATAAACACCACACCTCCTGGAGATAAAATATCATTTTCTACGTATAAAAAATGCGACAAAAACATGTTTTTTGTTTTTTTTAGCAATTACCCCACGGAAAAAAGAACATGCACCATCACGCAGAAACTTTTTTGCAGGAGCAGTCAATGTAATTGGCTCAAAAGCTGGAAGTTGCTATGCTGAAGTTCCTTTTATCATTCCTTTTATAATCTGACCATACTGCTTCAACAACACCTGCTTCTTTAACTTTCAACTTACATCAACAGAAGAGACTTTTGAGGTATTGAAAGCCAGTGTTTTTATATCACAGTTAATCTAATAAACAGTTTAAGATCAAATCTATTGTCACTTTTTGTGTTGTTTCAAGACACATTTGTCAAAGAATTAACCAACCTTTTTGAATTTCCAAATATACCACTATTGCGTGACTCACATAACTATGCAATGCGCTCCCAAACAAGGCACCAGAGTGGTCCTGACCTTAACAAAGTCATTATTACCTGTTGCTGGAGGTCATGGATGATCTTCTCATAGGCACTATAATCGTGGTGCTGCGGTGTCTTATTGTTCAGAAATTCCCGGATCTGGAACTCCAACTTGGAATTGGCTGCCTCCAGGGAGCGCACCTTCTCCAGGTAGGCGGCCAGGCGGTCATTGAGGTTCTGCATGGTGGTCTTCTCGTTGATGGTGAGACCATGTTCTCCACCGGCACCGAAGCACCCTCCTCCCATGGCAAAGACTCCACCATAACCTCCAAAACCGCCCGACATGGAGTGGCTTGAGATTCTCGTGCCATGTCCTCCAGCGCCTCCGTAAACACTAGGAGCCTGACGCTTGATGACAGTGTGTACAGACCCTGCTTGGGGTGCCTTGAAGTGGCCCCTGGAACTGACTGAGCTAGAGCTGGAGTGCGACATTATGGTCGGTTACTGCTGGGGGCTGGGAGATCCACAAGCTTCACTGCTAGAGATGAACTGCAGTAGATTCATCCAAGTCCCCTCTTATATAGAGATCCAAGGGGGATTAGGTTGAGCTACTTTGTCATAGACAACAAAGACATTGGAATCCATCCCTATCTAATTGTTTTGCAAATTTAGATAATGTCAAGTGGTTCTAGCGCCCCAGGTGTTTAGATGATTAATGTGGGTGGAGTAGGTGGCTTTGCAGTCTTTGGCTCAGCAGAATTCACAAGTTCTGAATAACTAAGTATCATCAATGGGGATTCTAAAATCCTAATGTATTAAAAGGCATGGAATTTTTTTATATCAAGCATTTGCATAATAGTTCTCATAAAAAGGTGAGGTAGGTGCCGTGTCAGCGGTTAAACAGAAAGATGTCATTAGAGCATAATCTTTCAGCCCTTCCCAATAACACACCTGCACACATTTCTTGATCTTAATCATTAATTTCAATTAAACATTATTATCTATAATGGCATTGTTGGCACTGCCTGTGTTTCTCACCGTCATCTAAAGCTATTGAGTGTAGTAAGACATACTGAACATGACAAGTATACTAGTAAGTTAATGATTTAAGTTATTTCACATTTGTCTTCAGGAACAATTTCTGCTTTAAGACAGGGTACAACGTGACCTTAAAAGACCATTGCAGCAAATAGAAAACCAAAAAAAGTCTTACAATTGATTATGTGAGTTGTTTTTTTTTGCTCCTTATTTACTGTGTTTTATGTTGTTGGCTGTGGTGGTGGGAGCCTCTTGCCAGGTCATCATTGGAAATGAGAATTTGTTCTCAATTGACTCATCTGGATAAATAAAGGTTTTCATTGATTGATTGATTGATTATCCAGGGGTGAAATCTGCCAGTACCCAACCTATGCATCTGTTGATCAAAGCGTGACTGGGTTGTAGGTTGTGAAGATTGAGTTTGTCATCAGCAATTTCCACAATTTAACAAAACACAGACTTGTGTATGGCTTCTTTTTTGCCGAATGCTATTTTATTTTGTGTGTTTAATTTTTAATTAGTTATTATTCACAGATTCACAATTCACAAACAGATTCACAATTTTGCACAAAAAAAAGGTTTCTTTGAAACTGAATCTGGTGCAAAGCATGTAGATGTAATATTGAGGCTGTCATAAACTCCCTTAAAGTACGGATTAAATTCATTCAGAAGAGGTTTTCAGAGTAAGGCATGGACAGTGTTTTTAAACCATGATTAAAGTTTAAGATAAACACCTGTCCATGGTGCCTAGGTTAAAGATTTAAAGTGTGAAATGTTTCACAAACAGAAATTGAGCTTGAATTTTTACATGCTTTATTTTTTTCCTTGTTTCCTATTATTATGTTGATTAATCACTCCATCAAGATGCCCTATATGAAAAATAAATATACTCTGTGTGTGTGTGTGTAGATAGATAGACAGATGTACACACACAGGTTACAAGTTTACAGACAGTACCTTCCTTTACCCCACATGAACCAATCGAAGCAACAGTGTTAGGAAGCAAAACCTCGTGTGGTTAATTTGAACGGTGTTTAGCAGTAGCTGATAAAGCAACGAACCTATATATATATATATATATATATATATATATATATATATATATATATATATATATATATATATATATATATATATATATACCCAATGCGTATTCTTTTTGTCAATAGTGCTCAGTGTGGTGTTTCAGTCAAGCTGAAAGGATTTTATTTTATTTTTTTTTTAAATCAAGATGCTGCTTTTTGTTTTACATTTCATAAACATTTACATACTTTTTCAAATTAAAAACAAATAAAAAAAAGCATTATGTACAAACAGCGCTCTTTATGAACATTATTGGTAATCCTCCGATTTATTCGAAGTGTATAAAGAATACAGAGTACACAATTTCTCTAAAAAAGGAAACTGCAGGGATTTGAACCCATTATTTTCCACCGCTTACCATCTTACAAACTACGGTACTGAAGTCTCATCAAATTACGCTGTCGCAACTAGAGCTTGTTTTCGATTGGACAACACGTTTATATTTCTTGTGTGATTATTTAAGAAGGTTTTATTGCTTAATCGCACGTGTGATTGATATGTAAAATAATTATTCAAGGCAATTTCGAAAAAAGCAACTGCCGAGCTCTGTCTTTAGAAAAAAGCACTGAAATGTTCCTTTAGACAGAAACGATTGTTTAAATTATAGATGCCCACTTAACCGAGAAAATTAAAAATGAAATTGATTGATATTGTATGTCAAACGTATATGAAATGTCACTCTATAACACACTGCCTTCGCTGAGCATTAGTGCAATTGTCTTTACTCTCAATGTATTGAGTGCTTTGGCTCAGTGAATCTTTTTACTCAGGCTTCACGCACAGCATATGGCCAAACGCCTTGCATTGCTTAGAATTTCAGGACTGAGACATACTTAAAAAAAATAACTATATGAACCTAATTTTGATATTTTATTTCACAAAATGTAATCAAAGAAACTACAAAATGATAATGCAACAGTCTACCACGGAAGCCATAATAGTACACTGTTTCATGTTAGATTTCGAAATGTCACATTTTTACATTTTTGTCAGTTTTTTTGATACGTAAATGAAAAACTAGAAAATGGCATGTAATTCACTATATTAACGTACACATTATTGACTTTAGGAAGAAAAATTGGTTAATTCTATAGGGTGATGCAAAACTTTTGGCAATAGTTGTAGAGTCAATCGGAGGTAAATGACAAATATCATCGCGTGACACATTTTTATAACATAATTTTGATAAGTATAACTTTGATGTATTATTCAGCAAAACCATTAAAGAGATTTAAATGACCAGCTATTTGGCATTTAATACGCCCATGGATTATATTACAGCAAAGGGTACAATTAAAAGTGATTGCTTATTTTGAAGAATAATATGTTGCAAAACAATGTGCTGCTACACTGTAATTAATGTGTGCACACTGTAATTAATGTGGAATGAATATCAGTATTTATTTTTAAATATCTTCCTGCACTTATTGTCAGCGCATTGAAATGCCAAGGCCACACTATAATTGACCAGACTGCACCCAGCTACCTCCAGCTACCTCATCTCTCCCTACACCCCCACTCGACCTCTCTGCTCCTCCTGCACTAGAAGACTGGCTCTACTTCCTCTATGCTCCCCAGCCTCCAGAGCCCACTCCTTCTCCACCCTCGCCCCGCAGTGGTGGAATGACCTTTCTACAGATGTCAGGACTGGACTGCCCAGTCCCTGACCATCTTCCGGCTCCTCCTCAAGATTCACCTCTTCAAACAGCACCTGTAGAAACTCCTCTTTTCCATCTGGACACTTTATCACTCTTCCTTAAATGCTCTTATCTGCTCCCTATTTTACTGCATTTAACCCTGTACTTTAGAGTACTGTAGTCTGTCACAAGTGTCATTTAGCCTGTAGTATTTTGTATTTAATTATATTCTGATGTAACTATCACTGACACTGTTATCTGCTCCGTTATTGAATCGTATTTTGTCATATACTTGTACTTGCTTGGAACCGAAGTGATTATATTTGATCTTGCTCTTAATTGTATTAATACTTGTACTGTGATTCTTGAAATGTATTTTTGCTTACGACTGTAAGTCGCCCTGGATAAGGGCGTCTGCTAAGAAATAAATAATAATAATAATAATAATAATAATAATAATAATAATAATAATAATAATAATAATAATAATATGAGTGAATGGAGAAGCTCCTGTCCTGTTAATATCACTGTGGTCATTGATTGTTGCATGGCTTTTATCAGGCATACAACTTATATTACTTAACCCATTTAACTACCAAATACATTTTCCTTTGAAACCAAAAATAGAACACAAGCTGTATTTATGTCACTTGATAAATTTTAAATCAACATTTCTTCACAAAAATGTAAATGCATCGTTAGAATGAAGTAGAAAACAAATACGCCCGCGTAATACAGATCAGTTGGTTCTTAAAAAAAAAAAAAAGCTAACTGGAAAAAAAATGTCAGGATTACAAGATGATGTAAGATTACCTGTTGACTGTTAACATCTGTTTGGCTAAGAAGCCACTTCTTTTGAAAAGTGTATTTTTTGTGAATGAACTGCAGGGCATAAAAGCATGCTTTTTGTCTACATTATACATATTTTCACACTACATTCTTTGCTCTTTGGCCTCCTTTTGGCTCTTTACCCCTGTCCATAAATTAGCTTGCAGATAAGTTGATTGACTGTAGGGAAGCCATTGGCAGAGGGGGCAGGATAGGTGCCCTCCCCCGGCAATAGACTAAGCCAGCATGCAGGGGGAGGTGGGGGAGGAGGAGGAGAACTCTGGGTCACAGTAGGGACGTAATGACTTGAGGTAAGATATAAATCCCTTCCTTGCCGATCATTGGACGTATTGTCGAAGGACAAATAAGATCGACTGACGATTTGTTCTGAGTATTGGAAGCGCCAAAAAAATATGCTAAAGGTAATTTGATGTAAAGGTTAATGTGAGTTCCGTGCCTGAAGCACCGCTTTCTTAACTGGTTTCCATCACCAATTTATAGAATGCTGAATGGGTGAGCTGAGGCCTCAGACACATGCACTTTAATTAACCATTTTGTGAAATTTGCATACAGGCTTCAACAGCATGAATGGAATGGACGCCCCCCGAGCAAAGCTGCGTTTTGTCAGCATCTGATGATTTCAAAGGCAGCTATACACCTGGAAGCTCCAAGCTAGTAAATTTTATATGGAAGGCTTAGACATTGTTCTCTAGGCCCGAGCAGTGCCGTTTGGTTACATGTACCACGGTCTCCTTGGCAACCTGATGTTTTTCTCCTCTGTTTATAGGATAATCCTAATGATGTCAGCCTTTGCTTTTGGGAAGTGGGGTTACCTATTTGGTTTGGATTTTAACACTTTAGTCATAAATTTGGCTTGGATTTTAACACTTTAGTCATTACAAAGGCAGCAAACATCTTTCAACAGGTATAGCCAAACCCAAATACTTTAGGTTTAAAGGTGTTAATTTGGCTTGCAAACCGTGCAGCGGTTTACCGGGTTTATAATAGGCATTTCCTGTCGTTTACTTAGTTGTTAACATCATTAAAAACATAAATATGATTAAACTTCTGCAGTGTAGTTACAGTAGCATCAAACACCTGACAATGCAATGCTCCTCTACCAAAAGATAAGCTAAATAATGGCTTTAACGTTGTTCTATGCTTTCTGCAGGGTAATGCATTCCATTTGTACTTGTACAATTGCATTGTGTTGCAGAACCCAGATAACAGTGGTGTGTTTATTGGCGTGTATAGACCAGGGCGGTAACATTCAATTCTGGCACCAGTAGACATTTTTCATTATTATTATTATTATTATTATTATTATTATTATTATTATTATTATTATTATTCCTTAGCAACCTAGTTGATGATAGTTTCTTATTGGGTCTGGACGACTCACATGACCCACCCACACAGCAGAGAAGGTTAGTCTTTGATAATTTAGCACTAGTAGGCTCTCTGGTGCTTCAAAACAGTATAGCACCAAATTTTCAAAACGATTTGCACCCCTGAACTGTCTCCAAACTACAAATAAGAGATGCCAAAACTAAATTCAAGTTGGCTGTTGCTTGATTTCCCTTTGTCTTCGGAGATACTTTGATAGGAGGCTTGGTGGTCCAGTGGTTAGAGAAAGGAGCGTGTTATCAGGAGATTCCCACTTCACTCCCAGCTCAGCCACTGACTCCCCGTGTGTTACCCTGCGCAAGTCACTTCCTCCTAGTGCTCTGTCCTTCGGTTGAGACATAAAACCTATAGAGGGTCCTGTTATCAGTGACCCTCTAGTCTCTGTAAGTCGCTAAATGACGAGACTCAATGGTTGTTTATTATTTGTTTATTTAGCAGACGCCTTTATCCAAGGCAACTTACAAAGACTAGGGTGTGTGAACTATGCATCAGCTGCAGAGTCACTTACAATTATGTCTCACCCGAAAGACAGAGCACAAGGAGGTTAAGTGACTTGCTCAGGGTCATACAATGAGTCAGTGGCTGAGGTGGGATTTGAACCGGGGGACCTCCTGGTTACAAGCCCCTTTCTTTAACCACTGGACCACACAGCCTCCTTAACCTATACATTAAATTAACAGTAATCTGAATAAGGCGTTACATGTAATTACAGCATAAAATATGTAATTAAGTCATTTGATGACCCACTCTTCATCAAATCTGCAGTAATCTGTAAAATTGGTTTAATTATTTTGCTGGTAATGGCAGCTTCCTGCGCTATTAAGTGGTTAAGAACACACAGAGAGGGTTTAGCCTCCCAATCTCTGTCCATGTCTCTTTTTTAAATATATAATTATTACCCTGCCCCGGATCTTCAGGGGCAAACACAAGGAACTGTATATTATTTAATGTTTCCTGTGTTGTCTGCTGATGTGAGTGGGTGTGTGATGTGTGAGTCAGTTTCGCCGCCTAATCTCTCTCCCTAGCAGCCTGTCTGCATGCCCGTCTTGCGTGTGTGTGTGTGTGTGTGTGTGTGTGTGTGTGTGTGTGTGTGTGTGTGTGCGAGTGGATATTAATGGGCCAATGGGCGATGTGGACGTTGTCAGCGTCCATAAAAGGGCATGCTGCGTGCCAATGCCAATTGAAGGAGAGAGAGAGAGAGAGAGAGAGAGAGAGAGA